>OZ023324.1:3778911-3806411 GCA_964007375.1 Ophion obscuratus
ATTCATCCTGAGTATATATTACGTCAAATACAAATGTAGATGGTAGTAAAAAAAATATCGATTATCTCAATACCGGATATTCGAGTCCCGCGTCGGAGAGCCGGCTCTACTTTATTGTTTCTCTCAATATTACGTTCGTTTCCAATTCTATAAAGTTAGAGTTCTTAAGCTCGTTAAATTTAATGAATTCATCGTTACTCGTTGAAAAATCGGTTTCACGTAAATGGAAGAAAAAAAAATTGCTCACCACCGATCGGTCTTGTATCTTTCATAGGGACGATAAAGGCGCGAGGAAATGATCGGTTTGCCGGAAGTCGAGATAATCGCGATTTTGTTGAAAAACAAAGAAAGGTCAGACGACAGAGAGAGAGAGAGAGAGACCTGAACAAAAAATGATTTTTCTTACCTCAGACTTGATCGTGCGAAAGAGCGTCCACGTTAGCCTCTGGATCATTCTCGAAATTCATCACGTTCTCTGCCATTTTACTCTACTTATCCCGCTCGACCGTTGAAAAAAAGAAAGAAAAACGTGAAAAGTGCCCAGGGAAAAAGTTACAAAATTCTCGAATTAATGAAATTTTGAGACTCGATAATTTTCATAACACGCGCGCAGGACGCGCGAATTCGTGACTTGCCCGATCCTTTGTGCGCGAATCTCACCACACGCGTGAGTTCAATCCCTCGTGATAGTTACTGGCGAACTGCCGAGGGAAAGAGCGAAGCTCGGTCTGTGGGGGAAAAAAAACGAGACGCAAACGCGCTCGGGGAAGGGCGAACCGGCAACGGAAAAAAAAAACCTTTTCTTTGTTGTTTCGGGATAAAAGCACGCGCCCGACTAACGGTCAACGACGAGAGGCGTCGCTGATTCGTTCGGATAGAGGCTTCTTTATTCCCGAAAACGCGCGAGCCCGCGCGCGCTCTTTGTGCGAGCGTGTACGCAGCGATTGCGCGCTTTGAAAAATTCGTCGCAGGCCTCCCGAGCGCCGAAAGCCTTTTTTCGCGAGTGGGTTCGCTCCGGTGACGTCCGATGGCGCTGCCGGGCCGAGTCAGCGACTCGCGAACTCGCGCCATCGCGCGCAACTTTTCACAAGCTTGTCACAGCGTGACGCACATGGCGTTCTGGCGGGAAATCTCCGCTGCCTTATTATTATCGCGAACTCAGTTGTTTTTTTTTCTCCTGACGTTGTTGCTCGTTACTTCTCTCATTGCAACGTTAAACAATGGAATACACGAAACGCAGGCGTTACACCGTGAAACAAGAGGACAGCGGGCTTCGTGAAATTTATCCGCATGACGTGCAATTTTACAAGAATTCGCCGACCGGCCAACTGAGCCTGAAAGAATTTCAAGACTTGGGCCTCGAGAGACGTCAAGGTGAGGCTTCGCATTGTGAATTTGTTTTTCAATCGAACGTTCGCCACGCATTGCGAAAAATCGTGACCTTTTTTTTTATGTACAATCAAATAAAACTACGCAATTCAACAAGTTACGTGGAAATTGTGGTTCCGCACCTCGGACGCGTGTATCACGAAGAATTTGAGGTTAGATTCGCTTCTTCGTAGACGAGTCGAAAAGACCTTGAAATTCGCGAACTCGTTTTTCCACGTAATAATTCATAGCTGTTTTGAAATTTTTGCGTGTACGGCGTGAGGCTTGGGTTTGTTTGGTTGGTGAGGTCGTGAGAGGAATTGGTCGGTAACTACGATCACTTCTTTATTGACGAAAATTCAATTTATTGGGTCTATAGCTCTATATATTCGTTATCCATATATTATAGAGCAGTAATATTAAATAAATTATACCATTATACGATAAATTGAATTTTGATTTCATTTAAATAAAAATTCGAGTACTCGATTCATTTTCTTTGTTTCACCCGAGTAAGCATAAAGAAATAATTTTGTACAAACATGGCTTAAAAGCACAATGCTTTCAGGAGCAGGTCTCTCATTTGTCACTGCTTCATATAGATAATGACATTGTTTAAAAAATGCGTAAAAAATTATTTTTTAGGTATTGCATGAGTTTGATATTAATGTTAACATAAAGTGTCATATTTATTGTGTATTGCTTGATCGTTGACTATTGTATACATTTTATTTTGAAAAAACAACAAAGAAAAATAAAGAAGAAAAAAACTATTGGCTACACCAATGAATAAAGCCTTATAATAACAGAAACGAAGAATTTTCAATTTCTCATTATCCAAAAACAATCTAAACAACATAATTAAGGAATAATTGCATTGCAATTGAACAAGTTTGGGATGGATTATCAATACTTTTTCTGATGAGAGTATTGAGATGACGAGGTCAGAATTACCTATCAATACAAATAAAATAAATAATGTACGTTCACTATTATGATAAAAATTCCATCCAACCGGACACGTCTATGAAATTTTTTAAATAACGCAAATAACGAGTTTTAGAAAAAAAGTCGATCTTTGACAAAAAAACGAATCATTTATCATCAGCAAATGAATAAACGTTTAAAAAAATCATCTGGCAATGTCGTGAAAAGTGTTATAAATTAGGCTCTCTCCAAATATGGAGATTGAAGGAAAGTGCAAATATACAACATTTAACTAAATTTAAACAATATTTTACATTCTTAATAAAGTAAAAAAATTGGGCCATTGTCGTTCTAAATTTATGAATTTTTCGAACCTAATGTCTGCCGGCATTCGCACATGTACCTAAAATTATCTAGATTAACGATGAAATTTCCCGGAGATGGAAAAAAAAACAGAGTAACACTTGAGAAATTGAAGAAACGCCAACTGCTGTCATATGAGAGAAACTGTTGCTTTAAAGCTAGAGTTTTTTTTTCATCATTAAGGGGTTAGGCTACTGTGACTACTGGAAAATCAGGGTTATGTAAAAAAAGTTCATTTTGAACGAATAAGTCAGATGATTGAACATTTGATTTGATACTTTGATGACATTTATATGATTTTGGACATTTATTTGTATGTAAATTAACAATTTGTTGTGTCAAATTTCATGGAAAAATATTAATAATTGAAGAAGTTGTAAACGATCTTTCGACGGACTGACAAACGCAAGGGGCTCAACGGAATACTTGATTTCAACCGCCTGGTTGACCTGAAAGAGAAAAACGAGTTTTTTGTTTAAAAATATAATATCAGCGAAGCTTTCAGAGCTTTTTTTCTTGGTATCGTGTTGAATATAAAAATTCAACAATAATTTGAAAAAACAATCTGTTTTTTTTTTCGCTTTTTCGAGGATGAATGTCATTGATGTTGATTAACTAATGAAAAAATGTTGAGAAGAAAAACGTCGGTCTAGATGAAACTACAATTACACTGAATAAATGTACGAAATTTCAAGTCAATCCGTTCATTAGATGTCAAGAAATCGTGTATTCCGTATTGAAAATCATATTCTCGAGGAAAAAAAACGCGTTTAAAGTTTCACTGGCAGTTCTATCGTAATCATCAGTTTGCCTTCAATCGGCGACTCCTGCACCATTGGCATCTTCAATTTGCGTTGCATCAAGCGACAGACAAGTGTACATCATTTTTACAGCTGCCTAACCCCTTAAGGGGAGATATACATCTAGGAGCCGAAAAAAGGTCATTTTTGTGAATTTTTTCAAGGAAAACTATTTGAGATTTCGGATTTGGGTTTTAATTATCTAAAAGTATATACATTCAAAAATGTGTTTAATTTTCTTTATTTAAAAATATCAGAAATATACAAGAATATTGTATCATCATTGGAGCGTCGTAAACAAATTGCGTATACGGTAGCCACTGGCGTTTCTTCAAAAAATCGTCTGAAAAAAAAAACCAAAAAGATTATTAAATTAGGTACTGCAATCTAGTACTTGTCATAGCCGATTTTGAAAATATCGATTTATGACAAAATGGCGGACGTTTGAACCCAAATGTGATTTTTGGGCCAAAAATTAGTTATTATTTTGCCTGGGCGGAAAAAAATAGAATGGAAATAAACGCTAAAAAAACCAAAATAATGATATTCAGGAATGGGGGTAAAGGTGAAAAGAACGAAGAATGGGAGATTAAGGGGGAAAAGATTAAGATAGTTAAGGAGTTTACATATTTAGGATATTAGTTTACTTCGAAAAATTCAAACTGGGTTCATAGTAAAATAAAGGCGGGGAAAGCGCAAAAAGCGACAAATATGGTATGGGGGATATGGAAAAGAGCGGGAAGAGATATGATGGAGGAGAGACCCTATTTTCTGAAATCGATAGTAAAATCAGCAGTGATGTATGGAGTGGAGATTTGGGGATTGGGGGAAATTGAATCCTATAAAAGAATACAGAGCAGGTTTTGTAAAATGGCGCTAGGGGTACACAGAACGACCCCTAATTACATTTGGAGGAGAGAGTTGGGAGTGACAACATTGGAATACATAATTAGAGAAAGGGCTCTGAGATATTTGAAAGAGGTTGTGAAGATGGGGGAGTCGAGATGGCCAAAAATATGTTTGCGAGAGGAGCTAAGAGCGATTGAGAATGGAACCCCCTCGAAGTGGGGAAAGGATTTAAAAAAAGTATTAATGGAAATGGGAATTGAGGATCTAGTAGGGATGATAAGAGAGGAGACAGACGAGGGCGAACTAGAAAAAAAGGTGAAAGAAGGATTAGAAAACATAAAGAAAAAATACTGGAGGAGGAAGAAGAAAGAGTACAAAAATCATCATACAATAGTTCATACAAGTACTTGGTGGAGAACGAAGAAAGCCCATGGAAATACTGGAAGGAGGAAGGAGTGAAGGGTAGGGAGAAAGAATTGTGGGCAAGAGTAAGATGTGGAAATGTATGGAGGGTGGGAAAGAAGGGGGAGAAAAACTGGCGGTGCAGGATTTGTGAGGAGAAATTTGAGACGGTGGAGCACCTCCTAATTTGCAAAAAAGGCTGGGAAATGATGCCAAAAGAGGCAAGAAAAGAAGCGGAGGAGTGGATACAAGGAGTTGACGAGGCTGCGATAAAGGGGGAGATCATTAATATGTTAAGCGGGAAAATAATGTGGGAATTTTCCGCTACTTCAAAGAAATAGAGGCATTATGTGCAAAAATGAAAAAAGAGGAAAAAGATGAGAGCGACAGCGATCAGTAGTGGTTAGGATATAGGTTGGAATTTTAGACGTAAGTTGTTAGGTGTAAGTTCGTGAATGAGATTGATTGTAAGAAAAGAGACTTTGTAAAAAACTTTATAACAAGTTGTGCAAATAAAACTCTATTATATATATATAGTTATTATTTTGCCTTTAAAACAACAACTTAGTAACGGAAAAAAAATCCTATGACAAGTACTAGATAATGGTGTATAGAATAACCACAAAAAATCTCAAGGCAATCGGTTCATTGGTTTTCGAGAAATTTTGGGTACCGATTTGAAAAACGTGGTTTTGAGAAAAACGCGTTTGAAAATTTGGGAATAAATAAATCATGAAATTTGTCAACTTACATGGAATCATCGATACCAGGCCCATAGTGTAGGTCTTCTACAATCGACGGAATGTTCGTAGCTTCTAAATCCTCGACCTTGACCATCTAGGTGTATATCTCCCCTTAACACAAAGTGTTACAGCCAATTCAAAAACGACTTTTTGTACAATTGACTACCTTCGTCTCGATAAAGGCTACAACGACCTGGATGCCTGTAAAAAGTGGCCAAAATCAACATTTTTTTTCTTGGAAACGTTTGGGGAAAAAGAAACGCTTTTTTTCAACACAAAAGTACATATATTAAGAGCCTTAAGGAGGTTGGAGCGATTCAGTTGAGTCAAATGACGGTTTATTCATTTTTTTTTCAAGAACTTTAAAAAAATGCATACTAGGTACAGATTTATTCTATATATGCACATTTTTTGAAAAATATACTTAAGAGGGAATGACACCGTATCGCGGTCGGTATGGTAGAACAATTATAGATTCCCAAAAATCTCTGAAACGGCTCTTCAGATCCCGTCGAAACGACGTCAAATACATAGACGAATAGCTGTCGACCCCTCAAATTTTCTGAATTTGAGAAAAAAATGTAGATTGGCTTATCATAAGCCAATTTAGTTTTTTTTAAATTAAATTCAGAAAACTTGAAGGGCAGACAGGTATTCGTCTATCGATTTGACTTCGTTTGGCAAAATTTCGACGGGATCTGAAGAGCCGTTTCAGAGATTTTTGGGAATCTATATTTGTTCTACCATACCGACCGCGATAAGGTGTCATTCCCTCTTAAAGGGCAAAATTATGCATTTTAAGATTTTTATTACGTAAAGTAGAAAAACTTTTGTGTTACTACCAACTTGAAAAAGCATAACATTATCGATGATTATTATGAAAAAACTTCGACAACGAACTTTTTATACAATTCGCAATGAAATTTTGAGTAATTCATAATTATGCCTATTCATATTTACGTCACGAGATTATTGGCCCATGGTTTACGATCGGCAAGATGAGGATTTTTTTCTAAATGTTCACAAAGGTTCAGTTTGCGTTAATCCGTTGTTAGAAATGGTTTATCTTGGTGCTAAATAACAATAAAAATTACATAACCTTTAGTGTGAAAGTCTTGCCCATCTAACTGCACGTTAAGGGAGACTTTGTCTTTGGAGTGCCATATTTCAGGTGTTTACATTTTTTTTTTTTTTTTACGGAAACTAGTAAAACTTTTTGAGTGCGGTTTTTTTCTTGCTTTTATTCATGATATACAGAACGTTAAGAAAATTTTTTTTGAAAAAAAAAACCAAAATGGCGGCCGTTGCAGCTCCGCGAAAACAGATCCTCAAATCGCGGGAGGTAAACGGGTGACATCACTGCCCCCTCTTTGTTGATCTGAAACACAAATTCAAAGCATATTATCAATCTGTGACCCTTTGGTCATGGAATGACGGATGAGTTTTTCGTTTAGTACAAATTTCGGAAAATGGCAGCAATTAAAAAAAAATCGAATTTTCGCGTTTCTTTTTCGCATAAAAAGATAAATAATAAATGCAAAAATGTATCTATCGAAAAAACGATCCGTCATTCCGCGAAGACATATTTTCTGAGTATGCTCTCCAAATTTCAGGTCGATATGTTAATTACAGTGGTCGGGAGAATGTCAGCCATTTTTAAAAACGTGTTTTCGAGAAAAACGCGTTTAAAGTTTTGTAATGTGTTTACACAAATGTGTTTATAATTACCGCTAATCGGCAATGCCTGGTCCATAGAGGCATCCCTCCTCTTCTTCTAGCTGCTCATGTTGAGCCGCTAACATCTCCCGCTGGGCACAAAGGACAAAGTCTTCCTTAAATTACATACATTGTACTATTTTTTATCTCTGGTGTTTGGTGGTGAAAAAAGTTCGAAAAATTCGTAAAGACTCAGTATAGTGTAAACAATAACATGTATTTTTTTTTTTTTATTAATCTTAAACTTGGATTGTGGCTAACGCTCCAACGTCCTTAAAGAAAATTTCCGGGTACATAGCTAAAAAGTCATACTATCGGAAAAAAAATATGGAAAATGCAATTTTTTAATCCATTTACGTAGATCCAGCTCGTTGATTATTGAGCAATTCACTTCGCCGTCAATTTTCACGGTTCACCCCCTCCCCCTCTCGCCCCGCTGTTTTATCATTACCAAATGAAATGGCCGATTAAGGGGTAAGGCCACTGTAACGGCCCAAAAAAAAAGGTTTTTTCACTAATTTTTTGCTCCCGAAATTGAAGGTATTTGAAAAAAAAACTTTTAATGGTGTTATCGGGCATACATTAAACTTTATTATAAAATTTTTTTACAGTAAAAAAAAACAAAATGGCGGTTCCACAGCTATCTTCCCGGGACATGTTTTGCTTCCAGGGCTCCGCGGCACGCAGCACCACTGGTGCACTTTTGAATCTAGAACAAAAAAAAAACCATTAATCTAGAGGGCTATAGCTAGAGAATGTCGATCGGATTTTAAAAAGTATCAATTTTTGTGGATTTGGCGTGCGTTTGAAAAAAAAATTGATTTTTGACGAAAAAAACGGCAAGTTTTTTGTTAATAAAAAATCAATAAATAAAGTTCTTGAAAATTCCGATCGACATTCTCAAGATAATGTAAATGTTCACATCTGGTTAAAATTTCAAGTAAAAAAAATGAAAATTGTTCGAGTTATGCTGCGTGCCATTTTGAAAAACCGTGTTTCGAGAAAAACGCGTTTAAAGTTTTGCGAATAGTTTTTGATTGGAAAAAATTAAAAAAAGAAGTTTCGGAGAAACTTAAACTATTTTTTATTTTAAACTTAAACTATTTTTTAAGCTAATAAAAAAAAATCGATTTTTCAAAAAATTTACAGTGGCCTTACCCCTTAATGTGGCTGAAATAAGAAAGGTGCATCCGAAGAAAAAAAAGTTTCAAGCATCGAAGAAACTAATGAAATTTTGTCCAGTACTTCAACTGGTAGAGTCGATCTCGCAAAGGAGCGATTTGAAGAGTATCGAGGAGAAAAAAATTGCCTTGCTCAACGCCCTGAGAAAGGACGGTTTGAATTATCCCGCAAAGTTGGTAAACGGCCAGGGATGCTCTTTGCACTCGGAAGTCGAACTGCAAGCGAGAAGGAGGGACCACGTGTCGCATTATATTCTGAGATTGGCCTACTGTCAAAACGCGGACCTCCGCAGGTGGTTCGTCAATACGGAGGTCGACTATCTCAGAATGAGGTTCTCGTCGTTGAACAAGGAAGGAATTATCAAGTTGTTGAGCCTCAGCGGTTTCGATTATGAAGCGGTGAGTTTGGCGAGTCCTCGACAAGGGTTTTCTATTTTGAAGGTCATACAGGACGTATCCAAGGTTCCATCGAGAACAATAATGTTCAATAATCATAACGATAATGTTACGAAAATTTGATGAGTTTGTTAAAGATGTATGGATTCGCAAAACAGAATGAATCCTTTTTTTTCGTCACCGGAAATAGTTTATTTTTTCAAAACAACGTGATTTTTTGCTCATTGTGCCATTTTCACGATTGCTTTTTTTAGCAAATTTTGAAAGCCGTCACCAATCCGAGTATTGATGCTTGCTTCTTTTTTCCAAAATGAGTGAAAAAAAAAAAATCGTATATCTTGTGCAGATTTCCCAAGATGAAAAGGACAAGTTGCGAGAAAATCTTCATACCTCGACAGCCAAAATCGCGGCGGTGGACAATACGGAATTTTACAGAGTACCTTTCGAGAGGGTGTCGGACTTGGTCAGAGGACGAAGGGTTTACCTGCACAAGGGATTCTCTTACATACCCCTCCCCGAACTCGTTTCCCTCTTCGTTTCGGAATTCAAGTGTCTGCTCAACAGTGAGTTGGAGGTTTGTAGATCACCGCGGAAACAGGCGTAAGAAACTCATCGATAAAACAGTTTTTTTCTTTCGAATTTCCACTGTGTCTGGACAATCAGTACAGATTGGTTATTGTAAAAGGCGTGATTGTCGATAATTAATCATTGATTTTTCATTGTTTCTGTCACGTAGACATTGTTTTGGAACATTATTATTGATTATAATGGGAATGTAGTGAAGCGGTTAGGCTACTGTGACGTACCGAAAATTAGGGTTCTTTAAAAAAAAACCTAATTCTGAAGGAATAAGTAACATGATTGAAAAATCGTTCGGACCTTCATTTTTATGTACACTAACAAAGTTGTCCACCAAATTCTTTTAAAATTGTGAGATTTAATAATCGCATCATCAGTAATATACTAACTAGTATGTATATTAGGGTGTGCGGAAAAAAATCGATATTCTTTTTTCGGTTGTGTCCACCAAAAACGGTGAATTAAGGTAAAAAATGAAGAATCCTCGAAGGAGAGCTCAAAGGAAAATTATTTCGCATAGCGCATTGCATTTGAATATTTTCCATAAGTATAACCCAGGAAAATATTGGGATTTCTGAATGTGGCAGTGATACTCATCAGAAAAAAATCACACAAAGATGCCATTAACGTATTCTCATGGAGAATCGAATTTACAACAAAAAAGTTTTTACGAAAAATTAGCTCAGAACAACCGTTCAAGCGGAATCGCTGTCTGAAATTAAATTGATAGAAAAAAAATAATTCAAAAGGCTGTAAAAATCGAATTTTTCGCTTTACGAAAAAACTTTTTGGGTTTTTTTTGTAGTCTGCTCTAACATACAATTTGCATGGAATCGTTCTCAAAATATTTCTCTGATACAAAAAAGAATCAAGTACAACAAGAAATATAAAAGAAACGACGTCTATCATTGATTGTGCTTCGAAAAGTTTTATTCGTTGAATTTGGTTTAATAAGATAAAATAATTTGTTTTTACATTATAATGCTTAATAATCATCGTTCGTTTTTTGAAGAGTCTGTTGCAATTAGGGTATTTCTGTCGATGATTTTGCACTACGCCCAATAAATATTGTAGCTGCTCTTCGTTTTTTGTTAAGGCGTTACCCCCACTTTTAGCGCAAAAAAAGGCCTTTTTCATGATTTTTTTTTAACGGCGGGGTAAAGTTAATTCGGCGAAAAAAGGCATGTTTTTAAGATTTTTTTTTGGCGTAACGAATAGTGTTCGTTTATTGAAAAATTTACATATAATAAAGTAACATTTGAACAACATTCTCCTAAATTTGCATTGCAAAATATTCAAAATTGAGCGAGTGAAAATTAAACCCCGGAGGCGCCTCGAAAAAAAGTTGGTTTGCGGTGTGCACCATAACTCGCAACAGAATCATTTAAAACAAAAAAATCAAAATGCATTTGTTAAAGGAGATGTTTCTCGAGGTAATGACGGGAGGATTTTTTTTTTTCGATTTTTCGTAGCACTTCGGAGCCAAAAACCCGATTTTCGCTAAAAAAAAATCGGCTAATTTGTTGTTGAAAAGTTAGTAATTATTAAAAAAAAACAAAAAAGCTCTCGACAATACCTGGTGAATTATGTGAAGAAGTACTGTGCAAAATTTCAAAGCGATTGGTCCAGTAGATTTTGAGTTATCGTGCACACGGACTTCAAATATGACAAGTCTCAGAAAAACGGTTTGAAAAACGCAGAAGAGAAGAGAACGGCATGGAGCAATAGACGCTCAAATACTCATAACTTCGTCAATTTTACTCCGATCGACTTGAAATTTTAACACAATATTCTTGATATATTATGCATTCATTTAAAAAACTAAACAAAAATGAAAAAAAAAAATTTTAATACTTTACCCCGCCCTTAAAGAAAACTACAAAACTTTTTTAATCGATCAATATACCATCTTAAAGAACACATCTTGAAGAACTTTCAGTAATTTTTTTATTGAAAAATATTACATTGTTTAGTGGCAAATGGCCGTCAATGAAATAATGTTTTTATATACACGGTTTGCGGTGACCAACATTGCGGCGAAGTGGATCATCCGAAAAAAAAATGCGGATGGATTTAGTCAAATATAAGTATAAACTAGTCTTTAATCGAAGGATTTTGAAAAATATTCATTTTTCACAAAATGGCGGACAGTCAAAGTTAATGGTTCGATTTTAACGAAAAAAACGGCCGTTTTTTGGCTATAAAACGGCCATTTTTTTTTTCGAAAAAAAAAAAATCGAACGATTAAAGACTACATTTTTATGTATTAAGGGAGCTTTCCAGTGTGACAGCCCGAAAAATCGCTGTTTTTCGCGATTTTTTTTTTTAAAGAAAAAATAATCTAATCGGTCTGGTTTTTTTTGTATATTAATTGGGTATTGAAGAATACAAAACAATTTTTTAAAGATCGATTTATTTATTAATTAATATCTATAAAAATGATGAAACAATTGTTGCAGAAAATGCACTTGGATGTGGTGTCCACGTTGGGGGTCACAATTTTGATCTGAAACAAAAAACACAAAAAGATTATTGATCGGTATATAATTGGCTTTCGTGCTATGGAGGCTTTTTTTTTTTTTTTTTGCAAAAATGGCGCCGGTTTGAACAAAAAGTATCGATTTTAGCATTTTTTTGGCAGTTTTTTTTACAAAAAAATAGGAAGATGTCAAAAAAAAAATCTTCCATAGCACGATAAACAATGACGTTAAGAATATTGTGTAAAAAATTCAACTCGATAGCTTTAAAACTCTGCCCTCCAAGTTGGACACCGTTTTGAAAAAATGATGTTTCGAGAAAAACGCGTTCAAAGTTTCAAGTGAGGAAATTTTAGGTAAATCGTTTACTTACGGTCAAGAAACGTTCTTCCAAGAAATGCTGTACAGTAACCGAAATAATCTGAATTTCGGCATGAAAATTTCAGGGAATATTCGGAAGAGTGTATACTATTCGATAAAGCAAAAAAAAATCGATTTTTTGAAAATTTCACACTGCTCCCTTAAATAAGCCTGCAAAATTTCAAGAAGATCGGTTCATTAGTGTTCGAGTAATCTTGGTCACCGACTTCAGAAGTGCCATTTTGAGAAAAACGCGTTTAAAGTTTCAATTTCCGGTCGTTTACACAACGGATTCTTCTCTTTCAACGCTCATATCTCAGTCAATTTTGTTCAGATCGACTTGATATTTTCAGGACATATTCTCAGATACTTATACTTCAAAAAAATACAATGAAAAAATCGATTTTTTCAAAATCGCAAGTGGGGGTAACCCCTTAATGAACCGTTATGTGCTTCTATCAAAATGACACCACGTTCGGCTACGTCATTAACGACTTTTGGATTTAAAAAAAATCTAAGCAACTCACATAACTCGCTTTTTCCGGCCATAATTCAATATTTACCCTCAAAAAATCACGAGGTAAATTGAATTGCTGGAAAAGAAATAAGGATTCTTGAGTAACGAAATCGCTTATGTATTTTTTCAGCAACATTTCCCAATCATTTTTTTTTAACAACTCACTCGGAAGGATTTATGGATTTTTCTCGAGATTGCAGAGCTTGTACCATTTTTGCCTTCGCACTTATCGGCACAGCATTGTCGAAAAACGACAAAGCAACAATTTTCTCGTTAAAGTACCACAAGTGGCTAGCTAATTTTTTCGAGGCAGCCTCCCCTACTACAGGATTCACTTCGCAATAACGGATGAAATTTTGTAGCAGTGACAGATTCTGATTTAGGTCCAAAATGGGGGAAAAATGTCGCGGTTTCCCGTTCGTGGCGCTAGTGTGAAGCTTGTAATTTTGCACTACGAGCTACCGAATGCTGCCGCCAGGTGGCAGCGTGTGCTATATGTATATTTTTTCTCACAGCTTGACATTAATACTCAATAGATGTGTAATTAGTTTTATGAGTGAATCACATTTCATGCGAAAAAAATGGTTAAATTCGCACATGATTTTATACTCGTGACTGTGGCTCAAGGCCTTAAATATTCTTAAATAAAGCCAAAAAACCGATTTTTTGAAAATCTTAAGGTGGTGTAACCCTTCAAAGTTTTACTAGCAGTTCTATCGTTGTAATTATAACTTTGCCTTCAATATATGATTCCTGCACCATATGTTGAACCTTCCTCTTCAATTTGAGTTGCTTCAAGCAATTATAGATTTAAAAAAAATGTCATCGTAGCCTAACCCCTTAATTCGTTGTTGAGTTCTTCTTTTTTATTTTTTTTACATATTCGATACATATTTGAATCTTTTCCCGCCCGAATCTCAAAAACAATAATCATTATTGACTAATTATCAACAGTGAAGAATCGATATTAAGTAAATGGCGTAATTTATATTTTGAGTATCACAACGAACGAGGTGATTAATCGAGGTTGCATCGTTTTTTTCAGGTCGCAGCGAACAATTTCAAAAATCTCGAGGACGACGATCGCTTGAGCTCTTATCTGAAGAGTCTGCCGAACATATTTTCGGAAATGACGAGGGTCAATTGGTCAACTACAGCCGTGCCGATCGAGAGCCTCGACGAGCTCTCGAGGATATCGTATCCAATGTGCATGAGGGTACTCCACGAGGCCGTGAAGACCGATCATCATTTAAAGAACGTCGGCCGCATGCAGTACGGCCTCTTTCTCAAGGGCATCGGGGTCACCCTCGAGGACGCCTTGCGCTTCTGGCGCACCGAATTCACCAAGATCATAGATCTCGACAAATTCGAGAAAAACTATAGCTACGATATACGACACTATTACGGCAAAGAGGGCAAGAGAACGAACTACACGCCCTACGGATGCAACAAGATAATAAACAACGGGCCCGGTCCCGGCGAAAAACACGGATGTCCCTTTAAACACATGAGCCACGACGAACTCAAGAAAAAACTCGAGAATTTCGGAATACCCGGATCAGGTATATTGAAGAAAAAACAGAAACGCGTGTCAAACGTCAATAGGACGAAAAAAAAAACGAACTGCCAATTTTATTGTACTGACTTTTGGGAAAATTCGATGCTATCGGGCACACGAATGAAAAGTTTCCAGTCACAAGAATGGCAAAGAATTCCACTCACGGTCCGTTGATTTTTTGCGTGCAATTTTTTGTCGTGATACAGTCCAAAAAATTTCACAGGAACAGAAAACTTCTTAAATTTTTTGAAGTCCTGTATCTCTGTGGAAAATGGTCGTATCCAGATGTAAAAAAGCATTTTGAAGCTTCAAGTTTCTACTTTTGAAATTTTTTGGCAAAATATTTTTGTGAGCTGCAAACAATGTTTCAAATTTTTTTGTTTTTTTTTTCAAGGGTCCACGAGCTCGGATATATTTTTTGAGCTTCAATTTGGTTTTTTTTTTGGTTTCTACGTCAATTTTTTGCTGAGGGGCCGTCCATATATTACGTCATCGATTTTTGCTGATTTTCGACCCCCCCCCCCCCCCCTACAATCATCCTATCGTCATTTCCTAATGACCCCCCCCCCTCGCAAAACTGACGTCATTACCATTTTGGCAAAATTAAAACATTTGCGGATTTGAGAAAAATTGGGTAACATTAAAACATTTTGTCATAGAATCATCTTTTATTATTTTGTACTTTGGCAATGTTTATTAATATAATAATATTATTCTTCCCTATTCTTTAGTTTTCTTTGGATAGCTCCCACGGAGTTTTCACCCATTCTTGCAAATCCTGGATCACGGGTAATATCTCCGTATCCTCCCCATATTCATTTTGGCTCGATCGAACTATTTTCATAGGTACGCTGTTATTTGAAGTTCTCGACTATAATGTAGACAAACCTTATGTAATAAATAAATAAATAATGAGTTCAATAATTAATACCATTAGGTACTTGCAAAATATTTTTCATCACTCATGCGGGGAAACCACTCTAGTTGTACAATATACTATTGTACATTTTGAAGTAACTGGTATCACAAGAATGACGTCAATTTCGAAACGCCCCCCCCCCCCCCCATCCATCATTTACCATCATCCGCAGACGAACCTCCCCCCCCCTCTAAATTTAGAATGACGTAATATATGGACGGCCCCTGAGATATCCGACTTTGAATGAAAAAAAGATCCTTTTGTCTTTGATCATCGATATCTCGGCAACCAATGAACGCACAGGGAATTTAAGGGCAGCTTTGAAAACTTGAATATATCTACTTTTTATGGTTTTTCAGTAAATCTACCATTGCTTTACAAATAATGATGGAAAGACTAATGTTGCCGGGTTTTTTTCAGCTTAAGGGGTAAGGCCACTGTAACGGCCAAAAAAAAAGGTTTTTTCACTAATTTTTTGCTCCCGAAATTGAAGGTATTTGAAAAAAAACTTTTAATGGTGTTATCGGGCATACATTAAACTTTATTATAAAATTTGTTTACAGTAAAAAAAAACAAAATGGCGGTTCCACAGCTATCTTCCCGGGACATGTTTTGCTTTCAGGGCTCCGCGGCACGCAGCACCACTGGTGCACTTTTGAATCTAGAACAAAAAAAAACCATTAATCTAGAGGGCTATAGCTAGAGAATGTCGATCGGATTTTAAAAAGTATCAATTTTTGTGGATTTGGCGTGCGTTTGAAAAAAAAAATTGATTTTTGACGAAAAAAAACGGCAAGTTTTTTGTTAATAAAAAATCAATAAATAAAGTTCTTGAAAATTCCGATCGACATTCTCAAGATAATGTAAATGTTCACATCTGGTTAAAATTTCAAGTAAAAAAAATGAAAATTGTTCGAGTTATGCTGCGTGCCATTTTGAAAAACCATGTTTCGAGAAAAACGCGTTTAAAGTTTTGCGAATAGTTTTTTATTGGAAAAAATTAAAAAAAGAAGAAGCACAGGACCTTTTTTTTCTTATTCTAGAGGGTTTAAACTATTTTTTAAGCCAATAAAAAAAAATCGATTTTTCAAAAAATTTACAGTGGCCTTACCCCTTAACGTACCTCCAATAGCCCCGGACATTTTCAAATTAATCCATCGAGCCGTTTTTCCGGACCGATTGTTCAAAGTTTTACAAAACAATAAACGAACAAGTGTACTGTTCCTAAATATCGTGCCATCATCATCGAAATCAAAAGACCGAATTTTCGACTTTTTTCACAACTTTGCACTAGTTGTTAAATTCGTGATTTTTAAAAAACATTTGTGAAATGTTTTAGGAAACAATAATGATTAATTTTTTTTACACGATTCGGCCTTTGCGTAGCATAATTGCACTTGTATTTTATTGCATTACAATTAACAGTTGATACCCCCAAGCTGTATTCACTGGTTGATACGAGAACACACTTGTGCTATTAATTCTCAATATTTTCTGCGAAGGTTATTAGGTTTACGAAAAACCGTTTTTTTCCAAACTCATCTTTTTTTTCGGAAGAAAAAAACCAATTAACAGATTTTTTCAAAATTATTATTTTTTTGGTAAATTTTTTCTTAAAAAAAAATTAATCAAAAGTTTATGTAAACTAACTTTTTCTTCAATTTTTGATCATGCATAGTTTTGAGAAAAAAAAACCTGTTTTTTGTCACCCTAATAACATTGTTTAAAAAAAAATTCAACTAAAAAACTCACAAGGAACATTGGTGTCCGCGTTCGATTTTATTGAAACTTTTTTATGTGGAAGAGTATAAAAAACTAAGAGACACGTATTTCTTTTTATCGGCGGAAAAACGGTTTTCAGGGATGAAACGCACCCTCAAAAATGGCGATGTTTTTCGTCGATAACGTTCCAAGGGTACGAGATATAAAAAAATTTCAAATCGCAACAATGTTTATTTTTTCTGTGTACTATACATTGGAGACGAGAACGATAACGTTATCGACGAAAAATGAAAAACACCCCTATTTTCGAGGGTGCGTTTCACCTCTTAAAACCATTTTGCCGCCGATAAAAAAATACGTGTCTCTTAGTTTTTTATAGAACACCAAAGTGATGTTCCTTGCGAGACTTACTTAATTGAGTACCTGCTGAGAGTAAAGTTTAAAGACATTTTTTAAAGTAATGCAAGAATTATGAAATTCTTGCATTACTTTAAAAAATGTCTTCAAACTTTACTCTCAGTAGGTACTCAAGAAGTAAGTCTCGCAAGGAACATCACTTTGGTGTCCTGACTTTCATCACTTTGGTGACCTTCCATCACCTGACAAAAAAAGTGGTTTTGTTCGCAATCGTCTTTAAAAAAAAAAAAAAAAAATCTAGAGCGTAGTCGATAATCGCGTAACACACGTAAAACATGAACTTTCATCACACTTCCGTGTTAACATTAATATGAATTAATGTTAACACGGAAGTGTGATGAAAGTTCATGTTTTACGTGTGTTACGCGATTATCGACTATGCTCTAGATTTTTTTTTTTTTTAAAGACGATTGCGAACAAAACCACTTTTTTGTCAGGTCACTCCCAGAAAAAATGCTGCGTACGTAATTGTTGAAACAGCATCGGATAAAATTATTCGCTATACCGCAAGAGAATTTTCAATACGTTTAAGGGGTTAGGCCACAGTAACGGGTATAAAATATAGTGCGAGTTTAACAAAAAAATTTCGTACGAAAATGTTATTCTAAGGGAGTTATTCTAAGGGAGTTTAGAAAATGTTATTAAAAGGAGAATTATAAGGGAGTCCGAAAACATCAAACATGGGATCAACGTCGTGCTCCATGCAATTTATTTAATACGATCACTATTTTAAGGGCGGGGTAAAGTATTAAAATTTTTTTTCATTTTTTTTTAAAGTTTTTTAAATGAATGCATAATATATCAAGAATATTGTGTTAAAATTTCAAGTCGATCGGAGTAAAATTGACGAAGTTATGAGTATTTGAGCGTCTATTGCTCCATGCCGTTCTCTTCTCTTCTGCGTTTTTCAAACCGTTTTTCTGAGACTTGTCATATTTGAAGTCCGTGTGCACGATAACTCAAAATCTACTGGACCAATCGCTTTGAAATTTTGCACAGTACTTCTTCACATAATTCACCAGGTATTGTCGAGAGTTTTTTTGTTTTTTTTAAATAATTACTAATTTTTCAACAACAAATTAGCCGATTTTTTTAGCGAAAATCGGGTTTTTGGCTCCCAAGTGCTACGAAAAATCGAAAAATCCAAAAAAAAAATCCTCCCGTCATTACCTCGAGAAACATCTCCTTTAACAAATGCATTTTGATTTTTTTGTTTCAAATGATTCTGTTGCGAGTTATGGTGCACACCGCAAACCAACTTTTTTTCGAGGCGCCTCCGGGGTTTAATTTTCACTCGCTCAATTTTGAATATTTTGCAATGCAAATTTAGGAGAATGTTGTTCAAATGTTACTTTATTATA
This sequence comes from Ophion obscuratus, assembly GCA_964007375.1. NCBI lineage: Eukaryota > Metazoa > Arthropoda > Insecta > Hymenoptera > Ichneumonidae > Ophion > Ophion obscuratus. The sequence continues at coordinate 3,797,567 of OZ023324.1, forward strand.
TGTAAATTTTTCAATAAACGAACACTATTCGTTACGCCAAAAAAAAATCTTAAAAACATGCCCTTTTTTCGCCGAATTAACTTTACCCCTCCCCCTTAACATATCTGCGTGTAATGATCAAATAAAGTCATTTGATTAATTTCCTTCACCTAACCAAAGTCTACATCTATTTAGTATGAATATCAAGCAGTTAGAATTTTTTCAGGCTCTTCGCGGCGTGACATTGCGCATCGACAATTTTTTACCTAGAACAAAAAACAAAAATTCTCGTCAATCTACATTACAAGATCTAGAGACACGTACGGAATTTGAAAAATATTGTTTTATTCAAAAGTTGTAGGTATTTGAACTTAAGGGAAGGGTTTCAGCGTGGAAAAACACTTTTTTGCGATTTTTTTTTTTTCATCTATATGCATAGAGTAAATTTATTGAAACCTTTTGTACATTGTTGAGTGTCATTTCAAGAACATTCCGTGAAATTTGTACACGAAAATATCCACAAACAAGCCGGTGACAAAGCTTTTCCAAGAACGCCTTTGGAAAAACACGATTTGCGGTGTTCACTGTATCTCAGCTAGAAATTATCTGAAATCAAGTACCATTAAAATTTATTCAAAGTATCATCAAATCCTCCCCCCAACGGTCTTTGATATTTTTTTTTTCATTTCTATAATTTTGGTGGTGATGTAAAGTGAAAAGTGCTATTTTTCACGAAAAATTCCGCCATTTTGGGGGTGGAAAACCCCCTCAATGTAAAAAAATCTCAAACTAACCGTTGGGGGGAATGACAGTGAACACGGACTTTGAAAAAGTGGTTTCGAGAAAAACGCGTTTGAAGTTTAGAGAAGACGGAGCTACAGCATCAGAGGCGCGGGACTAATCAATAACTTCGAGATTTTGCTCTAATTGACTTGACATTGAAATGTTTAACTATAAGAAAAGACAAAAAAATCGATTTTTCAAAAGTGCAAACCCCTACCCGCCTCTTAAGAAATTAATTTTCAGTGAAAAATTTCGTTATAACTGCACGTAAAATGAAATGTCTTCGATTCATCCGAAATTCCATACGTACTTCTCTGCGAAATGCAATTAGGAACGTAACTTTTGAATTTGAAGTAAATGGAGTGAAAATTGTTGACGTTATTTATCACGCCAATTGGAAAAAAGCTGTTTCGAGAAGTTTCGAGTAGTCGGCCATTTTGAACATCGAAAAAAAAATATCTAAATTTTCCAACAGCTTGATATTCATACTAAATAGTTGTGTAATTAATTTTACGAGTATACCACTTTTTCATACGAAAAAAAAATTGTTCAATTCGCACACGATTTTATACCCGTTACTGTGACCCAACCCCTCAAAGCGTCCCGTTTCTGCATCCCATTGATTCAAGCTACAAACATTTCGTCGTTGAAGCAACAACTTCGTTATCCGTCAAATAGCATGTTTTTCAAGAGCCTGTTTTCCCGACCTTCCGTACCAGTGTTACTCGGAAAATCGACGAACATTGAAGACTGAAATGATTAATTGCAGCTGTGAGCGAAGCGGTGGAACTGGCCAAGGGGGGTGACCCCTACCTCGCCTGCACCAAGTGTTTCGACGCGACTCACAAGATCATCCCGGATCGACCGATCCTCCATCCGAATTCCTACTTCGCCCAGAGCCGCGAAATAATCACGAAAGCAATCGCCGGCATGGAATCGTCGCAGGTGACGTCCGAGAAAAGTTCGCAAGCCGTGAAATCTCGGACGGATAATCGAGTGTCGTCGACGCCGTCGCGGAGTATCGGCACGCCGTCGAGAAACCCGAACACACCGTCTCGCAACGTCGCGACCCCAACGGCCAAGAGATCGTCCAAGATCGAGCCCGTTAACATTGAGAAAATGCTCAACGACGATGAGATCAACGAAATGATGGCAGAAGTTTGAGGAAAAATCCTCTTACACGGCGCCTCGCCCTCCAACACTGTAAATCTTTGTCAATATTACGTAATATTATAACTACACGTTTAATTAGCTTTTCGTAGCCGTCAGAAACGCTTTCACCTTCGTCACGTCCATTTAAGGCAGGATTCTACTTTGAAACCATGAAAAAAACGCTATTTTCGTGAATTTTTTCTGAGAATACTATTAAAGATATCAATAGTACACTATCAGAGTTCAATAAATACACTCTTTAAGTACATAAAAAAAAAAATTTAAATGTATTTCATTCATTTTTTGTACACGTAAAATATGTTTAAAGCCAACGCCTCGAAAAGCAGGTACCGTTGCCGTGGTCGTGAAATCTTCCCGACGGATGGTCTGAAACAAAAAAATCAAATAGTTTCATGTTCAGTATGTCTTCTGGAACCGACCTAACTAGAATATTTTATATACGTGCAAAATTAACAAAATGGCGGCTAAAATACGAAAAAAAATGCGTTTTTTGGGTCTTTTTTGCAATAAAAAAATAGTTCTAATCAAAATTTTAAGTTGATTGTAGTTAGGCCGGTTGGTACACACATATAGAATATGTGTTCCAAATTTCATAAGGATCGGTTCAGTACTGTTTGAGTTATCACGACCACGGTACTTGAAAATGTCGTTTCGAGAAAAACGCGTTTAAAGTTTTGGTGAGTCCGGGCCGCGCGCCGGGGGGTCACAATAGCGCGCTCAGGTAGGTGCGTTCGAAAAGCGAAAAAGGATAGTTAGACTGCTTGGAACTTTATAAAATTTTGACCGAACATTCTTGAACATATTTACTTTCGAAAAATGTAAAAAAAAAAATTTTTTTTTTCAAAGTTTCCAAGTAGAATCCTGCCTTAAGGGGAGATATACACCTAGGGGCCTGAAAAAGGTCATTTTTGTAAAGGCCATAGCCGGGTAAGTAGGGAAAAATGGCCCCCGCATTTTCTCCAGCGAAATTAAGAGTATATTCTGAGGTATACAAAAAAACAAATTTTCCGAAAATTTCATCAACGTCAACGCAATGGTTTTGGGAAAATGAATTTTTTTTTAATAAAAAAATTCCGGAAACGCTTCAGTGGATCCATTCGATTCTTTTTTGGTACTTTTTACGATCAAACGTGTTACGAAATGAAATTATAGAACATCTTGCGAAAGATTAAGGTATAAAAAAAATAATGTTCCTTGTTTTATTTTTTTTACTATAATCCACTTGGGGTACAATAACGAATTTTTTTTTCATATAATCTTTGGGCACCTTATTAGATAATATAATTTTTTCAAAATGATCGGTTTGGTACGCCACAGTGAAAAAAAAGAAACAGACTTTATTGATATATTTTAGTTATATATTAGGAGTACAACTTTGCAGTGACCGTTTTTTTTTTTCAAAAGTTTAAGGCTTTATTATAAAAAAGTGGCTACATATTTTTTAATCAAAGTACTGCCCGTCGCTAGCTACGACCTCGGCCCATCTTTCAGGTAGCATTCGAATCCCGCGTCGATAAAAGTCTTGGTCCTTGGAGGCAATCCAGGAATCGACCCAATTTTTTACTTCTTCGTAAGTACCGAAGTGCTGGTCAACCAAATCGTGTGCCATTGACTGGAACAAGTGATAGTCGGAAGGGGCAATGTCTGGAGAGTACGGCGGGTGGGATAAAACCTCCCATTTCAGCGTTTCCAAGTACTTTTTCACGACATTTGCAACATGGGGTCGGGCATTGTCATGCTGCAGTATCACCTTGTCATGTCTTTCGTTGAATTGTGGCCGTTTCTCTTTGAGTGCCTTACTCAAGCGCATGAACTGACGTCGATAGAGTTCCCCTGTGATGGTTTCGGATGGTTTGAGCAGCTCATAGTACACAACGCCCAGCTGGTCCCACCAGATACACAGCATCACTTTGGATGCGTGAATATTCGGTTTGGGCGTCCATGACGGAATACGACCAGGCAGTCCCCATGATTTTCGGTGTTTAGGATTATCGTAGTAAATCCACTTTTCATCTCCAGTCACAATCCGGTGCAAAAATCCCTTCCTTTGTTGTCTTTGGAGCAGTTGTTCACAGGTGAAAAATCGGCGCTCGATGTCTCTCGGCTTCAACTCATGCGGGACCCAGTTTCCTTGCTTTTGGATCATACCCATATCGCGGAGACGTTTTGAAACTGCTTGCTGGGTTACTCCTAACGTCTCGGCGAGTTCCTCTTGAGTTTGGCACGAATCCTTGTCCAGCAAGGTCTCCAATTCGGCGTCTTCAAAAACTTTCTGCCTTCCGCCACCATGCTGGTTCTCGACCTCAAAATCTCCACTTTTGAAGCGTTGAAACCACCGCCGACACGTTTTCTCACTAATAGAATCCTCCCCGTAAGCATCTACAAGCAAACGGTGGGCCTCAGCCGCAGATTTCTTGATGTTGAAGAAGTAAATCATAACCTCCTGCAAATGCTGAGAATTCGGCTCGTAGGTTGCCATGTTTGAGTGCCAATAACTTTATAATGCATACACGTATCCGTTAGCTTTTTTAAATTGTTTACATTGGCAGAGCCTCTAGTTTAAAATGCCACTTTTTTTATTGAGCTAGGGCCACTACTTCGGCCGCAGTGGCTCTCTAAGAAAAACGGTCACTGCAAAGTTGTACTCCTAATATCTATATAACTAAAATATATCAATAAAGTGTGTGTAATATTTTATCGTGGGGGTTGTAGTTTGGTATTAATCCACCCCCATCCCCTAAAAAAACTACACCTTGATTTTTAGACAAACTTGGTTTTAGCACCCGTGGCACTTACAAACTCAGAGATTTTTTTACCCGATTTAAGGGGCCAGGCTACTGTGCCGACCCAAAAGTCAGGGTTCTTAAAAGAAAATTGATTTTTGAGCAATAAGTAAGATGATTGCAAATCGTTTGGATATTTATTTTCATGTAGTTTAGCAATGTTGCGTAGCAAACTTTGTAAAAAATATTAAGGCGTTACCCCCACTTGTAGCGCAAAATAGGCCTTTTTCATGAATTTTTTTAAAGAAAACCACAAAACTTTTTTAATCGATCAATATACCACCTTAAAGGACACATCTCGAAGAACTTTCAGTAATTTTTTTATTGAAAAATATTACATTGTTTAGTGGCAAATGGCCGTCAATGAAATAATGTTTTTATATACACGGTTTGCGGTGACCAACGTTGCGGCGAAGTGGATCATCTGAAAAAAAAATGCGGATGGATTTAGTCAAATATAAGTATAAACTAGTCTTTAATCGAAGGATTTTAAAAAATATTCATTTTTCACAAAATGGCGGACAGTCAAAGTTTATGGTTCGATTTTAACGAAAAAACGGCCGTTTTTTGGCTATAAAACGGCCATTTTTTTCGAAAAAAAAAATCGAACGATTACAGACTACATTTTTATGTATTAAATAAGCCTGCAAAATTTCAAGAAGATCGGTTCATTAGTGTTCGAGTAATCTTGGTCACCGACTTCAGAAATGCCATTTTGAGAAAAACGCGTTTAAAGTTTCAATTTCCGGTCGTTTACACAACGGATTCTTCTCTTTCAACGCTCATATCTCAGTCAGTTTTGTTCGGATCGACTTGAAATTTTCAGGACATATTCTCAGATACTTATACTTCAAAAAAATGCAATAAAAAAAAATCGATTTTTTCAAAATTGCAAGTGGGGGTAAACCCTTAATAATTAAAGAAGTGATAAGCAATCTGGTGTAAGACCTTCAAACGTGAGGGACTCAAGAGTGTACTTGATTTTGGCCACCCGATTCAGCTAAAACAAACAAAACAACGAGTTTCTTTTTCTTAAACTAGATAAAATTGGCTAAAACCTAACCGGGCTTTTTTTAACGATTTTCAAATATAAAAAAAAAATTATCAATTTTCGGCCCGATTTTTCGAAGAAGAATGACATTGTTAATAATTGACGAAAAAAAAAATGGTAAAAAGAAAAACGTCGGTCAAGGCAAAACTACTATTACACTGAACAAGTGCACCAAATTTCAAGTCAATCCGGTTATAAGACGTTTCGAAAAACATCATTTCGAGAAAAATGGGTTGAAACTTTGACAAGCGGTATTATCCTTATCATAAGTTTACTTTCAATCTGCGATACCTGCAATACGTGTTGGACCTTTCTCTACAATTTCAGTGACCTCGAGCAACTATCTCCTTTCTTCTAAAGTAGCCTAACCCCTTAACACAGCCTAATAACTCAACAGCGGAAGCAGCGAAATGACAGTGCGACGGCGCAGCGTTAAGGGGTTATATACAAAGCTGATGGAAAAAATTGAGATACGTTCGTGAATTTTTTTAAGGACGTTATGAAGATTTTGTTGGAAAAAAGTAAATACACTTTGTTGGAACTGGTCTCGGAGAACAAAATTAGAATTTTAACAATAAAAAATATTAACAATTGTAGGACTTATGGCCCTTCCCCCGAAAAGCCATTTTTTTAAAGAGGCTTGCGGTGAACGTGATTAAAGGCGAACCGCTCAACTGAAATAAAAGAAGTTAAAAAATTATTGAACAAGATAACACTTTTTTTTAAATAAAAGAACCATTTTGGAAAAAAAATCGATTTTTGAGGTGTTGAGAATTTCGAACAAAAAATTGTTTAAAAGCATCGCACATTTTTTTTTTTTTATGAAAAAGGAACCGTTCAAGTAGACGAGATTTGTAAATATCAACAATTAAAAAAAAATTCATGAAGATCGAAAAAAACGCCGCACAATTTATGATCTAGTGCTCTGATCTGAATGAAACTCCACACAGATATTTTTGGAAGCATGTACTTTTAAAATATGCAATAAAAAATTGTCGATTTTTTTAGCCCCAACTTTGTATATAACCCCTTAAGGGAAGCATAGGGGTTACAGCGTGAAAAAAAAACACTTTTTGCGATTTTTTTCATCTATATGGATAGAGTATATTTATTGAAACCTTTGGTACATTGTTAAGTGTCATTTGAAGAGCATTCCGTGAAATTTGTACGCGAAAATATCCACAAACAAGCCGGTGACAAAGTTTTTCCAAGAACGCCATTGTAAAAACACGAATTGCCGTGTTCACTGTATCTCAGCTAGAAATTATCTGAAATCAAGTACCATTAAAATTTCGTCAAATTATCATCAAATCCTCCCCCCAACGGTCTTTGATAATTTTTTTTTCATTTCTAAATTTTCGGTGGTCATGTAAAGTGAAAAGTGCTATTTTTCACGAAAAATTCCGCCATTTTGGGGGGTGGAAAACCCCCTCAATGTAAAAAAAATCTCAAACTAACCGTTGGGGGGAGGTATTTTATATGTAGAAAGTGTGCACCACGTTTGAAATAAATCGGTCTTGTAGTTTTCAAATGGCAGTGAACGCGGACTTTAAAAAAGTGGTTTCGAGAAAAACGGGGCACCGGCTTGTTTGTGGATATTTTCGCGTACAAATTTCACGAAATGTTCTTGAAATGACACTTGACCATGTACAAAAGGTTTCAATGAATTTACTCTATCCATATAGATGAAAAAAATTCGCAAAAAAGTGTTTTTTTTTCACGCTGAAATCCCTACCCTCCCTTTAAAATATTACATTTCAAAAACATTCTCCGAAGATTCCAAGTCGTTCCGTTCAAAATTGAGGGAATTATGGCGTTTACAGGTAGGTTCCGCGAACCGGTGAATTTTGGACGCGAATTTCTCCAAATTACTTTTTCAATATTGGTGACCGCGATATCTAAAAAATCACCGCACCAATCAACTTCAAATTTTACAAGCTCCCTTTACATATTGAAAAGCAGTGCTTGAACCAGGGAATTTATTTTTCCCTTCCATAGGTTTTTTATCAACGAAAATAAAGTGCTTTTTTTTTCATCGAAAATCAATACTTTCACTTCGTACTGTGGCCCTCGTTTCAAAAATCAATATTTGATTACATCCTTAGTCCAAGCATTACATCATTTCATGCAAAAACTAAATCCGTTTGATTTCTTCATTTCGGATTATTTGTTACCGAGCAGCAGGGGTCACCGCAACCAACGTTTTTCATACAGCGCTCTGTACAGATCATTTTATCAACCACATTCATAAATATTTTTTCATACCAAAATAGTTGAAGATTCTCAAATAGTACCGTCGTGCTGTATATTGGAATCGGAAAAAATTAGAAGAAGGCTAGTTTTTTGACAGGTGATATTGTAGGTGCCACGGGTGCTAAAACCAAGTTTGCCTAAAAATCGGGGGGTAGGGTTTTTTTTAAGGAGATGGGGTGGATTAATGCCAAACTACAACCCCCACGAGATCGGCGCCGGGAGACAAAATGTTCAGAGAAATCCGGGTTTTATTTTTGTCCATAGAGCCGAAGTCGTGGAAGTTCATTTTGGGGGTGAAAAAGTGGGGTGAAATTTTGCAAAATCACTTTTCATTCGATAACTCTTTAGGACAAATTCATGCAATTTTTGTTCAAATGGAAACGTTGTAGCCCTTGAAAAGACGCGTCGACCGAGTATTCGATCAACCCTCTCCAATAATATCTTCACCCCCAAAAGAATTGTTGAAGAATTAACAAGAAAATTGTTTATTGAATGACTCAAAAACAATCGATTTTTCGGGGATGGTTCAAATGTACGAAATGTAGAGAATAATTTTCTCTATATTTTCGTTCCTATGCACAACTTTTGAATTTTGCTTTTTCGAACCCCTCTCAGGGGTTGAAAATTCAAAATGAAATTCTGGGAAAACTATTGACCGAAACTAAAGAGATACGAGTTTGGCGCTGTGGACAAAAATGTAGCTGAGGGTTCAAGCTACAAATTCTTCCACGGCGGCGAATTCGTGCCGTCAATAGTTTTCCCAGAATTTCATTTTGAATGTTCAACCCCCGAGAGGGGTTGGAAAATCAAAATTCAAGGGTGG
>OZ023324.1:3808208-3840708 GCA_964007375.1 Ophion obscuratus
TTTTTTCAGGGTTTATTAAACATATATTGAAGTATGGAACAAAAATGGTATTGCTTTTTTGATAAAAAATGGCGGCGACGAAGGCAGTCTTCAAGAACGCCTTTTTCGATTCTTTTACGGGCGGACGTGGAACTCCGAAAGCATAAGAGCTAGAACAAAAAAAAAATACTTTTTAACCGTAACCAATCTTGCGTAAAATACTGTTGCAAGTTCACGAAATTGGTGATTAAAGGATGCTTCGAGACCGTCCGAGTGACAAATCCATTAAGCGGATTGACGCGATTCTTTATTGACGTGGCGTCACGTTTGAGGAAACGTCATTTCCGCGTGAGACGTGCGACCCTGATGGCGCGCGAGATCGTCGATTTTAACGATCTCTCGCGCCCCCAGGGTCGTTTCTCTCACCGTGGAACACGAGCATAACGATGCACGAAACAGAAGAAGAAAAGACGGAGAAAAAAAGAACCATTATTCGCCATGTAGAAACGAAGCGAAGTTCGGAACGAGACGTTCTATTTTTCGACGAAGAACAAAGTTTCGCAAGAGAAAAAACAGAAGAGGAAAAAAAAACGAGCGACGTTTTGAGAGACTGCTGTTCGTCTTGACTCGAAACGTGCGAAATCCTAGGCAAACCGCAGGACACAACGCGACGAGTTTCAGGCCGGAGAGAAACGTAAACGCGTGAAGCGCGTTAAATTAGATCGCGCCTGCGAGTCGTTCCATCTAGAATCACCCGAATTTTCAGCCCGGATACGTTTCGATGTTCTCTCCGATTTTTTATTACGTTCCGCTCAATGTACCGAACGTTTGCCATTTTCCATTTGAGGTTATCCTATCGCTTCACACTAGGCATACCACTGATCATACTTGAGACTTGTACAATTTATATTTTTCACATACGCAAAAAATAATAATTTGCAACAACTAAAATTTTCCATGTGTAAACTGTTTAATGAATGTTCACATTTAATTAGAAAAATGAAAAAATAGTTATTCCAACGATTCGCGCAGTATTTCTAGGTTAGATATTTGGCAACATTGGTTCTATCTCCGTCTCATTTTACTCAACCAGGCGAGCTTAACCTCCATGCTTTTCAACGTTGATCTGTCAAGACAATGTCAGGTGCGGGAAATATAAAGCATTGTATTCGGGCCACGGCTGGTAAAAAGCGTGGAAAATTTGTGTCGGCGAAATAATTCGGTTAAAAATGAAATATGTGTGGAAATTCGAATAATTGAGATGAGGCAACAGCTGACGGGCAGGCAGACAAGGCAACAGCTGACACACTCAGCTGTTGCCTTGCTGTCACGTCTCTATCGTAGCAAGTGGTGATAAATCCAATACCGGAAGTTCAAATTAAACTTGATATTACATAAAATTTAGGTCAATAAGGGTAATTTTTCCTAAGAGCATTGGATTACTACAAGTGTTAAGTATGTACTGCTGTGTCCAAAAAATAAGGTGACATTTGAATATAAACTGCGCGCGTCGAAGGATTTGGAGAATTATTTTTTTTTAGGTTGGTAGTACTGTCAGTGACATCTATGTCAAATTTACATGTCAAAATATTCATTAGTGTTTGAGATACGCGTCGTTTTGTGAGCTGCTAAAAGTGAGTTTTTCGTTTTTTGCGATGTCGAAATTTGTTGAGCAAAGAATTTGCATTAAATTTTGTTTGCGGAATTAATTTTCTGCTGCGGATACGTTGAGGATGGTGCAGAAAGCCTTTGGTGATGAGGCTATGTCTAAAAAAAATGTTTACAAGTGGTATAGTGAGTTCCAAGCCGGCCGTGAACGTGTCGAAGACGAAGAGCGTCCTGGGCGACCATCAACCTCAACCGACGAAGCTCACGTCCAACAAATCAAAGATTTGGTGTTGTAAAACCGTCGATTAACGATTAGAGACCTTGCTGATGAGGTTGGCATATCGAAAGGCTCGGTCAATACCATTTTAAAGGATGTTTTGGGCCTCAAGCGCGTCAAATCTCGACTGGTACCGAAAATATTGAATTTTTTTGAAAAAAGGCGTCGCGTTGAAGTTTGTGAAACGATGCTTTCTGACTATCAGGACAAGATGGAACGCATGATCACTGGAGACGAGACTTGGAACTATGCTTACGACCCCGAAACAACCGATCAATCGAGCGAATATCGTGCCAAAGGAGAACCGAAACCAAAAAAATCGCGCCGAAGTCGCTCAAAAATCAAGGTCATGTTGACTGTTTTCTTCGATTATCGTGGTGTTGTGCATTATGAATTCCTTCCGCCGGGCCAAACAGTCAACAAGGAATATTATTTGAACGTTATGCGTCGTTTGCGTAACGCTATCCGCCTAAAAAGGCCGGAATTGTGGAAAGACAATTCTTGGTTTTTACACCACGATAATGCACCATCCCATACTGCACTCGTAATTCGTGATCATTTCGCCAAAAACTCAACCCATATCGTTCCGCAACCACCGTATTCACCTGATCTGGCGCCGTGCGACTTCTGGCTGTTCAGCAAGGTCAAAAGATCGCTCCGGGGATACCGTTTTGTTACGAAAGAGGAGATTCAAGCCGCAGCGAAGACGGAACTGAAGGCCATCCCGGAAAGTGACTACAATCAGTGTTTCGAAGATTGGAAAATCCGTTGGCATAAGTGCATTGCATCGGGAGGGGATTACTTTGAAGGGGATGAAATTGCTTTGGAAAAATAAATAAAGAATTTTCGAAATAAATACAATGTCACCTTATTTTTTGGACACAGTAGTGTATCTGATTATTTTTAAGAATCTGACGGATTCCCACTATTATATACACTTTTGTAGCGACCGGAAATTGGGTTTTTGTATGTCGTCTCGGAATTCCTTCTCAAAGATACGCAATTTCAATATCTTTTTTCTCTGTAATTAGGTCGATAACCGACGCTGAAATTTTACAGAGACGATTGTTGATATGTTTAGTGAAGCTCAAAAAAAAATTATGTAAATCCTATGGACTGAAGCTTGGGGATAGGATTACCTTAATGGTCGAACGATCGCAATTGTTTTCAGATCTTTGTTTCGAATAGTTTTCGTGTTGTTTTTTTTCTTGCACACTTTTTTTTGTAATTCTGGATCAACGAAATGATCCAGAATTACAAAAGTCTCCAACTATTATTAAAAAAAGTCCAAGAACGAGAGAGAAACGATCTCTGATCGAAATGGTCCGTCAAATTGTGCCTTAAGGGGGAAAATAAGTATAGCGGCATGAAAAATCCGATTTTTTTTGTGAAATATTAGTTGAACATGTCAAGAATAATATGTTAAAGTTTTAAACCGAAATTCGTAGTCGTTCCGAAGTTATTGCTTGTGAGCGTAACTCACCTCATCGCTCAGCCTGAGCGCACCGCAAACTTTAAACAAATTTTTCTGAAAACTACATTTTTTTAGTTTTTTGGGAAACATTTAAAAAAAAGTTTCCCGATCGTGCCTCAATTGTACAGACAACTAAAAAACAATGTTGCCTTGGACTTATACCTACTTGTTTATAAAAAACAGTTTAAAAAAGGTCTTTTTCATTGCAAAAAAGAACGAAAACTGTGTGTTGAATTTCACTTTTGTTTTCTAGTGTATAATTTCTTTATTATTTTCTTTATTATTATAGCATTTCGATGTTAAAATACAAAAAATGCTTGGCTCAAATTTTTTACATCAATATTGAAATTGTAGGATTTCTCCACAAACGGACAGCTGACGCCATAATCTCCCTGGAAGACTACTCCATAACGTCGCCATTTTGGGATATTATTTACCGAAACATTTGTATTTCGACAGGTTAATTATCTAATAAATAGTACCTAAAGTTTCATAAATGTAGAACGTTTTGTCCCTTGATAAAAAAAAAGGTCATAATTGGCCATTTTTCCACGTATACGAGGGTGGGGTGAAAAGTTTCCGGCCTGACCAAGAGATGGTGCCACTAGGTCTAGTTTTGGAGCGGCGTCCTACAGTGCCATTCCTACCGAGCTTGTATGTACAGTTTCAGCCCAATCGCTACGTTAGTTTGCGTTTGAGAGCACATTGCGCGAGACGCTTCCGTTGTTTTCGTAAAAATGGAAAAATTGGAAAAACGTGCTGTCATCAAATACTTCCATTTGAGAGGTTTTACACCAAAACAAATAAAAGAAGAGATGGATTCAGCACTAGGAGACTCCTCCCCATCATATTCAACTATTAAGCAGTGGGTTTCTGAATTTAAAATGAGTCGTGTGAGCACCTCTGACGAGCCTCGCTCAGGACGGCCCGTTGAAGTCACAACTTCAGAGATGATTGAAAAAATCCATAAAGTAGTGTTGGAAGACCGCAGGTTGAAAGTGCATGAGATAGCTGAGACCTGTAGGATGTCAGCTGAACGTGTGCGAAATATTTTGCACAACCATTTGAACATGGAAAAGCTGTGTGCAAGGTGGGTGCCGCGTTTGCTAACGCTCGACCAAAAACTGCTTCGAAAAACCATTTCTACCGACAATTTGGCGCTGTATAGGCGTAATCCAAACGAATTTTTGCGTCGATTCATAACTGTTGATGAGACATGGGTCCACCCCAACACTCCTGAAAATAAAGAACAGTCAAAACAGTGGTTTGGAAAAGGGGAACCAACCCCAAAGAAGGCAAAAACAATTTTATCGGCAAACAAGGTTATGGCTACTGTTTTTTGGGATGCGACAGGAATTATATACATTGATTACCGTGAAAAGGGTAAGACTATCACTGGTCAATACTACGTAGAGTTATTGCAACGTTTGAAGCACGAGGTGCAAATTAAACGACCTCATTTGGCGAAGAAAAAAGTTTTGTTTCATCACGATAACGCACCAGCGCATTCGTCGATTGTTGCCATGTCCAAAATCCACGAATGGAAGTTTGAATTGATGCCGCATCCTCCCTACTCTCTAGACTTAGCCCCCAGCGGCTATTACCTGTTTCCTAACCTCAAAAAATGGCTTGGCGGAAAAAGATTTAAGAGCAACGAAGAAGTTATCGAAGCTGTAAATCAGTATTTTGAGGAGCTCGACGAATCTACGTTTTAAACTGGTATAACTAAATTAGAACACCGTTATGAGAAATGTATCAGTGTTGATGGAGATTATGTTGAAAAATAAAGCAAAAAAAAATTTTTAAACATCGTTTTTCTTGGTCAGGCCGGAAACTTTTCACCCCACCCTCGTACATGTATTTCTCTCCTTAATCGAATAATTTGAGATTACCTTTAATAAAACAAAATTTCCGCACAGATTATTCTTTTTCATCAAACTTTACACCCCGAAAAATATTCGATACGAAGTCTGTAACGAAAAACTTTCAGTCACCTCAAAATATCATAAACGAACATTCATAATACATAATATAATACAAAAAATTATTTAAAATATCATAATACAGTCGAACCCCGATATAACGAAGATTTGTCCATTCACTTCCGATAGACACCCGAATCCCTGATACAACTACATAATCATATACGTTACGCTCTAATTGCTAATTGTAAAAAATGCTCTATTTTATACCTTCATTTCTTCAAATAATATCCTCATATTTATGATACTAATACATTGAGAAAAAAACCAATTGAATCAAAAAAATATATTGGTTGATTCAAATAAATGTCTGATCGCGGAGCGCGGACCGATATATGAGATTGTTACAATTTCATAAAATATTAGAAAATGTGATTCAAATTACATATTATTTTATTTGAAAATCTCTTCTGTTCGCTGAATATCTACATTATCCTTTAAATAAAATTATATTCTATTGAAATCATTCTATATACAATCCGTAGATTTATGGATGAAATAATAAAGCGGTTGCTACATTTTTTTCCGTACAAAAATATAATCAATAGAATGAATTATTTCTTTACTACATCGAAACAGTATGCCATGAGACGTAAGTTTTTCAGTTTGTTTTAAATCTTAAATAAAAAGTGAGCATTAGAATGATGATCCACAATAATATTGAAGAGAATATCAGATATCCAATGGAATACACAGGTCAAGAAGCGATACTCTTTAGAGTTTCTGCGCCGTTTAAGTAGATTTTTGGTTCGCGCTACGCTTATGAGAAACGAGCGCGCGTGCGGCTTCTAGCGGTTACTCCGCGAACTACCCCTTCCTCACCCCTATAATTGCGGCGACGCTCGGCCATGGTTTAATTGAATTTGTTCAACCAAATGCGCAAGGAACTAATTTTATTTCGCATAATTTTTCAACCAATTCAGACATTTGCTCAATATTTTTCAATCAAAATAAAATATTAATATTTTAACGAATCATGTACTTAAAAATCAATATCGGATATGGTGAAAAAATAAAATAACACATTTACTTAATACAAATTTTATCTGAAGCAAACGAGCGAAATTCAATTATTCTTGTGTACTCGAATCAACAATATTCATGTTATGAATTGAAACGCTTTTTTGTTTGTTGCAGAAAATGCATTCAAAACTATATAATTTGTTCGCGACAATTTTTTAGATAGTTTCAATAATATATTGTTCTCGGCTAACAATATATCTTTTGAATGAAAAAAAAACTTTCAATTTTATCATTTTATTAAAGTCAATAGCGTTTTGTTTGGACTAATAAATCCGATTATTTACACCAACAATTTTACAATTGAATCAATGAAATTTCATTCAATAACATCAATGATATTGGATCAATGATATTTTTTCTCAGTGTATATATATTTTTTAAAGAACATTCTAAGGAACACGAATTCGGTATAACGAAACGTCAATATAAGGAAAACTCTATATAAGGAACTTCCCTTGAGATTCGTTATTTCGAGGTTCGACTGTACAAAAACTCTCGATCCAAAGACATCGAGAGAGCCTGCGATTTTGTGTAGACTCAGCCTGGAGTATCCCATACATGGTGTATATTGGGTTTAACGCGCTGCTATACCATTAGCGGGATTTCGTGCTTGTCTCGTTAAAGTATCTCGGAGCTGAACATAAGATGTACCAGACTAATCTCGAAAGATATATATAAATATATATATGTGTGTGTGTGTGTGTGTGTGTGTGTGTGTGTGTGTGTATGATAATATTAGTGGAAAATCGTCGAAAATATATATCTCGACGTATAAAGGTCAGGACGAGTCAACTTCCCGCGGACGAGTCTCAGCACTGTCTACCCCACTTCGATAAACCCTTTATACAGGGTGATCGAGAACAGGTGTAACAGCGGAAAATCTCGGATTCGGCAGGTTACTCCGAAGATTTCTACTTACAAGAAAACCGTTTCCGGTGCCCCCCCTCCATTTTCGATCAATTTTTAATATGTTATCTTTCATCGAAATATAAGAGACCCTTATTTTTTTAATCTGCGGAAAGACGTTTTCAAGGGGTAAAAATTACCCTTGAAGTTGGACGCCCACAGACACTTGACTATTGCAGTTTCGCATATTGCATTTCAAGATATTTGAAATTTTAGCCACGTTTTAGACATATGTATATGGCCTATTTTTCGCGAAATATTTTTTAACGTTCGACTTTCGAGCTACCTATTATTTTTATAATATGGAAACAAACGTAATAATCTACTACGCGACTTCAGTGGTACGCCATATCTTCGAGGTTTAGCATCATCGCATTTTCGATCGCTGTCATCGGTCCCACGCACCCGGCTTATTATTTTTTGTAGCCGGTAAACATGGAGAATGAAAATACTGTAGTTTATCAAGAGAGTAAAGGGATTGTATACCTAAAGACCAGTTTAGAGACAAAGATACATTCTGTCGGACAAGAATTAGAAAATGAAAAGATGATATTGCAATTTGCAAATCAAAAAACTCCGCGTTGAGGTTAACCTCAATGTCCAATCTGTCCAAAGTCAAAACATATTTGATCGATTGTTATGTTATGTTTCCCTTTTCCAATGTTCACAATATTTGCAGCTATAAAAAGGAACGTTCATTTTATATGACGGTTCTTCCGTGCTGAATTTATATACAGATGCGTTGTATACATGTCGCCAGAAAAATGAAGATGCCTTGGCTATATTAGGAGTACAACTTTGCAGTGACCGTTTTTCTTAAAGAGCCACTGCGGCCGAAGTAGTGGCCCTAGCTCAATAAAAAAAGTGGCATTTTAAACTAGAGGCTCTGCCAATGTAAACAATTTAAAAAAGCTAACGGATACGTGTATGCATTATAAAGTTATTGGCACTCAAACATGGCAACCTACGAGCCGAATTCTCAGCATTTGCGGGAGGTTATGATTTACTTCTTCAACATCAAGAAATCTGCGGCTGAGGCCCACCGTTTGCTTGTAGATGCTTACGGGGAGGATTCTATTAGTGAGAAAACGTGTCGGCGGTGGTTTCAACGCTTCAAAAGTGGAGATTTTGAGGTCGAGAACCAGCATGGTGGCGGAAGGCAGAAAGTTTTTGAAGACGCCGAATTGGAGACCTTGCTGGACCAGGATTCGTGCCAAATTCAAGAGGAACTCGCCGAGACGTTAGGAGTAACCCAGCAAGCAGTTTCAAAAGGTCTCCGGGATATGGGTATGATCCAAAAGCAAGGAAACTGGGTCCCGCATGAGTTGAAGCCGAGAGACATCGAGCGCCGATTTTTCACCTGTGAACAACTGCTCCAAAGACAACAAAGGAAGGGATTTTTGCACCGGATTGTGACTGGAGATGAAAAGTGGGTTTACTACGATAATCCTAAACGCCGAAAATCATGGGGACTGCCTGGTCATATTCCGTCATGGACGCCCAAACCGTATATTCACGCATCCAAAGTGATGCTGTGTATCTGGTGGGACCAGCTGGGCGTTGTGTACTATGAGCTGCTCAAACCATCCGAAACCATCACAGGGGAACTCTACCGACGTCAGTTGATGCGCTTGAGTAAGGCACTCAAAGAGAAACGGCCACAATTCAACGAAAGACATGACAAGGTGATACTGCAGCATGACAATGCCCGACCCCATGTTGCAAATGTCGTGAAAAAGTACTTGGAAACGCTGAAATGGGAGGTTTTATCCCACCCGCCGTACTCTCCAGACATTGCCCCTTCCGACTATCACTTGTTCCGGTCAATGGCACACGATTTGGCTGACCAGCACTTCGGTACTTACGAAGAAGTCAAAAATTGGGTCGATTCCTGGATTGCCTCCAAGGACCAAGACTTTTATCGACGCGGGATTCAAATGCTACCTGAAAGATGGGCCGAGGTCGTAGCTAGCGACGGGCAGTACTTTGATTAAAAAATATGTAGCCACTTTTTTATAATAAAGCCTTAAACTTTTGAAAAAAAACGGTCACTGCAAAGTTGTACTCCTAATACATAAAAGAACTTTAAGTAAATATCGACGAAAGGCCCATTATAATCCATTAAAAAATGTACGGCTTCGCACAATCATATTTTTAATTCGCGTTGAAAATATCCGATGGACGAATCAAATTTGCGCGGGTATCCAGCGTTGCCACACCTCGAGCAAGATGGCTGCATTGTATTCGGCCCACGACTGGTAAAAAGCGTGGAAAATTAGTGTCTCATCCTGTGTATCACTCCTAGTGTACCATCCTGTGTGCGTGTGTAGCTAAAAAAGAAAAAGCATACGACGGTCCAGCGTATTCATTTGCTTCTTCGTACTCTGCGTCTCGTCGATGCACGCGACGGGCGAGAGGAATTTATCGGTTTCACTCTCTCGCCACGCGCGACGTCTCATCAGGCTCATCCTCTAGTTATCGAAAACTTCGGATCGTCCGTCGCAATCGCACGCCACGAGTGCCCCTCTTTCGACATAATTCCCGCTCGCTGCCACTGCCGCCGCGATCTACGAGGGCAGAGAAAAAAGTAGATGAAAAAAAAAATAAAAATAAAAAACATTGCGATGTTTCGAGGATTGGAAGGAATAAAAGGGAAAAAAATGGAGATAAAAGTTTTGCGGTCTCGCGCGCGGAGATGATCCGCGTCGAGTGTTCTTGCAACGCGAATGGAATTCTCTCTCTCTCTGCGTTTGCCTGGATGTTGCCGCGGTGCTTGACGCAACGCACATGCGAGGACGATTTCTGCAGTGCCCGCGATCGCTCCTCGAAGATTACAAACGGCGAGCAGATGAGGATTGACGCAACGCGAATAGCTGCTGCCGATGTCTCATAACGAAATTCTTCGACGACTCCTCTCTCTCCTTCTCAGCGTCCTCTTACCGCACTGCTCCACCGCCATATTTTATTTATGAACGCGTTGCCTGTCCGTAATTCCAGAACGGAGAAGAGCAGCTTGTTAATTACCGCGATTTTCCTCGCGTCCGTCAATTACATCGTCAATTCTCAACACGACGGAGAAATTCGCCGCTTCAAAATTCTCATTGATGTTACGGAAGCGAAATTCATTGAACACCCATACGTGTAGTTCGGGGGGCGGTTGAAGTGTCTTCGGTATTCGTGCAGAATCACCCACGGTACTGCGTCGATTGTCTTTCTGATACTCGCTTTTTCTTCGCTCCATGGTGGCTAGATACAGGAGCCTGAACTCGGCATTTTAAGTGACGCCCGAAAACGAAGGCAACGGGGATGGCGCTACGATCGCGCGAAGAGTTCCGGTGCTAGCTTCACTCGACAACAGACCGAACGCGAATTTCACGTTACTTTGAATTAATCTAATTACTAATGTCTAATGACTAATGTTTTCCAATTCCAATATACAATACGACTGTACTGGAAGGCCGAAACGAAGACGCGGAATTGAAAGCATTGTTGGAGGGAGATTCGTGCTAAACGCCAAAGTTTCGCAAATGACGCTTATTCGGCTCAAAACTCGATATTTTCGCACGAAAAAGAATTATGTTATGCTGGTACCAAATCGCTAATATTTCAAGGTTATGGTCTTGTCAGATGTCCAACCCACGGTCGTACATACAGGTCTTGAAACGGAGCCGGTGGGGATGGCTCATTTCACGGGCGCTAAATTATCTCACCTTGTGACCACCAGGGTAGCGCTGTGATCTAGGGATGGAATCAGCACATGCGCGGTGCAGCTCAACAGTGTAAAACGGTGCGAAAATCGTGGCTAGTGCGTCATACGTTTAAAGGATTTGAAAGTAACAAAAACCGAGGTAATTCCTTGTACCAAGCATGCCCTCATTGTAAATGCTATGCCTATTGCGGTCCATGACAAGTAGTAATAAGTATAGTAAATTATTTTTATATAATGCCTTAGCACAATCGGCATAACATCAGTGAGGTTATCTGAAAAGACTGATGGGTATAATTTATTTAAAAAGAAAATATTTTCTCTATCATTATGGATTATTAATTGTTTCATTTTTTGTTATTTACTTTTTATTTGTATTTAATTATCCTAATTACTTTCAATCATATTTATTTCATGACGTAGCCATACTTCGCAGTCCTTTCGCAGCCAGTTTTGTATTCGACATTTTATCTGGCCCGAATGAAAATGATAAATAGTTGTTCAAATAAGTTTCTCTATCACTTCTTGACATATTTATTTTTTTATTGTTGCTTTTTATTTGTTTTTAAATTTTGTATAATACCTGTCAGTGCTGCGAGAGCGAGACGCCCCGGAAATAGACGTACAATTTATTTGCGCATTTCCATCCCCACCTTTGTCCATCCCTAGATCACAGCGCCGCGCCCCGGTACTAAAAACGAGGAAAACAAGCGAGCCAAACCACGCTGTAGGAAATTCGCTACGTTTCAAGACCTGTATGTACGACCGTACGATACCTTACGATACGACGTTTTACATCCGACAATTTCAACCATAACCTCCTGGTGGGGCCATCTTTTGTCAAACGGCGGAGACTTATTTGTACTCCCAATAAGTTCACGAAATCCGAGCCTCGAGCTCAGGGAGACTAGAGTAAAGGAGTGGACACTGTGCTAGCGATGTGGCTCCAAAGTCAAGGAAAATAAGAGTTGTAGGTGGCGTTGCAATCGGCTTTCCCTTATATATAGATATACTCTCTTGCTTAGCTTTCCGTCGGCTACTTATACATGGTTGTCTGTGGATTGAATCCATGCTCGAAAATAAAGTATTATATGATGTGTAAAAAAATTATAAATAAAAACTCACATTTTAAATAAGTTTTGTGTATAGTTATTAATGTTTTATAAGAGGCAATGTTAAATGTGTATAATTTGAGAACGAAATATTTATTGAACCGTTCGGTGAATCGTTTTCAAATTTGATAGAAGATTATTTCATAGACAAAGTAACAATGGGTGTAATTGTGATAACTTATTATTTAAAAAATTACGCTCGTGCAATAGAATATTTGTGATTATTATTATTACTTATTGTGAGAGTCATTTATTATTACACAGGCACAATGTACAGCAAAATGCGCCTTGTTAACGGTACAGATTGTTTATTTAATTCATTCGCAGTGAACCATTTTTAAATTTATTATTCAAAATTATATTGATTACTTTTCATTGTAACACTTCTGTCTGCCGTTGTTAATCGCACGCGTGAACGCTTCCAGCATCGCACTTAACATTATTGGAACAATAAAAATGGAAAACATTGCAAATCCTCCAGTACATCATGCATTGAAGCTCAATCTGACTGTGCATTTTTTTCAGCGATGCAACAATCTTACATTTTTCATTCTCATTATCTCACTTTCTACAACCAGAGTTCCGCACATTAGCTCCGTCAACTACGAAACACGAATCGTTTTTGTGTTTTATAATAAACGAAAAATATAACTGAACGCTCGCGAAAAGAAAAAAACTAAATGTTAGTATAGTACAAGTTTGCAAATATCATGCAATACCAAAAAAACGCAAACCTCGATTTTGACAACTTTCCTCTAATGCGCATGCCTAGACCTTTCGCTACAAGTATTACTATACATCGGGGAATTGCGATCGCAGCGCCCCTTGCGGTCACTTAAAAGTCGGGATTTTGGGGCCGTCTTTCGCTGCTTATCTCCTATGGAGTGTCCACTCCTTTACTCTAGTCTCCCTGCTCGAGCTCAAGAGGTGGGTGAACGGACGCAGCTTCGCTCAAGTGGGAAAAGCGTCCCGGACTGAGATGAAAATAAATGAAATAAAAATATCCATATAAATCTACAAATACGTGACACACACACACACACACGCACGCACACACACACGCACGCACGCACACACACACACACGCACGCACGCACACACAGCTAAACTTTCAATCGCATTGGATAATTGCAATATTATATTAGAATAATATAATCAATTATACAGAGCTGTATAATATCTTCGTAAAATAATAAATGAAATGAACTATATTATTCTAACATTATTTGGCAATTATCCAGTGGTCGAAAGTTTTGCAATTATCCGAAGTGCCCGGAAACGTTTGGCTGGTAATGTATATACACACACATATGCATGCAGACAGCGGAAAATATATAGTTCAGAACTGGCATACACAGCAATCAGGCAAGAGTTGCAGTTGCATAATAGGAGCATGGGTGCATCGCCGCGAGAATTTCGCATCTCGCGTTTTCACAGCTTCAGCCCGCGAACTTATATTAAGGCGTTAGGCCACAGTAACGGGTATAAAATCATGTGCGAATTTAACCATTTTGTATGAAAAAGTGATTCACTCATAAAATGTATTACACATTTATTTAGTATGAATATCAAGCTGTTAGAAATTTTTTTTTATGTACATAATGGCCGACTCCTAATATTTTCTTTTTTTTTCGGCGTGACATTTAGCATCCACAATTTTTTACCTAGAACAAAAATCAAAAATTCTCGTCAATCTGCATTAGTATACTAGAGAAGTACGTACGGAATTAAAAAAATTGTTTTTCTTCAAATGTTGTAGGTATTTGAATTTAAGAAATGAATTTGCGGTGAAAAATTTCGTTATAACTGCTCATAAACTGCTCATACAATGAAACGTTTTCGATTAATCAGAAATTCCGTACGTACTTCTCTGCCAAATGCAATTAAGAATATACCTTTTAAATTTGAAGTAAATCGAGTGAAAATTGTTGAAGTTATGTGTCACGCCGATCGGAAAAAGCTGTTTCGAGCAGTTTCGAGTAGTTGGCCATTTTGTACATCGAAAAAAAAATTCTAACAGCTTGATATTCATACTAAATTGATGTGTAATTAATTTTATGAGTGTATCACTTTTTCATACGAAAAAAATGGTTAAATTCGCACACGATTTTATACCGGTTACTGTGGCCTAAGGGTACACACGGGCCGTTTCATGCTTGTAGCCTATTTTTACTTGAAAGTACGTGAAAATACGTGGAGAAGACTGCCGAAGAAAGTGCTTTCGTTCACAATCATCTTCTTTTAAATGAAATAATAGTCGATAATCGCATAACGCAGAAAAAATATGAAGCTTTAATCATACGTTCTTGTTAACAATAATATCACATTCTTGCCATATATTTAAAAATGATCTACGAATTTTTCATCATTTTTTAATGCAGTTGCCAGTTTTTAAGGTTGGAACGGTTCAGTGAGTCAAATGACGGTTTGTGCATTTTTTTTTTTCGATGAACCTCAAAAGAATGCGTACGAGCTATACGTTTATTCTATATATGCTAATTTTTCATTAAGGATATAACATGAAATGGGAAAAATTATGCATTTTTGTATATTTATTGCCCAAATAAGATTATTATGAAAATACTGCGTCAGCGAATGTCTTATACAAATCAGAATGAAATATTGAGTCATTTGTAATTATGCCCATTTAAATTTATGTCACGAGATGATTTATTATTACCATTAATTAAAATTAAGTGTTGCCGAAATACGGCAACATCGCGGACATTGAGGTTGGCAGCAATGCTTTTCACGCGCCAGCCAACATTTGTAATTCATCAAACCTTCAATGGTTCAATATTGAATGTTCATATATCGTTTACGATGGGCAAAATGAGTTTTTTGTTGTTGTTTTGTTTAATGTTTACTAAGGTTTAACTCGTGTTAATCCGTTGTTAGAAATAGTTGATCTTGTTGCTAAATAGCAACAAAAAAACTACATCACCCGTAGAGTAAACGTCTTACCCATCTTAACTGCACGTAAAGTTACACACAATAAACTACTTTTGATCTCTGGTGTTTGGTGGTGAAAAAAACTTGAAAAAATTCGTAAAGACTCAGCATAGTCTAGACAACAGCATACGTTTAAAAAAAGTCTCGGATCGTGGCTAACGCTTCGATGTTCTTAAAAAAGAAAACGTCTTGTTTTCGGGTAGGAAATCAACATTTATGGGAGTTGTCGATCGTTCAATTTCTAGTGACCTACCCGGTATGCATATCTACCATTCCGCGTCTCTTGTTTTCCCGTCTCGAGAACGCACGTGCGCATTTCTACACGCAACGCGGCACGATGAGAGAAACGCTTCCGCAATATTGCGCTCGCATACGTGAACGCTGCGCCGCGTGGTTGGAACGGATTTTCTCGTTTATCGGCGACCGCGCTCCGATCATCCTCTCGCGGGACCAACCTTTCGCAATCGTAACAGCCAATATTATGTTATAGAACTATATATAATATGACGTATGGATGAAGCTCCGGTCGAACAGGGCAATGTTTTCACGAGGTTGGTTGCACTTTTTTTTCTCACTTTTTGAACTTTTTTACCTTTTGAACTTTGTTTCACTTTTTGAACATTTTTTGAGCATTTTTGAACATTTTACACTTTGAACATTTTTCACCTTTTGAACATTTTTTGAACATTTTTCACTTTTTGAACATTTTTCACTTTATGAACTTTTTTGAACATTTTTCATTTTTTGAACATTTTTGAACATTTTTCACGTTTTTTTGAACTTTTTGAACTTTTTGAACTGTTTCATGAGGCATTGGTTGCACTTTTTCCACTTTTTGAACTCAAATGAGGTACTGCGGGATGTATGGGCGTTTCCGCGAAATGACGACGAACATTCTATATGTTGTTACTTGGTTTGCTCTTAGCCCAACATTTGGGAACGGTACGCTACAACCTGTTGAAGAATTTCACAACTTTTGATTTTTGCAGTCCTTTTGCATGCACACGTGTAAAAATCTGGGGATAACAGAAAAAATCCGATTTTGCGTTGTTTGGGTTTACACTTTGAACATTTTTCACCTTTTGAACATTTTTGAACATTTTTCACTTTATGAACTTTTTTGAACATTTTTCATTTTTTGAACATTTTTGAACATTTTTCACTTTTTGAACATTATTTGAACATTTTTCACTTTTTGAACATTTTACACTTTGAACATTTTTCACCTTTTGAACATTTTTTGAACATTTTTCACTTTTTGAACATTTTTGAACATTTTTCACTTTATGAACTTTTTTGAACATTTTTCATTTTTTGAACATTTTTGAACATTTTTCACTTTTTGAACATTATTTGAACATTTTTCACTTTTTGAACATTTTTGAACATTTTTTGAACTTTTTGAACTTTTTGAACTGTTTCATGAGGCATTGGTTGCACTTTTTCCGCTTTTTGAACTCAAATGAGGTACTGCAGGGATGTATGGGCGTTTCAGCGAAATAACGACGAACATTGGATATATTGTTACTTAGTTTGCTCTTAGCCCAACATTTGGGAACGGTACGCTACAACCTGTTGAAGAATTTCACAACTTTTGATTTTTGCGGTCCTTTTGCATGCGCACGTGTGAAAATCTGGGGGTAACAGAAAAAAATCCGATTTCGCGTTGTTCATTTGTGTGTATGGGAGAAAGTTTTGGGAAAATTTGACAATCAGGTCACCCTGGCTCGTGGCCGGAAAAACAGACATTTTCGAAAAAAGGGTAAACTTTTCCTGGTAAAACCTGTGCAGGTTTTAAAATATAATTTCGTTACATTAAGGGGTTTGGCTAATGTGAAATTAAAAGAAAAAAATTGATCGTCGCTTGAGGCGACTCAAATTGAAGGTAAACTCACGATTGTAACGCGTTTTTTTCTCGAAACTATGCTTTTAAAAACGGTGTACACGTTATCTCGACGTCCAATAATCGGATTGACGAAAATTGGTACGCAACAATAATTGAAGAATAATTGAACAATGGAACAATAATTGGTACGCTTATTCAGTGTAACCGTTGTTTAGTTTCGACCGACAGTTTCCTTCTTAACATTTTTTTTTCGTTAGCTATTAAGAATATTGTCATTTTTCCTCGAAAAATCGAAATAAAAATAAAAAAAACAAAATTTATGCATATTTGGGACACAAAAAAAGCTCGGTCGAGTCTTAGCCAATATTTTATCTAATTTAAGAAAAAAAAACTCACTTTTTCTATCTTATTTAAAATTCAAAATGATATTCTGGAAAAACTGTTGACGGAAAATAAAGAGATACGAGTTTGGCGCAGTGGACAAAAATGTAGCTGAGGGTTCAAGCTACAAATTGTTCCACGGCGGCGAATTTGTGCGGTCAATCGTGTTCCCAGAATTTCATTTTGAATTTTCAACCCCCGAGAGGGGTTGGAAAAAGCAAAATTCAAGGGTGGTCCATAGAAACGAAAGTATAGAGAAAATTATTCTCTGCATTTCCTATATTTAAACCATACCCGGAAAATCGATTGTTTTCGAGTTATTCAATAAACAATTTTTTTTTCGTATTTCAACCATTTTTTGGGGGTGATGATATTATCGGAGAGTGATGATCAAATACTCGATCGACGCGTCTTTTCAAGGGCTACAAGTTCCCTTTTGACCAAAAAGTTTACGAATTTTTCCTAAAGAGTTATTGAATTAAAACTGATTTTTCAAAATTTCACCCCACTTTTCCACCCCCAAAATGAACTTTCACGACTTCGGCGCTATGGACAAAACTAAAGCCCGGATTTTTCGGAACATTTTGTCTCACGGCGCCAACCTCGTAGGGGTTGTAGTTTGGCATCAATCCACCCCCATCCCCCTTCATCCCCTATAAAAAAAACCCTCCACCCTTGTTTGTTTGGGTTTACGATACGGCTGTGCACAAGAGGTGTTCTAAAGGCAAAAAAAATATTTTCCATTACTTTTAAGGATAAGCATTACTATCATTATTTAATATATAATCAACAGTAGAATTAAAGACAGAACCACTTTCTTGCAATAAATCGAAGATTTATAAAATCTAATAATAAATTCGTAATAATCAGTCCACATTAGACATGTTTATTCACCGGTCCTGTATTCCAACCCCTTTCCGGTGGACCAACACATGGGCTCCGTTCTGATAATTCTCAAAGGAGAGTGAACAATTTAGCTCATCTGCTGAAAACAGCAAAACGAATGACTGTCAAGGGGAGATATACACCTAGGAGTCGGAAAAAGGTCATTTTTGTGATTTTTTTCAAGCAAAACTATTTGAAATTTCGAATTGGGGTTTTAATTATCTAAAAGTATATACATTCAAAAATATGTTTAATTTTCTTTATTTAAAAATATCAAAAATACACAAGGATATTGTACGATCCTTGGAGCGTCGTAAAAAAATCTGCGTATACGGCACCCACTGGCGTTTCTTCAAAAATCATCTGAAAAACAAAAACCAAAATGATTATTAAATTAGACACTATAATCTAGTACTTGTCATAGCCGATTTTGAAAATATCGATTTATGACAAAATGGCGGACGTTTGAACATAAATAGTGATTTTTGGGCCAAAAATTAGTTATTATTTTGCCTATAAAACAAAAACTAAGTAACGGAAGAAAAAAATCCTATGACAAGTACTAGATAATGGTGTACAGAATAACCACAAAAAAACTCAAGGCAATCGGTTCATTGGTTTTCGAGAAATTTTGGGTACCGATTTGAAAAACGTGGTTTTGAGAAAAACGCGTTTGAAAATTTGGGAATGAATAAATCATGAAATTTGTCAACTTACATGGAATCATCGATACCAGGCCCATAGTGTAGGTCTTCTACGGTCGACGGAATGTTCACAGCTTCTAAATCCTCGACCTCGACCATCTAGGTGTATATCTCCGCTTAAGAGATGACAATGTACGTTTCATCAAATGTTGTCACAAGATCGTTTCCTTGATTTCTTAATCTTGACAAAATTTGATATTCTATTTCTCTCTTGAAACGTACTTTGGTAGATTTCGCGAATGTCACGTTAAGATGAAAAAAAGTTTTGTAGTTTTCGACGAAAACGTAACGATAAATATAATATTCATGTGCATGAGACTATTATCATATTCGTGCACCATAGTGATCTCCAAATCTAGCATTTAACAAAAATAAATAATAAATGATGATTTATTATTTATTTTTGTTAAATAATAGGTAACATACGCGAATAGCGTATACCTTAGGAAAATAATAATAACAATAATAATAAATCATTATCCTTTATGAGCTTTGGCTTGATGTAGGCACTTTCTTCTTCATCGCCTTTGCCCTTCCCCCATGGAAATTTATGTACGTAAAATATATGCAGAAAATATATGCTACATATATATATATCGGTCGCATATATAGTGACGAAAAATAGAATAATACGTATATATTCAGTATATATGCACCAAATACATGACGCGTATATGACCCATATATTTTCGATATATTTTTCTGATCAAAAAAATATATGCTACGTATAAACACTATATATGATGCATATATAAGGCATATACGACGCATATATTTTCGATATATTTTCAATCTATTTTTTTGTCAGAAAAATATATCAAAAATGTATGCGTCACATATGACTCATATGTGTGTCACGTATGCGTCATATATGACGCATACATTTTTGATACACATTCCTGACAAGAAATGTATGCTGTGAATAAACTCTATTACAGTTAAACTTAATAAAACTTAAGACTTAAACTTAAAATAACTTAATTTACAGTTAAAGTACACCATTACATATAAACACTATATACACCCACATGAAAATAAAATATATAAAAAATATATCGAAAAATATATAAAACATGTATTAAATATAATTGGTTCGAAAAGTTGGATATGCCAATTATATTTTTGGGCAAGAGTAAAACCTATACGATATATAAATATAAATTCATTTAAGATACATCTTAAATATATCAAACATACAAACTGAATGTATGTTTTATACATTTTAAATATGGTTGGTTAAGCAACTTGAGTAACAGATGACGTTGCAAATCAAAAACATATTCAAGTCGGTATCTCGCGAAGACCTAGCCGCACTAGCCGGAATAAATGATCGGAGAAAAAAATTGAAGGTTCTGTAATTCTATTCGATTATCAATCACTCTCTATGCGAACGCAATTAAGTAATTGATCCAATAATGTTAGTTACCCTTGTAAATCCACACATTTCTCAATAAACTAACATTGTGTATTGTACGATATGCAGACGTTACGAAAGTTAATTTAACAAGTAGAACTAGCTCAGTGGGGAACGTCCCAGCTCATCACTCAGAGGTCCCGGGTTCGAAACCACCTTACGGCGTGTAAGCGTCTGATATAATTTAAATTTGAACCATTAAAATATTTGAACCGCAAACACCATAATCGTAATTAATGACAAGGAAAAATATTGTAAAAGGGTGCGATGATGTTAAATAACGTCATGACAAAATTTTTAAGAATATTTCAAGTATAGTTAAAATATATTTCAAGTATATCTTAAATACATGTTGAATATATTTCAATAATATTTGAAATGTAGTATGAACATATTTCAAGTATATTTTAAACGGAGTATGAACATATATCGTGTATATTTTAGATGTAGTTTAAATACATTTAAAGTATATTTCAATTGTAAGTCGAATACAGTTAAAATACATTTGTAGTATATTTTGAGGGTAATTTGAGTACATTGTAAGTATATTTTCAATATAGTTTGAATATACGTACCCGCCTATCCAACATATATATTTTTATATACATTCTGAAGATCTATTTTGGCCGAAAACTTTGATATCGCGAATATATTTTTAATGCATTTCCCGTATATATTGCATATATCTAATCTATATCTAAGATGGATAATATATATCTGAAATATATTTTTACGTATATTTTATTTCCGTGTGGGCAGATGTATATATGTGGCATATATGAACCATTTATGCAGTATATATGTGGTGTATATGCAGGGTAAATGCTATATATATCATTGATATATGGTACAGTGATATACAGTAATGCCACGCATGTACATCTCATATATAAAAACGTTACGAAAATTAGAATTTGGCACATATATGCAACATATATTTTCAATATGTGGCATACATTTCACATATATTACAATTGTTAATAAAATAAATTTGCCGTATATTTTTGCGTATATGAATTTCCATGGGGGGTTATGGTCTTGAGATCTTCCTGTTCTTCCTTGTCCTTTATTATCTCCTTATTCATTTTCTTTCTCCCCTCCATCTTCAAGTTAGCCGCCTTTTATTTTATCCGCTCCGTCTTTATCTTCACCATCTTTTCTTCTGTCCTTTCTTTGCGTTCTTATGATTTCTATTTTCATCAACTCCGTCTTCCTCGTCTTCATTTTTCATTGCTCTTGTCGTCACCAACCGTGTCCCCTTTCCCTGAACCTTCTTGGCAATCTCGACGCTTACACTTTCTCTTCTATATTTCATCTTCTTCTTCTTCCGCATCCTTCGTGTTATTCTCTCTTTGAGCTTGCCGTTCTCTCGTTCGCGCCCGTGAATAATTCCGTTGCAAACTCGTGGTCGTTAAAAGTCTCGGGGCCGGATTCACTGTTCCCACGATTGGTCAGAGCAGATAATATTTTACTGTTGCGATCGTTTCGTGTCCCGCCTTCTTCTTCAAACCAATCTTTGTTTTTTCTAATAAAATTTACACAATAGTCGAAAATCAGGTAACACATGTCAAATACGAAGCTTCAATCTTATGTACGTGGTAACGTTAGTATCAAACTCTTGCAACACTTTGAAAAATAATAAACTTATTTTTTGACATTCTTTAAGGTAATTCTATCGCCAGGCTTCAATCCATAGGATTTTCGTAATTTTTTTTTGAGTTGAGCTTCACCGAATATATTAATAGTCGTCTCTGTAAAATTTCAGGGTCGGTTATCGACCTAATTACAGAGAGACAAAAAAATTGCGTGTTTTTGTGGAGGAATTCCGAGACGACATACAAAAATCCAATTTCCGGTCGCTAGAAAAGTGTACACTGTAAAAAATCATATGAAATTTACAATACATTTAAGATACAAGGGAATTGAATTTTACGAACTCGGTAGATGGAATTAAATTTGAAACACTTGTACCGTAAATTTAAAACAGGAACATGAAAATCTAACGTGGATGTAGAATTTAATAGATGCAACATGGAATTTCAAAGACAAGTTTGTAAATTTGTGGAAAATGTGTTGCATTAACCCGTCCAACTATAAAAAACAGAGCATTGAGAATACAAAACGAGTTTGAAATTTATTTACAGCAGCCTGAAAAATATAATATATGTGAATCTGAATTTTACGATACGTACAGTGCATGATCACAACAGATTTATTTAAAAGTGCGTTTTTATTTAAAAATCACATGAAACAATGTGAAAATTATATTAAATTTACACTACATTTGAGGCATAAAAGAAGTGAATTTTACGAACTTAATATACGAACGAATTTAATATACACTCGTATATTGATATCAGCAAATGGTTCTTGATTTCAATATACACGGATGTGAACATTTTTTTACACGTGCATTATTTTTTAAACGCACAAGTATATTAATATAACGGAGCTACACTTTTATTTTGAAAATAACCTGTTTTTGATTTTCAATATCGTATCTGAAATTTCATAAAAGGAATCCGCATAAAAACTTCCTACACTTGTGTATTAATTTTTATACAGACATTTTTTACAGTGTATATAATAGGGGGAATCCGTCAGATTCTTAAAAATAATCAGATTTGCATACTTAAGGGGGGATTGCCTTTTTTTTCGCAAAATTTACCGCTTTTTGGGAATTTTTTTGTGAAGAAAGTATACAACGGAAAACTTGTGAAACTTGGCATATAGTTTTATTGATCTGTTTACTACATACAACATTTTTTTTAAACAATTTCATCAAAAAATCCGCCTCCCACCCCCCTCGACGCGCGATGGTCCTTTTTTGATGGTGTGCACGATTACAGCCTTCACGTTCATCCTGCAACAAAAACCCAAAAAGCATTGTACTTTAGACACATATAGCTATCGTTCGAAGAAGGGGAAAAAAAATTGACGATTTGGTGACGTTTTGAACTTGAAGTATCGATTTTTCGAAAAAAATTGATCGATTTTTTGTTATAAATAAAAAACTATTAAACGTATTGCTTTTTTGCTTCATCAAACGATAAAAGGATGTCAGCTGAGCATTCTGTCCAAATTTGAAGGCAATCAGTTGAATAGTTTTTGAGAAATCGTGCACACACGGAAAAAAAGAAACAGCGAAAATCACAGTATAAACCGCATGAAAAACAGGGTGTCATACTTCATTTTACAGTAAAACAGAGTAATGTAAATCCTGCCCTACAAAAATGACGAATTTTCCTGTACACACTGAGATTTTTACAGTTACACTGGCTTATTTACAGTTCGGTATTGTGAATACATCAGTGTCTTCAGTAAAAATATTCAACTGTAAAATTTACATGAGATCACTGATTTTTATACTATACGCAAACTGCAAGGGTTACAGTGTACACTGTATTGAGTACAGAGTGGTTCATTAAATTGTACAGTGTAGCACGGTAGTTTTACTCTTCTTTCGACAGTTCGTGACGTAATCTGTGCACTCTGAGGTTTTTTACAGTTACACTGATTTATTTACAGTTTGGTATTGTGAATAAATCAGTGATTTCAGTAAAAATATTCAACTGTAAAATTTACATAAGATCACTGATTTTTATACTGTACGCAAACTGCAAGGGTTACAATGTACATTGTATTGAGTACAGAGTGATTCATTAAATTTCACAGTGTGGCACGGTAGTTTCACTCTTCTTTCGACAGTTCATGACGTTATCTGTGCACTCTGAGATGTTTACAGTTACACTGGTTTATTTGCAGTTTGATATTGTGAATACATCAGTGATTTCAGTAAAAATATTCAACTGTAAAATTGAAATGCGATCACTGTTTTTTATACTGTCTGCACATGAGGCATGAGGCCAGGACACAAAGGATTGCCAGTTAGTAGTGCGTGGTTGATGGGACGCGGACATCGAAATTTGTGCGACAGAATTCAAGAAATTATAAAGAAAGAGAGAATTTAAAAAAAAGGTACGTTCTTGTCTAATTAGGACTTGTCTCGCGCGTGGGGTGAGGCACGTGGCCAGGACACAAAGGATTGCCAGTTAGTAGTAGTGCGTGGTCGATAGGATGCGAACGTTGAAATTTGTGCGACATAATTCAAGAAATTATAAAAAAAGAGAGAATTATTTACAAAAAGGTACGTTCCTGTGTATGTGACTGATTTTGTAATATTTTCTTCATATATATATATATATATATATATATTACATTGCTTACAATATACATTGTAAGCAAAGGTTTCGCCGAATTTTTTTACTTCATTTTTATAATCAAATTTACAGTGTGACGTTGTGAACGGTATTCACTGGTTAGGACTTGTCTCGAGCGTGGCGCAACCAGGACACAAAGGACTGGCAGTTCTTTCAGCGCTTCAATTGTCCTTTCAGCCCTTCAATTGTTCTTTCAGCGCTATCTAATGTTATTTTTAGCCCTAATTTTGTATAATATACGAGTTGTGGCATTATTGAATTACGGGGTTCATGAAGTTTGAATTACAGGATTAAAACAAGAATGTTTCCCGTGTTCACACTATAAAAAGCAACGGTTCAAAACTGAAACTATATCTGTTGCTAACCAGTTTCTAGAACAGAGGACTCCACTGTTAAAACACCTACATAAACTCTGTCGTTATAACTGGCGCATTCAGTGTACATAATACAGATGAACTAACTGTCAAATTACAAGTTTTGTTAAATTTATATTACAGTGTTGAACTGTCAAAGTTTCCTTTTGACTACACTGTATTTTGGACTGTGTGTTCCAGTAAAAGATACAGTAGAGCGATTCGAGTCCAAAGAGGACAGTATAGGAGCTGTAATAATTTACTTTGAGCACACTGTATTTTGAGCACTGTGTTTCAGGTAATATCGCTGTGCAATCGCTCGAGTCCAATGCGAACTGTGAAGCCCCTGTATTCTTTACTATTTCTTTTTTTCCGTGCACCATCAAAAAAGGACCATCGCGCGTCGAGGGGGGTGGGAGGCGGATTTTTTGATGAAATTGTTTAAAAAATTTTTTGTATGTAGTAAACAGATCAATAAAACTATATGCCAAGTTTCACAAGTTTTCCGTTGTATACTTTCTTCACAAAAAAATTCCCAAAAAGCGGTAAATTTTGCGAAAAAAAGACAATCCCCCCTTAACACTCGTAGTACTCCAATGATTTCAGAAAAAATTACGCTTATTGACCTAATTTTTATGTAATATCAAGTTTAATTTGAACTTCCGGTATTGGATTTATTATCATTTGCTACGATAAAGAGACGTGACAGCAAGGCAACAGCTGACTGTCGTCCTAACCTCATCTCACTCATTCGAATTTCCACACATATTTCATTTTTAACCGACATATTTCGCCGACACAAGGTTAAACGGAAGCATGTTTTTCATGACCATCGGTTCACCTCCTAAGGCCAACGTATCGATTATTAAGATTTTAAAAATAATTACCGATGAAATCCTCTCCCTTATTCATACCCAATTTAAAAAATGCGCCAAATACATGCGCTGAGGGTAGAATCTCACATCGGGGTTTTATATTTACAATGATATTATCCATTACGCGGTGGTAAATTTTGATGTCTTCCAATATTGTCCTCTGGTCGTGTATCGGCCGTCAGAATGTATTTCTTTGCCCCTAATTATCGTCATTGTGAAATTTGAATATCTATTTAATTCACGCAATGAAATAGCTACTTTTTATACAACTTACGAAATGACGACGAAAAAAATAGTTGAAATTTTGTTAAATCATTTCTTTATGTTCGCATGGGAGTAGGTAAATTTGATAGATTATTTGAAATTAATTACTTCAGGATCGACTTTTTTTCCAAGGGGGCGTACCCACCCCGGACCTGCCCCTGGCTACGCCAATGTTAGATCTACAGAAGCAATAATAAGGCGTTATTCGTGTTTAGATTTTCTTCTACATTTTTAAGGGGAGGGTAGGGGTTTCGGCGTGAAAAAGAAACACTTTTTTGCGATTTTTTTTCATCTATATGGATAGAGTAAATTTATTGAAAACTTTCGTACATTGTTAAGTGTCATTTGAAGAACATTCCGTGAAATTTGTACGCGAAAATATCCACAAACAAGCCGGTGACAAAGCTTTTCCAAGAACGCCTTTGGAAAAACACGATTTGTGGTGTTCACTGTATGTCAGCTAGAAATTATCTGAAATCAAGTACCATTAAAATTCAGTCAAAGTATCATCAAATCCTCCCCCCAACGGTCTCAGATCATTGTTTTTTCATTTCTACATTTTTGGTGGTCATGTGAAGTGAAAAGTGCTATTTTTCACGAAAAATTCCGCCATTTTGGGGGTGGAAAACCCCCTCAATGTAAATAAATCTCAAACTAACCATTGGGGGGAGGTTTTTTCTATGTAGAAAGTGTGTACCAAGTTTGAAATAAATCGGTCATGTAGTTTTCAAATGGCAGTGAACACGGACTTTGAAAAAGTGGTTTCGAGAAAAACGCGGCACCGGCTTGTTTGTGGATATTTTCGCGTACATATATAACGGAATGTTCTTTAAATGACACTTAACAATGTACAAAAGGTTTCAATAAATTTACTCTATCCATATAGACGAAAAAAAATCGCAAAAAAGTGTTTTTTTTTCACGCTGAAACCCCTACCCTCCCTTTAAGGGAGCTTTCCAGTGTGAAATTTTCAAAAAATCGATTTTTTTTTGCTTTATCGAATAGTATACACTCTTCCCATCGCTTCTTTGGCATCGCTGATTGACCGTAAGTAAACGATTTACCTAAAATTTCCTCACTTGAAACTTTGAACGCGTTTTTCTCGAAACAGCATTTTTCAAAACGGTGTCCAACTTGGAGGGCAGAGTTTTAAAGCTATCGAGTTGAATTTTTTACACAATATTCTTAACGTCATTGTTTATCGTGCTATGGAAGCTTTTTTTTTTTGACATCTTCCTATTTTTTTGTAAAAAAAACTGCCCAAAAAAAATGCTAAAATCGATACTTTTTGTTCAAACCGGCGCCATTTTTGCAAAAAAAAAAAAAAAAGCCTCCATAGCACGAAAGCCAATTATATACCGATCAATAATCTTTTTGTGTTTTTTGTTTCAGATCAAAATCGTGACCCCCAACGTGGACACCACATCCAAGTGCATTTTCTGCAACAATTGTTTCATCATTTTTATAGATATTAATTAATAAATAAATCGATCTTTAAAAAATTGTTTTGTATTCTTCAATACCCAATTAATATACAAAAAAAAAACCAGACCGATTAGATTATTTTTTCTTTAAAAAAAAAAATCGCGAAAAACAGCGATTTTTCGGGCTGTCACACTGGAAAGCTCCCTTAACATACCACGAGGAATTCTCTTCAACGTTATTTCCCCGTTGAAGAGCATAAATTCATTTGATTATCCGCCGTATGGCAGGCCAAGCATAAATGTCTCGTGTTTCGCGTAGTTATCCATCCTTTCGATGCGCCACTCGCTCTTTTCAAAATTATTCTCGCGTAATAAATTCCGATGAACGACGAGTGTAAAATATTTCAAACGCTATCGCCAATAGGATATTACGATCGAAAAAAGCGGGTGCCTTGTCTTCTTCCCGCTGAATATTTTACTCTCGTAACGGGGATTAAGCCTAACAAGATCGATGCCCTTACGTAATATCGGCGATATAGAATCACATTGGAAATTACCACTCTATTCGGTGTATCAAGCGTTATCGCGTCGTGATCTGCTGCCCTCTGAACGAGTTATGGTCTCTTGCACCACATTATTGCGATTGAGAGTCTTCTCCTCGATCCTGGATATATCGTTGAGGCCTTAGGCCACTCTAGAGGCCGAAAAAATAAACTTTTTGGGGATTTTTTTTTTCAGAAAAACTACAAAATAAATCGATATTACAAAAAAGGGTGTTTATCATACATATCAGTGACTGCATACAATAATTTTTTTGAAGCGATTAATTTCAAAATGGCCGCTCTACAGCGTTTATCTCAAAATTGCATTTTTTAAGTTGGCCGGAAACATAACGCAGATAATTTTCAACCGATTCACTTGAAATGTTGAATATATTTTGAAAAATACTATGGAAGTATTTTTCAAAATATATTTTTCAAATGGAAGTATTTTTACTATGGAAGTATTTTTACTGGTAAGTATTTCAAATGGAAGTATTACTATGGAAGTATGTTATGGAAGTATGTTATGGAAGTATGCTATGGAAGTATTACTATGGAAGTATTACTATGGAAGTATATTACTACGGAAGTATTACTATGGAAGTATATTACTATGGAAGTATTACTATGGAAGTATTTACTATGGAAGTATTTTTCAAAATATAAGTATATGAAATATACACAATACTATTTGAACAATACTTCTGAAAAATACTATGGAAGAAAAAGTCTATGGAAGTACGTAGGATTTTTTTTATATTGCATAGTTCATTTCTTATTAACAATTGTCTGACGATTTTTTAGGCAAATTTTTGGAAAGTGAAAAATATGCCTAAAAAATCGGTTGAAAATTGTCTGAGTTATGTTTCCGGCCAACGTAAGAGCAGTTTTGAGATAAACGCTGCACAGCCGCCATTTTGAAATTAATCGATTCAAAAAAATTATTGTATACAGTCACTGATATGTATGATAAGCACCCTTTTTTGTAATCTCGATTTATTTTGTAGATTTTCTGAAAAAACCCCACTTTTTTCGGTCTCTAGAGTGGCCTAACCCCTTAAGGTAATCCTATCTCCAGGCTCCAATGCATAGGATTTTCATAATTTTTTGTTGAACTTCACTATATATATTAATAATCGTCTCTGTAAAATTTCAGGGATCTGAAAACAAACCAAACATATTCGCGATTTGTACGTGCGCGTGCGCGCGCGTGTGTGTGTGTGTGTGAATCAATAATAAGTGAATACGTAGTAAGAAGTGTGTTGTGAATCCATAATAAGAAACCTACTTATGCAATCTAGGTCACTAAGCCTCCGCAGTCACCCGGGGTCAAAATGACCCCAAGCGCAACTTTGAGGGAAATTAGTATTATAAGTTGTTTGCGGCCAAGGCGACTGGCCTGCCTTCCAAAGGTGCTTTGGTGTAGCCTTTGTAAGTACAGACTAGGGTCGGACGTGGAGGTACTTTTTTTCCTTAAACTATTTCACACTATGGAGCAATTTTTTCCTTAAACTATCATATCTCTAAAGTATCACCCTAAAACTGTTTGCAAAAAATTGAAAATTCCAAGATCATTGACCCCTTGCTGATTTTTCCGACCATTTTTTAATTCGATTAAAATATAATACCGCCAATGCCACATTCTAGAATGTTCAATCTAATATCCTGAATTGTTATGAGTCAGGAATGATACGGTCAACGCGGCAATCGTTTGAAACATGGCTGGGGTCATTGAGCGACCTCCTGTGACCTGCGCGTTATAGTCAGAACATGTGACCACTAAGGGATGATGATGCATTATTGGGCAACAAAGCAATGAAGGGACCTGTAAATTATAACCAAGAAGTGTCAGTAATTCTCAAAATTATTCAGCATCGCGTGAAGGGATTTTTTCGTTGTAATCGGTGGAATAACGATTTTTTTTGAATCTATCATTTTTTTTCTCGATATTCCACACTTTCCGAAATATTTTTCAACATTTTTCACACTTGCAACAATTATTATAAGTAGAATTCTAGATTTTCCGAATTTTCCTTGAACATCAAACAAACTTTAAAAATAGTAAAGGGTTGAAAAGCGAGAATAGATGTTATCGTAAAAAGAACCAAGGGCATACCAACGGTACTTAAGAAATAACAACAACAACAACACCAACAACAACGGCAACAACAACAACAACAGCGGCAGCAACAGCAGCAGCAACAATCGCAGCAGCAACAGCAGCCGCCACCACAGCCGCAATAGCAGCCGCAATAGCAACAGCAGCAGCAACAGCAACAGCAGCACCAACAGCAGCAACAGCAGCAGCAGCAGCAACACCAGCAACAGCAACAGCAGCAGCAGCAACAGCAGCAACAGTAGCAGCAAC
The DNA here is from genome assembly GCA_964007375.1 of Ophion obscuratus. Classification (NCBI taxonomy): domain Eukaryota; kingdom Metazoa; phylum Arthropoda; class Insecta; order Hymenoptera; family Ichneumonidae; genus Ophion; species Ophion obscuratus. Next base: position 3,838,504 of record OZ023324.1, read on the forward strand.
AGCAGCAGCAACAGCAGCAGCAGCACCAGCAACAGCAGCAGCAGCACCAGCAACACCAGCAACAGCAACAACAGCAGCAACAGCAGCGACAGCAGCAGCAACACCAATGGCAGCAGTAACAGCAGCAGCAACAGCAGCAAAAGCAGCAGCAACAGCATTAGCAACAGCATTAGCAACAGCAGCAGCAACAGCAGCAACGGCAGCAGCAGCAACACCAGCACACCAGTAACAGCAACAGCAACAGCAACAACATCAGCAGCAACAGCAGCAACAGCAGCACACCAGCAACAGAAACAGCAGCAGCAACAGCAGCAACAGCAGCAGCAACAGCAGCACCAGCAACATCAGCAACAGCAACGGCAGCAGCAGCAACAACAGCAACAGCAACAGCCGTAACAGCAGCAGCAACACCAACGGCAGCAGCAACAGCAGCAAAAGCAGAAGCAACAGCATTAGCAACAGCAGCAGCAACAACATTAGCAACCGCAGCAGCAATAGCAGCAACAGCAGCAGCAACAGCAACAGCAGCAGCAATAGCAGTAACAACAGCAGCAACAGCAGCAGCAATAGCAGCAACAGCAGCAGTAACAGCAGCAACAACAGGAGCAACAGCCGCAGCAATAGCAGCAAAAGCAGCAGCAACAGCATTAGCATCAGCAGCAGCAACAGCATTAGCAACCGAAGCAGCAACAGCAGCAACAGCAGCAACAGCAGCAGCAGCAGCAACGACAGCACACCAGCAACAGCAACAGCAGCAGCAGCAGCAGCAACAGCAGTAACAACAGCAGCAACAGCAGCAACAGCAGCAGCAATAGCAGCAACAGCAGCAGCAACAGCATTAGCAACCGCAGCAGCATCGACAGCACACCAGCAACAGCAACAGCAGCAGCAGCAACGACAGCACACCAGCAACAGCAACAGCAGCAGCAGCAGCAGCAACAGCAGTAACAACAGCAGCAACAGCAGCAACAGCACCAGCAATAGCAGCAACAGCAGCAGCAACAGCATTAGCAACCGCAGCAGCATCGACAGCACACCAGCAACAGCAACAGCAGCAGCAGCAACACCAGCAGCAGCAGCATCAGCAGCAGCAACAGCAGCAGCAACAACAGCAGCAACAGCAGCAACAGCAGCAGCAATAGCAGCAACGGCAGCAGCAACAGCAGCAGCAACAGCAACAGCAGCAGCAACAGCAGCAACAACAGGAGCAACAGCCGCAGCAATAGCAACACCAACAGCAACAGCAACAGCAACAAGACGAAAATAATTTGACGACAAGACGATATACGTCATTGAGTTCCCGGCCCTGGATGAGGTAAACGTGTGTCGCGGAAGGAAGAGGAGAAACGGCTCAAGTATCAACCTCTCCAGGCCGAGCTCCATCGTCTGCACTAGGGATTCAGGGTGTCTCCCGTTGTCTTCATAATCGGGGCGCTTGCGGGGATAAAGGAGTCTTTCAGTCAGGCCTCGCCTGCATACCGGTTTGCAAACTCGGTGCCCGGTTGCTAGCAGGTCACCTACAGAAGGCGGTTATACTTGGATCCCTCCGTTTACTCGGGCAACACGATTCTGGACTGGGGTAGCCGCTCGCCCTCTGACTTGAAGCAGCGACTATTGTCGAGCGATATTTCATTTTTTCTCGCGTCTTTTGGGAAAATAATAATAATAATAATAATACGTTAAATCGATAATAATGAATAACGAGTATAACAAAAATAAGAAAAAAGGCAACATCATTATTTTTTGTTCTATAAATATTTTCTTACATTTTCTAAAAGATTCAAGAGGAAATGCTATTGAATCTAAAAACAAAGAAAATTATGACGTTTATCCAACGAGAAAAACTCATACACAATGTCCATGTATTGGAATGACAAAAGTCAATATTCCGGTGCCAAAACGCTCGCGTTACAATTTCTACCAAGCTCTTTACACGTTTAGAAGACTTTCGTTCGAGGCATCGCCAATAAACGTGCCCCCCCCCCCCCCTTCCCGCGCATCTCATCTCGTAGACGTACATAATGGATTTACATTGTTACTTCACCTCTGGCATAACACGAGCGTGGCGTAGATTAATGCACCGATTGTCGAAACCTAGCTGCATAAAAAGAAGAGGGATGGGCCTTTTCTCTTCTGTTTCTTCAAGCTCTTCCTTAGCCTTCGCTTTATTCCTCTTCTCTTTTCTCCTTCTCTTGATTTGGCTTG
>OZ023324.1:3843132-4238191 GCA_964007375.1 Ophion obscuratus
CTTTTGGGACAAAAAAACAGAAAACCAAGTACCCGCACACATAGATAAGGAGATAAAGAACGTAGAAAGAGGCAGATGAGAACACGTGCTCGTGAGCTCGCGGTGGGAGGAAGACGATTCTCGGTGCATATACATCATCGTAGATCCTCTCACGGGGTATATAAGGACCTGGCACATCGACGATAGATTCACAATTACCTCTAGGAACGTTTTGCAAGTCGAAGAGTGGGGAAAACCTCGAGATTGTTCTTTGTAACGATATTTCTTTTAAATTATCATTTTTATTATTTTTTTTAACTTGGATTTCTTCGTTGCGACGAGTGAGTTCACGATGAGATCGGTAGGCTTGTTACTTTGAATTTTTGCCCACACGATCTTTTGTCCCGAGGAGAGAATTCCCGAAGCTCTTTTTCGTTCTCGCGTCACTCCAGGGGAGATACTGTTTGGGTTTTTTTAATTCGTGACTGGGTCGAAGGACGATAATTTTAATGTGGCGAATTTTTTTGATGGCCTTTTAGAGTTCATTGTATTTGCGTGTGGTATGTCGTGGTATGCAGCAATTATGGTTCCGCCAAGTGTTACGACACATTTTTCATGATTTTCGCAAATTTCATAGTTTGTCTTCGTACTTTCGACACAATACCACTATTGTATATTTTGCCAAAAATGGACAATATATGGGTAACTAATTATTCCATCATTTATTCACACTGTATTCAGCGTTTTGACACTTGGACTGTTTTTCAGAATTATTCATAAATTCTAGATTACGCGGTATGGGAATAAAAAAATATCTTCATGTCTACCAATCTTTTTTTGTTTTCGAAATTGTCCATTTATGAGGTAGGTACCAATGCAAAATGGTAAACGAAGATTTTGGAAAAATGAATGGCATCGATCGGTCGATTATAAAAATAAAATTCATTTTCTTCAACAGCAAGACAACGTGACATTTTTTTGTTACTACAATAATTTACTTTTAAGATGTAATGACTATTTATTTTTCAATATTCGTCGTTATCGTAAATATTTGTGTTTCATATTCTCGATTTTTAAATATTTTTTAGAAATACGATTTTTTGCAAATTGTTTCGATTTTGTCTTTTTTAATGGCATGTTGGTATACGTTGGGTTTTGCCCCTGTGAGGGCATTTTCTTTTCTCAGCGATACGCATTGATGCTGATTGCGATAGCGGGAACTTGTTACGCGGCGAGATTGGAGAACACTTATCTTCCGCCCGGAAGTGCAGCCGGTGCTGGAGGAGGTGGATTTATATCAGCGCCAAATAAGCCGGGAGGCGGCGGTGGTGGAGGCCCCGGTAGACCCGGAGGAGGCCCAGGCGGATTCGGAGGTTCGGGAGGTCCCGGTAGGCCTGGTGGCCCGGGAGGATTCGGAGCTCCCGGAGGTCACGGAGGTCACGGAGGCTCCGGAGGACCCGGTGGATTCGGAGGCCCTGCAGCTCAAGGAGGTTTTAAAAAAAATTTATTCTACTTGTTCTTTTTCGTACTGAAATTGCATTTTATTTCGATATACCCTGTTTGTGGAATAATTTTTCCATATTCTCTTGCACTCTCGACAATACTTGCAAAAATGTCAAAATTTCTAGAAAAATTAATCCACTTGCTTCACTTTTTTTTCCGAATCCCAAACATTTTTATTTTTAAATTTTGAACGCTTTTAAATTTTTTTTTCCAATCACGTCAGAATCAGTACAGAATTTTTGTAATATGTTCTCCTGTTTTTTTTTCCTTTTTCAAACCCCGATTAACGCAAACTAATTTTTTTCGCATTTTTGACACCTAAAAACGGGGCGGAGTTGAAATTCCGAACTTTGAATGATCAGAACGCTCAAAACTCCGAAAATATACTACCCCGAAAGAATTTTACACGAAAGACCGAAACTCCGAAAATCTGAAGACCGTCAAAATAATTCGACTATGGAAGTTTTAAAAGTTTCATAATTTTCAATAAATCGACGTATTAGTTCAAGATTTTTTTTTTATTGAGAAGTGATTTTACGTAAATTTTGAATTTTGTCTAGACAAATTATACGTTCTACATAATTTACAGTGAACTGTGTAGACTTTTGCTGGCATAATCTCGACGAAGCTTGTAATTCGGAACTTTAAAATAAGGAATTTTAAATCGTCGACGCATTCAAAGTTCATGCCAGCGAAAGTCTACACAGTTGACTGTAAATTACGTACAACGTATAACATTGTCTAGACAAATTTCAAAATTAACGCAAAATCACTTCTCAATAAAAAAAAATTCTTCAAATCATTCGTCGATTTATTGAAAATTTTGAAACTTCAAAAACTTCCATAGCCGAATTATTTTGACGGTGTTAAGATTCTCGGAGTTTCGGTCTTTCGTGTAAAATTCTTTCGGAGTTTTGATCTTTCGGGGTACTATTCTTTCGGAGTTTTGAGCGTTCTGATCATTCAAAGTTCGGAACTTCAACTCGGCCCCATCTTGAATTTCGGAACATTGACATTCGGAATTTTGAACCGTCGGAGCATTCAAAGTTCGGAATTTCACCACGGCCTCCCAAAAACATTTATAATTTGGATTTAGGGAGACTTTGTCCTTGGAGTGCCATATTTCAGGTGTTTACATTTTATTTTTTTTAAAGGAAACGAGTGAAGCTTTTTGAGTGCGGTTTTTTCTTGCTTTTATTCATGATATACAGAACTTTAAAAAAAAAATTTTATGAAAAAAAAACCAAAATGGCGGCCGTTGCAGCTCCGCGAAAACGGGTCCTCAAATCGCGGGAGGTAAACGGCTGACATCACTGTTGACTCTTTGTTGATCTGAAACACAAATTCGAAGCATATTATCAATCTGTGACCCTTTGGTCATGGAATGACGGATGGATTTTTCGTTTAGTACAAATTTCGGAAAATGGCGGCAATTTAAAGAAAATCGAATTTTCGCGTTCTTTTTTCGCATAAAAAGATAAATAATAAATGCAAAAATGTATCTATCGAAAAAACGATCCGTCATTCCGTGAAGACATATTTTCTGAGTATGCTCTCGAAATTTCAGGCCAATATGTTAATTACAGCGGTCAGGAGAATGTCAGCCATTTTTAAACACGTGTTTTCGAGAAAAACGCGTTTAACGGCGGGGTAAAGTTATTTTGGCGAAAAAAAGGCATGTTTTTAAGATTTTTTTTGGCGTAACGAATGATTTTCGTTTATTGAAAAATTTACATATGATAAAGTCACATTTGAACAACATTCTCCTAAATTTGCATTGCAAAATATTCAAAATTGAGCGAGTGAAAATTAAACCCCGGAGGCGCCTCGAAAAAAGTTGGTTTCCGGTGTGCACCATAACTCGCAACAGAATCATTTGAAACGAAAAAATCAAAATGCATTTGTTAAAGGAGATGTTTCTCGAGGTAATGACGGGAGGATTTTTTTTTTTCGATTTTTCGATTTTTCGTAGCACTTGGGAGCCAAAAACCCGATTTTCGCTAAAAAAATCGGCTAATTTGTTGTTGAAAAATTAGTAATTATTAAAAAAAAAAAAAAAAAGCTCTCGACAATACCTGGTGAATTATGTGAAAAAGTTAGTAATTATTCAAAAGAAGAAATTAAGAAAAATTTCAAAATTAAGAAAATTTCAAAAATTTCAAAATTAAGAAAAAATTTCAAAAATTTAAATTTTCAAAAATTTCAAATTTAAGAAAAAATTTCAAAAATTTCAAAATTAAGAAAATTAAAAAAAAGAAATTAAGAAAAAATTAGTAATTATTAAAAAAAAAAAAAAAAAGCTCTCGACAATACCTGGTGAATTATGTGAAGAAGTACTGTGCAAAATTTCAAAGCGATTGGTCCAGTAGATTTTGAGTTATCGTGCCCACGGACTTCAAATGTGACAAGTCTCAGAAAAACGGTTTGAAAAACGCAGAAGAGAAGAGAACGGCATGGAGCAATAGACGCTCAAATACTCATAACTTCGTCAATTTTACTCCGATCGACTTGAAATTTTAACACAATATTCTTGATATATTATGCATTCATTTTTAAAAAAATTTAAAAATGAAAAAAAAAATTTTAATACTTTACCCCGCCCTTAAAGTTTTGTAATGCGTTTACACAAATGTGTTTATAATTACCGCTAATCGGCAATGCCTGGTCCATAGAGGCAACCCTCCTCTTCTTCTAGCTGCTCATGTTGAGCCGTTAACATCTCCCGCTGCTCGATCCGGGACGAAGTCTCCCTTTATTTGGATCCCTTGATCCACGTACAAAATGTATCGTCGACCGATATTTGTGTAAATCGATCTGCAGGTGGCGGGGGTGGTCAAGGCGGCGGTCCGGGTGGTCCGGCGATACCGATAATCGCCTTTAATAGCGAAAACAACGGTGACGGAAATTATCAGTTCAGCTATGAAACCGGAAATGGCATAACGGCGCAAGAAACCGGTCAATCCCAAGGTGAGTATCCTCGTCATTGTTCAATCATGTTAGGTGACATTGTGAGCTATATAAATGTTACAGGATAGTGATTATCGATGTTTAGTGGCGACAAAAATGGCGACAAAAAAATTGAATCGTTACACTAACGTGGTAAATAATTATAGCACTTTTAATTTGACCTGGTTTCGCATGCGTTCTCCGCACGGCAAAAAAGAAATAGTACAAAATACAAGGGCTACACAGTTCGCATTGGACTCGAGCGATTGCACATCGTTATTTACTGAAACACAGTGCTCAAAATACAGTGTGCTCAAAGTAAATTATTACAGTTCCTGTACTCTCCTCTTTGGACGCGAACCGCTCTACTGTATCTTTTACCGGAACGCACAGCCCAAAATACAGTGTTGTCAAAAGTAAATTTTGACATCTCAACACTGTAATATAAATTTAACAAAACTTGTAATTTGACAGTTGGTTAATCTGTATTATGTGCAATGAATGCGCCGGTTATATCGACAGAGTTTATGTAGACACACAAAAAAAAGTTTATCCACAAAAGAAGTTCGAAAAAAATGTGTAGAAAATATAAAAAAATCAGTCACATATACAAGAACGTGACTTTTTGTAAATAATTCTCTCTTTTTTATAATTTCTTGAAATATGTCGCACAAAATTTCAACGTTCGCATCCTACCGACCACGCGGTACTAAATGGCAACTCTAATTAGTCAAGAACGTACCTTAAGGCGTTACCCCCACTTGTAGCGCAAAAAAGGCCTTTTTCATGAATTTTTTTAAGGAAAACTACAAAACTTTTTTAATCGATCAATAAACCATCTTCAAGAACACATCTTGAAGAACTTTCAGTAATTTTTTTATTGAAAAATATTACATTGTTTAGTGGCAAATGGCCGTCAATGAAATAATGTTTTTATATACACGGTTTGCGGTGACCAACATTGCGGCGAAGTAGATCATCTGAAAAAAAAATGCGGATGGATTTAGTCAAATATAAGTATAAACTAGTCTTTAATCGAAGGATTTTAAAAAATATTCATTTTTCACAAAATGGCGGACAGTCAAAGTTAATGGTTCGATTTTAACGAAAAAAAACGGCCGTTTTTTGGCTGTAAAACGGCCATTTTTTTTTCGAAAAAAAAAAATCGAACGATTAAAGACTACATTTTTATGTATTAAATAAGCCTGCAAAATTTCAAGAAGATCGGTTCATTAGTGTTCGAGTAATCTTGGTCACCGACTTCAGAAATGCCATTTTGAGAAAAAACGCGTTTAAAGTTTCAATTTCCGGTCGCTTACACAACGGATTCTTCTCTTTCAACGCTCATATCTCAGTCAATTTTGTTCGGATCGACTTGAAATTTTCAGGACATATTCTCAGATACTTATACTTCAAAAAAATGCAATTAAAAAAAAATCGATTTTTTCAAAACCGCAAGTGGGCGTAACCCCTTAAAAAAAAATTCTCTCTTTCTTTATAATTTCTTGAATTCTGTCGCACAAATTTCGATGTTCGCGTCCATCGACCACGCACTACTAACTGGCAATCCTTTGTGTCCTGGCCTCGTGCCTCACCTCGTGCCTCATTTGCGTACAGCATAAAAATCAGTGATCGCATTTAAATTTTACTGTTAAATATATTTACTGAAATCACTGATTTATTCTGTAAATAATGTCCATTTTCAAAGTGAGGCATGGAATTGAGGGAGACTTTGTCCTTGGAGTGCCATATTTCGGGTGTTTACATTTTATTTTTTTTAAAGGAAACGAGTAAAGCTTTTTGAGTGCGGTTTTTTCTCGCTTTTATTCATGATATACAGAACGTTAAAAAAAATTTTTTTTGAAAAAAAAATCAAAATGGCGGCCGTTGCAGCTCCGCGAAAACAGGTCCTCAAATCGCGGGAGGTAAACGGCTGACATCACTGCCCCCTCTTTGTTGATCTGAAACACAAATTCAAAGCATATTATCAATCTGTAACCCTTTGGTCATGGAATGACGGATGGGTTTTTCGTTTAGTACAAATTTCGGAAAATGGCGGCAATTAAAAAAAAAATCGAATTTTCGCGTTCTTTTTTCGCATAAAAAGATAAATAATAAATGCAAAAATGTATGTATCGAAAAAACGATCCGTCATTCTGTGAAGACGTATTTTCTGAGTATGCTCTCCAAATTTCAGGTCGATATGTTAATTACAGCGGTCAGGAGAATGTCAGCCATTTTAAAAAACGTGTTTTCGAGAAAAACGCGTTTAAAGTTTTGTAATGCGTTTACACAAATGTGTTTATAATTACCGCTAATCGGCAATGCCTGGTCCATAGAGGCTCCTCTTCTTCTAGCTACACATGTTGAGCCGCTTAAATTTTTTGAAAATTTCAAGCACAAAGTCTCCCTTAATCACTCTGTACTCGATGCAGCGTACACTGTAAGCCTTGCACTTTACGTAAGGAATAAAAATCAGTGACCTCATTTATATTTTTCTGTTGAATGTATTTACGGAAAACACTGATTTATTCACAATACCGAACTGTAAATAAGCCAGTGTAACTGTAAAAATTTCAGTGTGTACAGGAAAATTCGTCATTTTCGTAGGACAGGATTTACATTAATCTGTTTTACTGTAAAATTAAATATGGCAGCCTGTTTTTTATGCGGTTTATACTGTGATTTTCGCTGTTTCTTTTTTTTTCGTGCATGGGACCATGTTTCAATCTCGAATACAACGAGGAAACCCATGATGAAAAAATCATACAGAACGTTTTAGATTTTTTTGTGCGCGTAATTTATGTACTGAACGTTTTTGAAGAATTTTGCAATTATTGACTGCACAATCAGAGTGCAATTAATGGTAACGTACTAAACGTCATTTCTTTCCGAGTCTTTGGGAGTTGTTTTGACCCCGAGTGGGGCAAAACAAAAGTTAAGGAGTTAGGCTACTGGGACGACCCGAAAAAGGGGGTAGTTTAACAAAATTAATTTTCCAGCAACAAGTAAGAGGATTGAAAAAACGTTTGGACTTTTATTTGTGTGTACACTAACAAAGTTGTGTACCAAATTTCATTAAAAATTATTAATAATCCAACAAGCTATAAGCAATCTTGTGAAAGACCTTTGAGCATTGTTATCATGTTTCAGTCGTAAAAAAAACATTCTACGAACTTTCGACTAAAGATTGGATCGTTGTTTAGAAAGCTTATTTTCATGATTTTTTTATAGGTTTATATTATAGATATTGATATAAAAATTATTACACTTAATAAATACACTTTCGAAATACATTTAAAAATTTTTAAATGTATTTATGTAAACCAAGCAAACTGTAAACGCGTTTTTTTTCGAAACAACGTTTTTCGGCGGCTTGTTGATAAAATCTTCGAAATTACTAAACCGATCCTTATGAAATTTTAACCACATATTCTTTACAAATATAGCTATAGCGCATGTCAAGGATTTTTTAAATTTTGATCAATGCCATTTTTTTTGCCAAAAACAGTGAAAAAATACGTTTTTTTTGTTTCTTCGAAAAATGTCCGCCATTTTGTTATTTTTGCATGTATCAAAAATCGTATGATATGCGCTATAGCCATTAACACACTGAATTAAAAACCTTTTGATTTTTTGTTTCGGAAAATCGGACAACTATGACTAGAGTTATTATTCCGGCCAGGTCGAAAAAAGTAATTTCCAGAAAAAAGCGATTGAAAGTTTTATTATACGTATGTTTTTTTTCACATGCTCTCGAATATGTATACTTTGATAAAGTGCAAAAAAATGTTTTTTTTTCTACCCCAAAGTACATTGTTATTATTCAACACAAATAGAATTTCTTCGACCTCTTGCTGTTAATTCTTCCGTTCGTAAACTTTTGTCAATATTTGTCTTTACTATTATTTCGCTATCTCAGCGAAATAGTCAATGGCGATATTCACAAGTCACAGACACCCTTAAGGTAATCCTTTCGCTCCACACTAGTCACACCACTGATCATACTTGAGACTTGTACAATTTATATTTTTAACAAATGCAAAAAAAAATAATTTGTAATAACCAAAATGTTCCATGTGTAAACTGTTCAATAATTGTTCACACTTAATTAGAAAAATGGAAAAATAGTTATTCCAACGATTCGCCTAGTATTTCTAGGTTTGCTATTTGGCAACATTGTTGCTATCTCCGTCTCTTTTTACTCAACCAGGCGAGTTTAACCTCCGTGCGACGTCGATCTGTCGAAACAATGCCAGGTGCGGGAAATATAAAGCATTGTATTCGGGCCACGACTGGTAAAATGCGTGGAAACTTTGTGTCAGCGAAATATGTCGGTTAAAAACAGCCCCATGACAGTGGGTACTATTCCTATGGCAATAAATTATTCGCGTGTTGTCCGGGAGGTTTAATTACGCTAAAGTCCGCTTTGTGGCGCTAGTAGTCCTCTGCTCGGCTTCTTTTACGCATGCGCGTTCTATAATCGATATAATAATAAAATTTTCGGGGTATTTGGAGAATTTTACGCGTTTTGTGGTTGTGGTTGTGACTTGTTCAAATTTTTGTCACAACTTGAATGAAACAATATTGTACGCGGTCAGTGGGTTCGGTCGGTACACAGATCATACGGCATATATGTAGTTATCGAGCAGACGACTACTAGCGCCACACGTGGCAGCAAATGAAAATAAAAGGGACGGACATTACGAGAACCATGTATAACTGATGGTTACAGGGGGCTGGTTAAAAATGGAATATGCGTGGAAATTCGAGTGTAGAGTTGGGCGTAATTTTATTTATAAATATGAATACGAATTTATTCATATCGTGATTATCATGTGAATATAAATACAAATTTATTCATACTTCACTTATAGTAAATACGAATACAAATAAATTCGTATTCACACTTGTGAATACGAATTTATTACAATACAAACTTGATACAAATACAATTGTATTCACAAATATTCTGAACATACAAATAAATTCACAGAAAAAATCGTGGATATTCACAAAAAATGTGAAAATTTACGAAAAATCCTGTGAATTAAAAAAATTCTCATGTGAATGCAAATATATGCACAAAAAATTGTAAATACAAAAAAATTCGCAAAATAAGTTGTGAATTTTTTTCGTATTTAAGACAAATTAAAATCAAATTCACAAAGTTTAGATTAAAATTTACACAAAAAGTGGATTCTTACGTACTTTGAGAGAAAACATTGCGTCAAGTAAAGACGTTGTGTTGAGTTCAACATTGTGTCGAGTTCAACACAATGTTTTCTCTCAAAATACGTAAGAACTCACTTGTGGTGTAAATTTTAATATAATTGTCGTGAATTCGATTTAAATTTTCTTCAACTTAAGGAAATTCACAACTCATTTTGTGATTTTTTTCATATTTATAATGCAATATTTAAAACTCACAACTTTTTTTGCAAAAATGTCTTTGCCTCAACGCAATGTTTTCTCTCACAATACGTAAGAACTGACTTTTGGTGTAATTTTTAATCTAATCCTGGTGAATTTGATTTCAATTTGTCTTAAATACGAAAAAAATTCACAACTTATTTTGCGAATTTTTTTGTATTTACAATTTTTTGTGAATACATTTGCATTCACAGATTTTGATGTGAATTTTCTTTTAATTCGCAGGATTTTTGGTAAATATTCACATTTCTTGTTGTTGTGAATATTCAACAAATTTCTGTGAATTTATTTGTGTGTTCAGAATATTTGTGAATACAATTGTATTTGTATGCATGCATGCCCGAGTGAAAATGAATATATATAATCATACATAATTGTATACAAAAATTGGCTCGATAGAATTGTATACAATTGTATATGATCAATTAATATACAATATATGATTATCATCAATTATATATGATTATATATATATATATATATATATATATATATATATATATATATATATATATATAATCATATATAATTGTATATTAATTGATCATATACAATTGTATACAATTCTATCGGGCCAATTTTTGTATACAATTATATATGATTATATATATTCATTTTTACTCGGGTGTGAATACGAATAAGAGAAGTATGAATAAATTCGTACTCGTATTTATAAATAGAATTACGCCCAACTCTGTTGGAATGAGTGAGATGAGGTTAGGGCTACGGTCAACTGTTGCCTTGCTGTCAAGTCTCTTTATCGTAGCAAATGGTAATAAATCCAATACCGGAAGTTCAAAGTAAACTTGATGTTACATAAAAATTAGGTCAATAAGCGTAATTTTTTCCGAGAGCATTGGATTACTACAAGTGTTAAGTACGTAAATCTGATTATTTTTAAAAATCTGACGGATTCCCACTATTATATACACTTTTGTAGCGACCGGAAATTGGCTTTCGTATGTCGTTTCGGAATTCCTTCGCAAAAATGCGCAATTTTAATATTTTTTTTCTCTGTAATTCGGTCGATAACCGACCCTGAAATTTTACAGAGACAATTATTAGTATATATAGTTAAGCTCAAAAAAAATTATGGAAAATCTTAGGGGCCGTCCATATATTACGTCATTCTAAATTTGGGGGGGGGGGGGGGTGGAGGTTCGTCTGCGGATGACGGTAAATGATGGATGAGGGGGGGGGGGGGGGCGTTTCGAAATTGACGTCATTCTTGTGATACCAGTTACTTCAAAATGTACAATAGTATATTGTACAACTAGAGTGGTTTCCCCGCATGAGTGATGAAATATATTTTGCAAGTACCTAATGGTATTAATTATTGAACTCATTATTTATTTATTTATTACATAAGGTTTGTCTACATTATATTCGAGAACTTCAAATAACAGCGTACCTATGAAAATAGTTCGATCGAGCCAAAATGAATATGGGGAGGATACGGAGATATTAGCCGTGATCCAGGATTTGCAAGAATGGGTGAAAACTCCGTGGGAGCTATCCAAAGAAAACTAAAGAATAGGGAAGAATAATATTATTATATTAATGAAAATTGCCAAAGTACAAAATAATAAAAGATGATTCTATAACAAAATGTGGGAGCTATCCAAAGAAAACTAAAGAATAGGGAAGAATAATATTATTATATTAATGAAAATTGCCAAAGTACAAAATAATAAAAGATGATTCTATAACAAAATGTTTTAATGTTACCCAATTTTTCTCAAATCCGCAAATGTTTTAATTTTGCCAAACTGGTAATGACGTCAATTTTGCGAGAGGGGGGGGGTCATTAGGAAATGACGATAGGATGATTGTAGGGGGGTCGAAAATCAGCAAAAATCGATGACGTAATATATGGACGGCCCCCTACGGGTAAAAAAAATCTCTCAGGAGACACCGAAGCCGTGAGCGGATCTTACTCTTACACGGGACCGGACGGAGTTCAGTACACGGTGACGTACACCGCGGACGCCGAAGGCTTCCATCCCCAGGGCGCTCACCTACCGACGCCACCGCCGATACCACCGGAAATCCAGAGAGGCGTCGAGCTCTCTCTCGCTGCTGAGGCTCGAGGCGAGAATCAAGACGGAGGAGGAGGAGCGACCCCGGGAGGCAATAGAGGATACGGAAGCGGTAAGAAGCTATTAATTTTTTATTTATTTATTTTTCCATCGATTTTATTGTTCGTTTGGAATTCGTTGGAAGATACGAATCACGTCATGTGAAGTCAACAAAATTATTGGACACGTATTTTTTTTTATCTCGGGAAAAACGTCTTTAAGGGGGGAAACGACCCCTTCAAGAAAGGCTCGTCACCCCTTAATTATTTTTTTTGCCAATTATGCTATTGTGGATTTTTTATCACGTCACGTGAAGTCAACGAAGCTGACAAGGAACATCATTAAAGTGTCCGCCTTGAACTTTGTTGAAGGTCATATATGTGATGAAGCATTGAAAATTATTAGACACGTATTTTTTTTTATCTCGGGAAAAACGCCTTTAAGGGGGGAAGCGACCCCTTCAAGAAAGACTCGGCACCCCTTAATTATTGTTTTTTTCAAATTATGCTATTGTGGATTTTTTATCTCCTCCCCCCTCAATTATCGGTTTTCTTTTTCGTATAGGAGACGGAGAGGGTTCGGAATTTTTTAAATGGATTTTCTTGTGATAAATTTGATAATTTATTTTTTTCTTACCGCTGCCCAGATCATATTGAGCCAAAACGAACACATATGCGCAAGGGCAGCACTCATTTACCGTGAAGGGTAAAAAAGAAGGGGTACACCCAACTTGAGGCCCGAAATGAGAGGAATTTTCGTGATTTTTTTTTGGAAAAACGTGTGCAGGGTTTCATTTTTTTTGTTTACGGTGAAAAGTATGGTTTTAGGTATCTTTTAGAATGTTTATATTGAAGAATGTTTAAAAATGTGGTAGGTACAATGTTTTTTGACAGGTGATTCTGTAAGTGCCGCTGGTGCTAAATCCTAGTTTGCCTAAAAATCGACGTGTATGATTTTTTTTAGGGGATGAAAGGGGATGGGGTGGATTAATGCCAAACTACAACCCCTACGGGGTCGGCACCAGGAGACAAAATGTGCAGAAAAATCCGGGCGTTAGTTTTGTCCACAGCGCCGAAGTCGTGCAAGTTCATTTTGGGGGTGAAAAAGTGGGGTGAAATTTTTGCAAAATCAGTTTTAATTCAATAACTCTTTAGAAAAATTTCGTACACTTTTTGTTCAAATGGGAACGTTGTAGCCCTTGAAAGTACGCGTCGATCGAGTATTTAATCATCACTCTCCGATAATATCTTCACCTCCAAAAAAATTGTTAAAATACCAAAGAAAAATTGTTTATTGAATAACTCAAAAACAATCGATTTTTCGGGTATGGTTTAAATGTACGAAATGTAGAGAATAATTTTCTCTATATTTTCGTTTCGATGGACCACCCTTGAATTTTGATTTTCCAACCCCCTCTCGGGGGTTGAGAATTCAAAATGAAATTCTGGGTAAACCCTCAGCTACATTTTTGTCCTCAGCGCCAAACTCGTATCTCTTTATTTTCGGTCAATAGTTTACCCAGATTTTCATTTAGAATTTTCAACCCCTGAGAGGGGCTCGAAAAACCAAAATTCAAGGGTGGTCCATAGGGACGAAAATATAGAGACAATTATTCTCTACATTTCGTAGATTTAAACCATCCCAAAAAAATCAATTGTTTTTGCGTTATTCAATAAACAATTTTTTTTATACTTCAACAATTCCTCTGGGGGTGAAGATATTATTGGAGAGGGATGATCAAATACTTGAACGACGCGTCTTTTCAAGGGCTACAATATTCCCATTTGACCAAAAATTGTATGATTTTTTCCTATAGAGTTATCGAATCAAAAATGATTTTTCAAAATTTCACCCCACTTTTTCACCCCCAAAATGAACTTCCACGACTTCGGCGCTGCGGAGAAAAATAAAGCCCTGTTTTTTTTCTGAATTTTGTCTCCCGGTGCCGGGCTCGTGGGGGTTGTAGTTTGGCATTAATCCACCCCCATCCCCTTTCATCCCCTAAAAAACCCTCCACCCCGATTTTGAGGCAAACTTGGATTTAGCACCCGCGGCACCTACGAAATCACCTGTCAAAAAATAGCCTTTTAATTTTTTCCGATTTCAATATACAGCACTGCACCACTAGCTCGTGGCCGGAAAAGAGGAATTTTTTTCTAGAAAAACTTGTGAGGGCTTCCATTTTTTTTACGTCGAAGAAAACCGTTCAAAGTATTTTTGGTGCTTTTTATATTGAAAAATGTTTATAAAAATGGTGGATCCGCTGCTTAAAAAATATCCTTCGCAAATTCGTCTCAAAATCCAAAATTATTCGTCGATTCCCCGTTGTTATCCTTTTTTTTCAATCGCCGTATTATTTGCCAGATCGCCCTGGAACGTCGTTCCAAAAGCCCACAACCCAGGGTCAAACCTCCGGCGGATATCACTACTAGACGAGGCGGTGTTGGAAAAAAAAACAGTGAGACAACAAAAACAGCGGTCGCGGTTTCATACCCGGAATGTTGATAACGAAGAAGTCGGGGAAAGTCGAAATTTTCCCTTCATCTTCGCGTCCACTTACGCCCATGATAAAATGGATTTTACAAAAAGATACTGGCGCCACGACTGGCGCAGCCCTATGTAAATCAGTGAGACGAAGCATGTAAAAAAATATATATTTATATAGACGAGAACTGGCGAGAAGAAAATATTGTCGTGGTTTGTCTTCTTTTTTTTATTGACCTTCCTCCTTTCGTTATTTTTTTACAAATATTTCAAAAACGTCGCTTGTCTTTCCGCGCGTATTTGTATTTTTAAGGGAGACTTTGTCCTTTGTGCCCAGCGCGAGATGTTAGCGGCTCAACATGAGCAGCTAGAAGAAGAGGAGCGATGCCTTTATGGACCAGGCATTGCCGATTAGCGGTAATTATAACACACATTTGTGTAAACACATTACAAAACTTTAAACGCGTTTTTCTCGAAAACACGTTTTTCAAAATGGCTGACATTCTCCTGACCGCTGTAATTAACATATCGACCTGAAATTTCGAGAGCATACTCGGAAAATATGTCTTCACGGAATGACGGATCGTTTTTTCGATAGATACATTTTTGCATTTATTACAGTGGAACCTCTCATAGCGTACGTAATAGGGAGACAATGTACGCTATCTGAAGTACCAATGGCGAGCCAGAACCGGCTGTAGTCGATCGACTGCTAGCACCACCATTCCCCTTCCTTGACACTCGTGCAGTGCCGTGACTGCAGACCCCGTGTTCGCTCGTGCCGGTATGAGATTTTGTAAACAAAACCGCGACAACATCGTATAACATCGTGGATATCGTATATATAAAAAGTAAGTAATTATTTACATATAATAAAAATCAATGATTCGCTGTAAACATTTTGGCTGATACGCGATTTGTGTTATTAATACGAAAATACTAATAGTTCAGGTAGACATAACCTCGAAAAAACCTTCTTGTTTACAACGTAATTTTAACCTTGAAATGATTATTTTCAGCATTGTTTAAAAAAAATCGCTCCGCTGCATCAAAGCCTTATTTACATTGAGAAAAAGAAAACATGTGTTTAAAGAGTATTATTTTTAACGAAATAGTTGCTCTTAATACGCCTTGTGCATATAAAATGGTATTATTTTATAATAAATTTTATTGACAAAATAAAATGTTTTTTAATAAGAAAAATTTTACAACATTGAAGCGCAAATGAAACATCTCCCAAAACACGTTTAAAAAAAATTACGGTCACCCCTCTTAAGCGCTCTTCTGAAGTGTATGTGCGATGGCCCTGATCAATCCCCCTCTAACCAACCTACTGCGTCCCGAAGCTCCGCCCTCGTACGCTATGAGAGTGTACGCTATGCGAGGTTCCACTGTATTTATCTTTTTATGCGAAAAAAAACGCGAACATTCGATTTTTTTTAAATTGCCGCCATTTTCCGAAATTTGTACTAAACGAAAAACCCATCCGTCATTCCATGACCAAAGGGTCACAGATTGATAATATGCTTTGAATTTGTGTTTCGGATCAACAAAGAGGGGGGGCCGTGATGTCAGCCGTTTACCTCCCGCGATTTGAGGACCTGTTTTCGCGAAGCTGCAACGGCCGACATTTTGGTTTTTTTTTTCAAAAAAATATTTTTTTTAACTTTCTGTATATCATGAATAAAAGCAAGAAAAAAACCCGCACTCAAAAAGCTTTACTCGTTTCCTTTAAGGGGGGATTGTCTTTTTTTTTCGCAAAATTTACCGCTTTTTGGGAATTTTTTTGTGAAGAAAGTATACAACGGAAAACTTGTGAAACTTGGCATATAGTTTTATTGATCTGTTTACTACATACAAAAAATTTTTTAAACAATTTCATAAAAAAATCCGCCTCCCACCCCCCTCGACGCGCGATGGTCCTTTTTTGATGGTGTGCACGATTACAGCCTTCACGTTCATCCTGCAACAAAAACCCAAAAAGCATTTTACTTTAGACACATATAGCTATCGTTCGATGAAGGGAAAAAAAAATTGACGATTTGGTGACGTTTTGAACTTGAAGTATCGATTTTTCGAAAAAAATTGATCGATTTTTTGTTATAAATAAAAAACTATTAAACGTATTGCTTTTTTGCTTCATCAAACGATAAAAGGATGTCAGCTGAGCATTCTGTCCAAATTTGAAGGCAATCGGTTGAATAGTTTTTGAGAAATCGTGCACACCATAAAAAAAGGACCATCGCGCGTCGAGGGGGGTGGGAGGCGGATTTTTTGATGAAATTGTTTAAAATTTTTTTTGTATGTAGTAAACAGATCAATAAAACTATATGCCAAGTTTCACAAGTTTTCCGTTGTATACTTTCTTCACAGAAAAATTCCCAAAAAGCGGTAAATTTTGCGAAAAAAAGACAATCCCCCCTTAAAAGCAAATAAAATCTAAACACCTGAAATATGGAACTCCAAGGACAAAGTCTCCCTTAAGACCAAGTATGAATATTTGTATTTATAAGTTTAATGTGAGCTTAGTTTCCTTTATTTTTCGCAAAGTCTATTGAATTGTTGCTTTTATAGATCATAAGCAACTATATACCTTTTTTTTGTTTTAATAATGTAGAATAACTTGGACAGCTTAACTATCTCCCAACTCTTTCGTACGCAAAATACCAAGATTCAATATGGTGAACATTCCGAACAAGGCCTTCATTCACTAGAGGTGATCCTATCGCTTTACACCAGTCACACCACTGATCATACTTGAGACTTGTACAATTCATATTTTTAACATATGCAAAAAAATAATATGTAATAACTAAAATTTTCCACGTGTAAACTGTTGAATGAATGTTCACATTTGATGAGAAAAATGAAAAAATAGTTATTTCAACGATTCGCGCCATATCTCCATTACTTGAGAACCCATTCGATTAAAAATGATTTTGGATACACAGTGAGCAGTTGATAGACTCAAGGTGTCGATTTTTCGTGTCACCAAAAGCTCAAACCGATCTAATTAGGTGGAACAAAAACGTGCACATTTTTATTGCGTTTTTCGGCTGTCTCGTTAAGATAAGAGAATATAATCGAATTCAAATTTTACCATTAGGTATTTTATCGCCACATGTGTTTTGCAGTTCCGTGGTAATTAATGTGCGACATAATTGCGATAAGTGCGATTAATTTTATCATCGAGATCTAAAAGTTTTATCATTGGACACTTGTGACAATAAAATTTCGTTAAATTAATCGTCCTTTTACGACGTTAACCATCTTCAATCCATGTGTGAAGCGATAATCCTATCACTTCACACTGCTCATACCACTGATCATACTTGAGACTTGTAAAATTTATATTTTCAACATTTGCAAAAAAAATTAATTTGTAATGACTAAAATTTCCCATGTGCAAACTGTTTAATGAATGTTCACATTTAATTAGAAACATGAAAAAATAGCTATTCCAACGATTCGCGCAGTATTTCTAGGTTTGATATTTGGCAACATTGGTTCTATCTCCGTCTCTTTTTACTCAACCAGGCGACTTTGACCTCCATGCTTTTCAACGTCGATCTGTCAAAACAATGTCATGTGCGGGAAATATAAAGCATTGTATTCGGGCCACGACTGGTAAAAAGCGTGGAAAATTTGTGTCGGCGAAAAATGTCTTCTAAAAATGAAATATATGTGGAAATTCGAATGAGCGAGATGAGGTTAGGACTACAGTCAGCTGTTGCCTTGCTGTCACGTCTCTTTATCGTAGCAAGTGGTAATAAATCCAATACCGGAAGTTCAAATTAAACTTGATATTACATAAAAATTAGGTCGAAAAGCGGAATTTTTTTTGAGAGCTCTGGATTACTACAAGTGTTAAGTACGTAAATCTGATCATTTTTAAGAATCTGACGGATTCCCACTATTATATACACTTTTGTAGCGACCGGAAATTGGGTTTTGGTATGTCGTCTCGTAATTTCTTCAGAAAAACACGCAATTTTAATATTTTTTTTCTCTGCAATTAAGTCGATAACCCACCTTGAAATTTTACAGGGAAGATTATTAATATATGCAGTAAAGGTAAAAAAAATTATGAAAATCCTATGGATTCAAGCCTGGCGATAGGATTACCATAATGTTTTCATCACGTCGCGATCATTATTTGGCAAAGTGAGCGAAAGAACGCGCATGTGCTTCGGCCTCGTACTCATAGCGCACCGAAAAAAACAACAAATGAAATGAAAAAAAGAAGAACAACGAAAAGCATGAAAACGAAAGAAGAAATGAAAGATACAAAGGACGCTGGTGCACGTAAATAAGACAAATGAGCATCGCCACGATAATAATTAATTCACTTTATCTACCCCTTAACGGTACGTTATGAATATCAATTAATCCGCTGACGGTAAAAAATACTGTACATCGCGCGTCTACATATATCGTGACCGGTCTGTTTCGTTCTAATTGAACCATCTTTCGTTCAAAAATATTTCATGTCTCTCTCTCTCCAACTGCGGCAATTATTTCATTCGGCTCTTCAATGAACAATCTCCGATGCTAAGCTATATGTCAATATTTGCTAAGCTTTTCGCTCGATTCTCAAAAAAATCGACGCGTAGACCACTTGAGTAAACTATTGATTACTTTTTTACTGGATCGATAATTACTGGATAGATAATCAAACGGTAAATGCCTTCGGAAGCAACATTTGTACGAACGTATCGACGTAACAAATTGGATCAATGTTCCTTTAAATCAAAATTTGAAGAAACGCTTCCTGCCTCCACATTGATGTTCCTAATAAAAGGACCACTACGATGTTTATAATTTTCGTTAGTTATTTTTCAATGGCGTATCACTATACGTGGCATACAATTAAAACAGCTAAAAAAAGCAAGTTTTACATGATGAACCTTCTCGTGCTAATCACAAGATAACATTCTTAAGTAACTCAACTTTTAAAGAGTAAGATGAAATCCAACAGAATAAAATCAACATTCTGTTTTCAAATCGGTTGTGACGAACTAAAATTTCAATAAGTCAGAATTGTGCGATTTTTGTTAAAAAAATAAGGTGACTTTTTATTTTTCTCGAAAAATATTTATTTATTCATCAATATCTATTTTGTCCCCTTCGAGGTAATCCCCCTCAGATATCATACACTTGTGCCAGGGCTTTTTCCAATCCGCGAAGCACTTCTAATATGCGCTTTTCAGATTTGTGAACAGAGCAAAGTCGCAGGGGTCCAAGTCCGGTGAATACGGTGACTGAGTCATGATTACAGTGTTGTTATTGGCCAGAAAATACTGAACAAGCAACGATGTGTGAGCAGGTGCATTATCGTGATGCAAAAGCCATGAATTGTTTTCCCACAAATCGATAGAAAAAAAATCGCCAAGCGCGCCAAAACACGTCTATCCTTTATATCTGTCAAAAACAAACTAAATCGGCTGCGGCTAGCCGTCCAGTTATCGGACGAATAAGCGTATGCTATTCGTCCGGATAGCGGCTCAGTTCACGCAGTTCACGCTGTACAACGCCCCAAACAATCAAACCCAAACAAACGAATCCAAACAAACAAACCAAATGATAAAGATTTTATTCGGACGAATACGTGTAAATTATTCGTCCGGATAGTTTGTTTAACAATTTAGCCCATTCTATCTGGACGATTATATATATGTTATTCGTCCGGATACTAGCTGACACGAATTACAATAATATGTACTACTGGAAATACGGCGTGAACTGAGCCGCTATCCGGACAAATAACATACGCTTATTCGTGCGATACCCGAACGGGAAGACCATGGGGACGACCATGGAGCCTAGATACCAGGAGGTTCAGCGGCAATGCAAAGGCGCTGAAAAAAGCGTCCCCGAAAATGTCCCGAAGTGATGGCGCTGGGGTGCAGCGGCACCTACATATATAGTAATATATTGGTCAACGAGGTGAAAGTGATCGGATGAGTTTCTAACCTCACGACAGACCGATCGTGACATCAAACGTCGAAATATCCGCCGATTCATAATTTCCTCATGACGGTTCGGAAAAAAAAACGCAAAAGCGAAAAAAGATCACAAACTCAAAATGGCGGCGATACAGCCCATCTAGAAAAACGTGTTTTTTTACGTATAGCTTCACGGGAGAACGGTTTTCTCGTAAAATATAAGACGTAAAACAAAAACCAAAAAAATGATAATTTATATATTATTAGCTATGAGACTAGCTAGAAATTAGCTTTCAAATTTTGCAAAAATACCGCACTTTGAAGGAAATAAATCGATTTTTTGCCAAAAAAGCAGTAAATTGTTTATAAAAAGAAGTTTACATTCAATCAAAAAACGGGTACGTACTCCCATAAAGAATATAATTGTGAAGCTGTTATCAAAATGTCAACCTCGAAATCGATGCATGCAAAGGTGGTCGAGTAGTCCGTCTTCCGAGATCGAAAAAAGTGGTTTCGAGAAAAACGCGTTTAAAGTTGTACGAGCAACTCAGCGCGCGCTCCAAGGCGCTGCGGCCAAATCGATAATTGAACCTTTAATTTAAAAAAATTGCTACAGGACCAATTGCATATTGTTTTAATGACACCAAAGTATTTTTAGGAAAGAAAACGTCTTTCCAAAATCCTAGAGTGGTGTTATCCCTTAACACTAATGAGGGTTAGGTACATCATCTGTGATCTGTCTTAGATCACACCCATGTTTAGCGTATATCTATATACATATAGGTGCCGGAGCACCCCAGCACCATCATTTCTTGTTCTCGTTTTGGGGACGAGTTGAAAGGCCTCGCTGAACCTCCTGGTATCTAGGCTCCATGGGGAAGACACTCCGAACTAAATATGCAAAATGGCTGATAATGTCAACAACCGTGTGTCAACATATGTTGGGGACATGTTTACCAACATAACAACAAAAAATCGAAAATCGAATGTACGTGGCCCGCGAAATTTGAAAAGTCACCTTATTTTTTTAACAAACCTCGTACGCGATTTCGCATTTAGCGCGTGCCAGCTAAACCATAAATGTTCGCATACGCTGTGTGTTAGGGGCTTAGGCCACTCTAGAGGCCGAAAAAATCGGCTTTTTGGGGATTTTTTTTCAGAAAAACTACTGAATAAATCGAGATTACAAAAAAGGGTGTTTACCATACATATCAGTGACTGTATACAATAATTTTTTTTGAAGCGATTAATTTCAAAATGGCGGCTGTGCAGCGTTTATCTCAAAACTGCATTTTTTAAGTTGGCCGGAAACATAACTCAGACAATTTTCAACCGATTCACTTGAAATGTTGAATATATCTTGAAAAATACATTGTCTATGGAAGTAGGATTTTTTCTTTACATTGCATAGTTCATTTGTTATTAATAGTCATCAGACGATTTTTTAGGCAAATTTTTGGAAAGTGAAAAACTAAGGAATTTTTTCGACCTCTAGAGTGGCCTAACCCCTTAAAGACAGGTAATAATATCTGCTATTTGACGCCTCTAATCAGATCTAACCGAAAGTCTGTTCCCGAGTGGCCCGTGTTCATCGAATTTGATATGTTTACTCAAGTGGTTCAGGTGAGCGGCATATGCGAGACATTGTCACGAGCCACGGTATTTAAAGGCACTGTAACGAGTGACAATCGAGACAACCCTAAGCTCAGCCTCACGATGAACTTCTACCTGTTGATCAGCATTTTGATAGCGGTCTGCCATTTGACGCGGGCGGACGACGCATACGGAACGGTTCGTGACAACTTTATTATTCAAGACAATTTCACTCGTTGACCTTCCATTTAATTTAACCGTTTTATTTTCTATCGGAACAGGTTCGGTTCCTTGCATGCACGAACGTACAGCCACCAATAAGCTGTCCGTACAATTTTCGGGCGGATTGCGATGTAGGTTTCAAGTCATGTCCACCCAATGAGAGATAGGGCCGAAGGGCAGCGTTTGGACTACTTACCAGTTTTACGTTCTTTCACATTCTTCTAGCCTGTTGTTTTTTTCCTCTCTGCACCGATATCGAATGATTTTGCCACCGAAGGCCGTTATCGATTAAAGCTCCCATCATTATTGAATTTCTGAATCTAAGTGAACGTAGATAGGTACTTGGGAAGAAGTAGCGATTATGTTTTAAAGTATTTCGCAAGAACTGAAGGGTTTCATTAGCGGTTTGGTTTCCCCAACTTCGAATGTCGACTAATTGAACCTGACAATGTTGTTTTTCAGAATTTCTGCAAAGTAGTCGAGTCATATGTGGTACGTAAAGTAAGATTACTTCTAATCGTTCTCACGCGTAATATCTTTACATTGAGATTTTTCACTGCGAAATTTAGGAACGGCTTGCGAAGAACGATCGAAAGTGTCCATACGCGGACCCCCCCATATTCTGTCCGAACAACAAACCTCTAGATTGCCTGGTTGGTTTCAATGTTTATATCAGTCGTTTTCTTTAACCGATACAACGAAATCTCACACTGCTGATTCTGT
The DNA here is from genome assembly GCA_964007375.1 of Ophion obscuratus. NCBI lineage: Eukaryota > Metazoa > Arthropoda > Insecta > Hymenoptera > Ichneumonidae > Ophion > Ophion obscuratus. The sequence goes on from OZ023324.1 coordinate 3,866,039, forward strand.
TTCAGAAATTTTGTAACACCGCCTCAAACTACCAGGTATGGACTAAAAATTTAAACATACCGAATTGGGTGACCTCTTTTGACTTTTCATACATCTTTCTCTGCCGTCCCAATATTTTTTTAAACATCTCACCGAATTACTGTGAATTGCGAGAAAAAAATTCTTAGGCCAGCGAACTCAGCACCTAAATGATTTGCTAGCATAGGACTTTAGATTCAATATGCCATTGAAGTAACGTTTGTAACAACTAGTGAAAAAAGCTGCTGCTGCTATGGCTCACAGCTCACGAAATGGCATCCTTATGTTAGACTTCCTTTGGTTTACGGTCATACACGGGGCAATCACAAAATTGAGAAGGCTCGGAAAAAAACTACTAGACATATACCAAGTTCAAGAGGGTTCAGGCATATTCTCATTCTATCCATGCTATGCAGAGTGCCTCGAAATCGCACCACCACCATTCATAAGAGTATTTAGGATCGATCGCCGAATAATTAAAGACACGTCAACCCTTTGGAGCATAGTGACATATACTGGTATGTCACCTACTTCCACTTTTGTTTTTCTTGAATAAATTTTTTTTTAGCGCATAACGACGAATGTAAATGTGTATTTAGGAGGTTAGGAAATCAGTTATTACTACAATATCACTATTAAGGGCTTATGTTGCACTTAGTGGATGTTGATCATCACGACAGTACAAAAAAACACGTTTTTCGTGTATTCGTGTACAAAAAACGTTTTTTGGGTCGCTGTTCACGAATTCGAGCTCAAAATCCAGAAATTCAAAATGGCGAATACAATATGGCGGACCAAGACGGGAGATTGTACTGGAATTACTGAAACATCGGAGAGTTGCTCAATATGTTGATTCTGTTATACTGAATTTCTAATTACGCTTTTAGCGTTACCCGGAGCTAACGGCGAGGACGTAGCGAGTTTCTAGCTCTATATTTTATTAATTTTTTTTTACTTTTTTATTTTATTTTACATATTTTTTATATTATATATTATAACATATTATAAAAATAAATTTATATATTAATTATAATATATAAATAATTTTATATACTATTATAACCCAAACAAACAATTTTTGCATTTGTGTTTCGCCATATTGGATCCGCCAACTTAAATTTACAAATTTTGAATGCAGATCTGTAATCAGCGACCCCGAAAACCCCCGGATACCAACTTTCGCTTTCATCAAACGATTTTTGCGTTTATGGACCGCCATATTGGATCCGCCATCTTGAATATCCAAATTTTGAGTCCAGATTTGTAATCAGCGACCCTGAAAATCCCGAGTACAAAGTTTTGAGCTGATTGCACGTAAGAAAAAACGTATGCTTCAAAGGGTTAAGGTAGTCCCATCGCCAGGCTTCAATCCATAGGATTTTCATAATTTTTTGTTGAGCTTCACTATATACATTAATAATCGTCTCTGTAAAACTTCAGGGTCGGTTATCGACCTAATTACAGAGAAAAAAAATTAATTGCGTATTTTCGTGAAGGAATTCGGAGACGACATGCAAAAAGCCAATGTCCGGTCGCTACAAAAGTGTATATAATAGTGGGAATCCGTCAGATTCTTAAAAATAATCACATTTACACATTTAACACTTTTAGTAATCTAATGCTCTCAGAAAAAATTACGCTTATTGACCTAAGTGAGCTGTGGCCTAAGTGAGCTTCGAGTGGAGCCTGGGAATGAAAAGGGCAATCTGCTGTATCTTTGTGTCTGAGATCAACCGTTTTAACAACCTTGTTTTTTCTCCCATAAGAAACAGCCGATGAAGATATTTATCAAGTGTCGAATAATATATAGGAGTGAATGTTTGTATTATTGCAGGATCGTTAGATTAGTCATAACGTTCCATGGACTGCGCTTTGTGATGACGTCTACTAGCCTATGTATTGGATTATCGATCATAGTCTACTTCCTTTGGTCCTCGTCTGCTTCTTCTTCTACTTATGTATACTTAAAAAACACCTTAATGTATTTTTACTTGAAAAAATGTTTCACGAACTGAGTTATTATTGCTACATTTGAGTGAACGGATCATACGTACGAATCAACATCAATGGAAATGTAATTCCAAAATGCAATAAAGCAATTGTTACGCAGATATCGATTTTTTCTTCTTCGTTTTGGTTTTCCGGAATGGAAACTCCTATTTCGGTCGATCGGTGTATTTTTTCACCGCCAAACCACCTTTAGGCGATTCAACACCATCGTCGGTTTTTAAATATTTTTATTGTATTTTTTCAACAAAATTATCAAAAAAAAACTCTCACAGCCTCTCAGAGCTCACTCGAAGTACTATTGCTGCTTGGAAAAGTTTATATAAGTTAGGGCAGCACTCCTTTTTAATAGTCTTTCTTCAATTTTCCAGCATTTATTTCATCATTTTTAAATGAAAGTATGTTTTTCCTGACCATCGCTCAAGCGACGGTCTTTTTACAAATGCGATTTTATAAATAAAAAAAATCTTAAATTTTTCACTCGTTCTATTTTTCATGACAGCGCCGAGCGTGATGCTCAAAAATAATTGTTTCCGCGAAATTCTTAAACTAGAGGTTTCAAGCTTCAAAATGCTTCTTTCCCCGATGCGACCATTTTTTACAAAGTTACGGCCTTTAAGAAATCACTGAAATTTTTTTGAAATTTTTCTGCTCCTTTCATTTTTTTGGCGAGTGTAGATCAAGTTTCATTAAATGAATCCTTTATGATTGCTTGGAAACGAATAAAATTAATCGATTATTTGATGGTAATTATTTTTTATCGATTTTTTCCCGAGGATCACGAGGATTTCTAAGGGGTGGGGGGCGGGCCCATTGATGCCCCCTCCTGGCGACGCCGATGGGATCTTGCGTAGGAAAATTCCCTACCGTCAATGATTAAAAAAAATCGTTTTTCATTTCTTCGTACTTTTATTTACTTCGTTTCACAACATTTCAAGAATGTTGTGTCCGCATTTCGAGTCGAAATTCCGCACAGTTTAGATTTCGGAAGCACGTAGTCGTCATTGTACATTTTCAACGCAGAATCACGAGAAGAATAAAATTTAGACGTGTTTTTCTCAAAACGGTTGTCACAATAAGCAGTTGTTAACCAATTTTAAGGGTTCTCGCTCGTTACGATGGAAGAGTACTCTTAAAGTAATCCTATCGCCAGGCCAGGTTTTAAAGGGCGAAACGAACCCTCGGAAATAGGGGTGTTTTTCGTTTTTCGTCGATAACGTTATCGTTCTCATCTCCAATGTATAGTGCACAAAAAAATAAACATTGTTGCAATTTGAATTTTTTTAACATCTCGTACCGTTAAAACGCTACCGACGAAAAACGAAAAACATCCCCACTTTTGAGGGTGCGATTTAGCCCTTAAAACCGTTTTTCCGCCGATAAAAAAAAATACGTATCGCTCACTTTTCGGTGCTTTATAACATATCCAAATTTCAACAAAATCGAAGGGAACATCCCTCAGGTGTTACAAGGAACATCACCTGAGGGATGTTCCTTGTAAGATGTCATGTAGAACATTTGTCATCGCCTCGACTCAACTGGATTACGATGATTAGATATTGAGAAAACTCGCAATCTCTCGGAGCGTTATAATTGAACATGCAATTGTTTGCCCCATGCCTCTATGCCTCTTCCCTTCTCCGTTTTATTGAGAAACTTGACGCAATAATCGTAATCTTGAAATATTCGATCGACGTCCCGCTATTTATCAAGGCCATTTTGCATACCAGCTTCATCTAAGGAACACGCGTTTCACACTCGGTGCCGTATTGTGGAAATTAATCGTGGTTGTTTAAGAATTATAAACCTGTTAGAAGTTCCAAAAGAAATTTAAAAAACAAAAGCACAATACGTAATTTTTTCAATAAGGCAACGCTATGCCTTTCCAACTTCAATGTGTTTGCTGCACGTGCGGCCAGCGAGTACCCGGGAAGGTAAAATTTTACAATTAAGTAGCATGATTTCAGGGGTTTTAATGGTTATTGTGTTGGATAGGATTTTTTTTCTCTTCTTAGTGATATAGTTTTTATCGCGCGGAGATACGTAGTTTTTTTAAAATTATTTTTCGAAGACGAATTTCATAACCTATATTATGTATTCCGCCACGAACGTGAATCTTTAACACATGCGCGTTTCACGAACGTGTATTCTACAAACAAATTACGGCTGCACAGGAATGGCGACTGTACGAGGCCTACCCCAGACGGCCAACGTGTTCATCTTGGACGTGCTGGTCGTCCTTGCACAACACGTTCGAACAGACCAGCGACGAGGGTCTGCGCACCTGCAGTGCATTACTGGTAAGTCTAAAAAAATGTACACCGACAAGGTGTACAAATTCCCCATTACCGATTTTGCTCAAATTTATGAGACATGCATATTATTCAAATGTTGGTAAAACTATCCCGGCTGGAAATTTAGTTATGGCGCTAATCACGCTCGGATCAGGTTGCCAGACTGCCATTATATGGCGCTAGTGTGGCAACCTGATCACGGCGTGAATAAAAATGTAACGCTGTTCCCGATAACGGCAGGATCTGGCAGCCTCATTGGGCCACTATCCTGGCGCCTCATGATAGCGTGTATACGACTGCCTGATTGGATGCAGTCTGATCGAAGCCTCTCCGCTGACATAGAGATCTTCTTCCCTGGGGTTGAGATTCTCTCCGCTGACAGGGCGTTCTTCTTCGCTGCCATTAAAACCCTCTCCGCTGGCATGGAGATCTTCTTCGCTGCCATTCGAACCCTCTCCGCTGACATGGAGATCTTTGCTGGGGTTGAGATTCTCTCCGCCGACATGGGGATCTTTTTCGCTGCCATTAAAACCCTCTCCGCTGTCATGGAGATCTTCTTCGCTGGTGTTCGAATCCTCTCCGCTGGCATTAAGATATTGTTTGCTGGTAGCTTTATCAAGGCTTTCCTGATCTTGAATTTTATCATTCGGGCCTCTTTCTGTAAATATTCAAATTTTTCGTAAACAAAACAACGTATATCATTCTCATTTTTCAAATTATATTTTATATTGATATTATACTATTTTTTATTTTTTAAATATTTTTATATTTTTTGAATTATATTTTATATTGATATTGTTCTATACACAAGTATATAAAAATTCATAAATTATGTATAAGTTAAAAAAGTAAGGTTATACATACCTGATACTTGAGCATTCGACGACCCATTCTCGTAGTTCTTCAACTTCATCTCTGTTCCAACGTTGCACATTTTCTTGACCAGGCTCTTCATCTTTGCTGCCATTTAAATCCTCTCCGCTGACATGGGGATCTTCTTCGCTGCCATTAAAACCCTCTCCGCTGGCATGGAGATCTTCTTCGCTGCCGTTCGAACCCTCTCCGCTGACATGGAGATCTTCTTCGGTGGGGTTGAGATTCTCTCCGCTGACATGGGGATCTTCTTCGCTGCCATTAAATCCCTCTCCGCTGGCATGGAGATCTTCTTCGCTGGTGTTCCAATCCTCTCAGCTGGCATTAGGATATTGTTTGCTGGTAGCTTTATCAAGACTTTTCTGATCTTGAATTTTATCATTCGGGCCTCTTTCTGTAAATATTCAAATTTTTCGTAAACAAAACAACGTATATCATTCTCATTTTTCAAATTATATTTTATATTAATATTATACTATTTTTTATTTTTTAAATATTTTAATATTTTTTGAATTATATTTTATATTGATATTATTCTATACATAAGTATATAAAAATTCATAAATTTTGTGAGGGTTGAAAAAAGTAAGGTTATACATACCTGGTACTTGACCATTCTAGCAGTTCTTCAACTTCATCTCTGTTCCAACGTTGCACATTTTTTTGACCAGGCTCTTCATCTTTGCTGCCATTTAAATCCTCTCCGCTGACATGGGGATCATCTTCGCTGCCATTAAAACCCTCTCCGCTGGCATGGAGATCTCCGCTGCCGTTCGAACCCTCTCCGCTAACATGGAGATCTTCGCTGGAGTTGAGATCTTCTTCGCTGCCATTAGAATCAACCCTCTCCGCTGGCATGGAGATCTTCTTTGCTGGTGTTCGAAACCTCTCCACTGGCATTAGGATATTGTTTGCTGGTAGCTTTATCAAGACTTTCATGATCTTGAATTTTATCATTCACGCCGCTTTCTCTAAATATTCAAATTTTTCGTAAACAAAACGTATATCGTTCTCATTTGTCAAATTATATTTAATATTGATATTATACTATTTTTTATTTTTTTAATATTTTTATATTTTCTGAATTATACTTTATATTGATATTATTCTATACACAAGTGTATAAAAATTCATAAATTTTGAAAAAGTTGAAAAAAGTAAGGTTATACATACCTGGTACTTGTACCGATGATCGGGACTCGGCAACTTTTTTCTTCGAACGACATTTCCTAACACGCAGCCGTGTCAGATATATCGGTTCCTCTCTTTGCGATTCATAAATCCTTTTTATATATCGAGAAAACTTTCAAATTTTAGCCCAAATACGTACGATGTATACATTTCTAGCCGGGTATGCAATGACCACGGGTCGTACATACAGGTCTTGAAACGTCGCCCATTTCCTACAGCGTGGTTTTGCTCGCTTGTTTTCCTCGTTTTTAGTACCGGGGCGCGGCGCTGTGATCTAGGGATGGACAAAGGTGGGGATGGAAATGTGTTACGTATGACGCACAAGCCACGATTTTCGCACCGTTTTACACTGTTGAGCTGCACCGCGCATGTGCTGATTTCCATCCCTAGATCACAGCGCTATCCTGGTGGTCACAAGGTGAGATAATTTAGCGCCCGTGAAATGAACCATCCCCACCAGCTCCGTTTCAAGACCTGTATCAGGGAGACTAGAGTAAAGGAGTGGACACTGTGTGCTAGCGATGTGGCTCCAAAATCAAGGAAAATAAGAGTTGTAGGTGGCGTTGCAATCGGCTTTCCCTTATATATAGATATACTCTCTTGCTTAGCTTTCCGTCGGCTACATATACATGGTTGTCTGTGGATTGAATCCATGCTCGAAAATAAAGTATTATATGATGTATAAAAAAATTATAAATAAAAACTCACATTTCAAATAAGTTTTGTGTATAGTTATTAATGTTTTATAAGAGGCAATGTTAAATGTGTATAATTTGAGAACGAAATATTTATTGAATATCAAAAATCATTTTGGATTACAATAAAAATGGAGAAATACGGAAATAGAAAGGTATTTTCGTTGCATTCTGACGATGCACACTTGAACAACATTTTTTAAGGATTTAACTTGCCTATTTAAATGCCCCACCCTATATATATATATGTTCGTTTTCTTTGGCAAATAAATATTAAAAACTTGCTTGTTATTTAAAAAAATGATATGGTATGCAAATGGTTATGCAGTAAGAGGACTTTTCCGAAAAATGACGGGAATTTTTGTCACCGTGAACTTGTTTATTCCGATATAATTTGTGATATTCCGTCGGGGGAGGCTGACATTTTCCATTAATTTGATAAGTTATTGGGTTTGGACGTCTGCGGAAATACGTCATAAAATAGGCAATTTTTAAATATTTCGACGCCTGTATTGGGGAGTATAAAGTATTAGGGATCGTCCATTAATCACGTGAGGTTTTTTAGGCTACTTTTTGAACCCCCTCTCCCCCATGGTGATATGTGGTGAGGTTTCTAGCCAGCCCCCCTCACCCCCCGCCCCCACATCACGTGTATTTTTTTTGTTAAGAAACGTCTGACACAAGCGATAGAGAGTGCGGTATTTTATTATGAAAAACGAAATAATATATAACTATTGTCAACATATTTAAAAGGCATTGGCCGCGCAGTTAAAAAAAAATACACGTGATATGTCACAACACCCCCCCCCCCCAGCGTGATCAATCGTGATGTTATCCAAACCCCCCCCCCTATTTGAGCCTCAAGTGATTAATGGACGACCCCTTAAACACTTGTACTACGTTGGTAATTTTTCTCGGCCTAATAAGGGCTGATGAAAATCTTGAAAAAGGCTGATGTCGAAATTTCTATTCTTCTTCATGGCTCCTACAACCCAACCCTGGCTTCCTCCAATCCAAACAAACCCAAACCTGCCGCGTTCCAATGAGCTAGTTCCCCACAAGTTTGACACTTCACAGTGTGAAACAAAACGTCGTAGGCTTGCATAAATTGTTCAGAATCTTCACACAATCGATGAAATTGGCGTAATCCGTACGAGTAATTGGTACAATTCATTTCGAAAGAAATGTGTTTGATTTTTGACGATATAATCGAGACTGAGCTGTTCTTGTTTTCTTTACGGTCCTTCGGGAAGTAATAGAAATACAAGTAGTGTGAGAGAGGGCAGCTGTGGTCACTGAAATCAAAACATATCTAATCGTTCCAAATTATATACATTGTTACCTTCATAATACAGTATCTATAAGGAAACACGTAGCTGTTTAGCAAAGCGCCGAAATATTACCTGTTTCTGGAAACTTGAAAACCCCATAACGTATGGAATTACTGGGAAATGTCAGCCTCTGCCGACGGAATATCCTTCACTGTAATGGAATAAACAACATCATGGCAAAAAAAAATTCCCGTCGGTTTTCGGATGAGTCTTCATACTGCAGACTTACCAAAAAAATCGTCAGTTAGGCGATAACCTGTATAAAAGAATTCATGAGTAAATGACGTTTCCTTTGTTTCTCATCAACCCATCTCAAGGTGTTTGGAATGAAGTACACCATTCGAACACTTGCATTTTGTGAGGTGGGGATCGTTTAGGGATGTGGAGTGGAAAAAATGGTGGGAAATGTAATAAGAGGAAGTACCCCGTACATGAAAGCTACAATAAGCGAAGCGTTCGCCGTAGCACTTGCATTTTGTGCAAGGCTAAACCGTTTTTTCAATTATTTATATTTCTCACTTTTAATTTTACAGATACCTTCGTTAATATGTATACCAATAACGACGTGCCGAAAATTAAGTCAATTGCACAAGTCGTTTTGTGACAATTGATTCCGAAAATACGCCTCGAATTTTAGGTTATCGTAATATATCTGCTTAACTCCCGTATACATCTCAGGCGATAAATACACACGTAGGTACACTTGCTCAAAAAGATATAAGAAAAATATCGTCGATTTGCGACTGCACGCGCTCATACATTTTTTTTTCTTCTATAGTACACGTACAATCGAGTAAGGCATGACAAATTTCGCGAAGAAATTCTCGCAACTAGCCGGCTAACGATAAGGCTAATTTCAATTCTGTATCGACCCCGAAGCTTCGAGGCTAGCAATTTTCTTAAATCGTATCTTCACAGACGTTGATCGCTTTTGGTCCGGAATAAAATTGGCGATCTTCAATGTTCAAAGAGACCGAGGAATATATAATCTCAGCGATCTTTTTTATTCGTTTCGTGGGTCGTGTAACGGTTCGTCTTTCTTTTTTGCTCTGCTCTGAGGCTCCTTGATTGAGGATGTAGGGGAGACCGAATCCGAGGCAAAGGAAACCGCGATTGGACACCCTCAAACACATGCCCTGGATGTAAAGTAAAATCAGTCGCAAGTGGCAGAATACTCAGACCAAGCCTCGGATGTATAGTGGAAAGTATTTTTAATTTTTTTTTTAATTTTCTTTTTCAATGGTTAGCTCTCGTTATGACGTCTTCAACAGGCTAGTGGTTCGGCCCTACGTTTTGCGTAAAGGCTTTTGGCAAGGAGGCAATAATGCATTGAATTTTCATCGCTATAGCATTTTTGCAAGACTCCCATACATCCTTAATGTAGAGCTTGACATTTTTTCTGTCCTTCTTTCTCCTTTATCCGCTTTCGCATTGTCCATTTCTTCCGTATACGCTCAGTCAGTCGAACTCTTACAAATATATCGCAAAAATACAAAAATAAAGTAGAGCCGCGCAGTTAATTCGCATTAAGTAATTTGTTTGCTGGCGACGAACACGCGCGACCGTTCGCCGGCTAACTACTTCGCTTACATATTTATTTTCACTCTCGCACGCGACGGAAACAATTGTCGACTTTTTACTTTCCATTTGGGTATGAGTTATTGACGGAAAGTTGTTTTTTTTTAGACAGAAGAAACAATACAAGTGCGTGTTTACGTGTGACGAAATGGAATATTGTCGTGGGCGAAATAAACATTTTCGAAAGAATTTTTATACCGGGAAATAAACATTGACACTTATGACGTGTGAGATTGAAGATTTCTCGTATTGAAAAGAAGAGTATTTGCCGATAACGAGGAATCTCAATATTTCGACGCTGATTACGAAAAGTAGCACGATTCAAAGTTCTTACGAAAACTAACATGGTTAGTCTGACAATTTTTTGCGTAATGACATTTTAATTTTATACTCGTTGCTTTTATTAACATTTTGATAATAATTATCAATTAAAATCGATAGTAGTGATTTTTATAAAAAAAATAATATCGAAATTGTCATTATAATAAAATATTTATTGTGATTTTCTATTTAAAAAATAAGGTTATTGAAAATATCATTCAACAAATTTACTGTAATCTTGCGGATGGTTGTCGTCGAATGTGTTTGAAAAATCTTGCTGATGTTCGATTGGAATTAAACCTCTGTCAAGCATGGCCTGTAAATCTGCTTCTTTTCGTGGTGAAAGCCGAAACTTGCTTGTTTTCGTAAGAATTGTGAAACATGCTGACTTTTCGTAAGCAACGTCGATTTTGTCTCGAAATTATTCGCCGAGAATTTTTTTAATTCACACGCCCGGGGACTAGGTTATTGTGAAAATGAGAAAAAACATCGATAGCAGCTTCAGGCAACTCAAGTTGAAGAGGAAGGTCCAACATTCGGTGCGGAAATCACAGATTGAAGGTAAACTTATGATTACAATGATAAAAGTGCGGGTAAAATTTGAACGTTGATACACCGGGCCATTTGAACCCAGACGAATTATTTTAAATAAAATGCTCACTTTCCCACAATTGAAAGTCTTCGATGATTTTTTGCAACAAATCAATTGTGCGAATATATTAAAAAATCTTTCAAGCGGATCCCTGACACTTTTCAATAAAATCGTCGCCGAATATATAAATGTGCCAACAATGGGTTAAACGTGCTTCTCTCGAAAAAATGTTTTTCAAAACGATGTATACACGATTTCTCGACATCCAATGAACGGATTGACTTGAAATTTCCTACACTCATTGAGTGTTATGGTAGATTATTGATTTTCATCGAGGTTTTTCTTTTTAACATTTCTTTTTTTCTTTATTAGTTATTAATAATGTCATTTTTACTCAAAGATCGATGAAAAAGTAAATAAAAGAACTTTTTTTCTTTGGTGATTAAAACACGACGACAAAAAAGCTGGATCAAGTTTTAGCCAATACGATAGTTTTTTTTAAAGGAAAAAAAACTCGTTTTTTTTGCTTTCATTGAACCGGATGGCCACAAAAGAGTACAGCATTGAGGCCCTCACATTCAAAGGTACTTTACGTGATTGTTTATAACCTCCTTGTTTATTAATATTTGTAAAATGAAATTTAGCCACTTCGTTAATGGACGTACAAATAAATGTCGAAACAATTTTTCAGTCATTTTTCTTATTCCTTCGTAATATTTGTTTTTTAAAATAAGTCTGACTTTCGAATCGTCACAGTACCTAACCCCTTGAGCATCTATCAAACATATTTTTCAAAACGAAAGTTTCATTCATCAGAATTTCGGCACCTCGCGATGACGAAATTTTGAAAAAAACAAACCCAAACAAACCCAAACAAAATTTTGTAAAAAAATTAATCCATCTCCAACATTTTATGAACATTGAGTGCCAATAATGCTAAAAAGTTATTGGAGGAATTTTTTCGAACAAATAGTTGTTCGATAAATAATCCATTAAAAATGTCTTCGCATTAAACTTTTTTTCTTCAAAACACATGCTTTTATTCAGAATATTTACGATATTCGAGTTATTTTAAAATTTGTTTTTAGTAACCTGTTTTTCTAACCTGTCTACAGAAAAACTATAAAATCGCGATTGGCTGTCGATTTTTTCAGAATTGCAAAAAGTTGGAGAACATATTTCGAATAACAGTATTCAGAAAATTAAACGTCGCCAATGCTTATGAAGAAAGTTTTTGAATCGTTAAAACTCTTTGTCGTCAACTTATTGGCATTATTGTCATTGGAAACCAGTGTTGATACCAACCTCAAAACGTCTATATCAGTCTCGAAATTTTGGGAAATTGCAAAGATCTGAAATTCCGATCAAATCAATTTTTTAAATTCAAGTGTCATGCGGGACAATTTCAAATCTATTTAGTCAAGCTTTCATCGAAAAGAGCATTTTTTAAATTTCCTTCGAAGTATATTAATATCTTTGGTCACTTCATATAATTTTTTTCGGCAAGTCGTATCAATTCCTACGTATCGAAATCAAATTGTAAATTTTTTGCATCCATATACTGCCAATCTCAGCATTTGTGAATACTGCTCTCTTCGATTTAAGCTCTTCCTTTCGTCTCATTGGTAAATTACGGTAGCGCTTAATAAAAATAAGTTACAATTCAAAATGTCGCATAGAGGCGATATTTTCATAGTCGGGTAAGTAGGGAAAAACTGCCCCCACATTTTCTCCAGTGAAATTAAGGGGGAAGCCTGCTTTAGAGGCTTCAAAAAATCGATTTTTTTTTGCATAAATGTCTTCCCGAGCTATCCAAGAATGTGTCCGTAAAATTTCAAAAGCAAATTCAAATTATTTTCGGAGTTACAGAAGAAATAGTGAGCAAGCGTCGAGCAGGTATACGAGCGATTTTTCGTAATTGGCGGGAAAGATAGGGAAAAAATTAAACGTCCTATCGAAACGAGACAAAATTCATTGTATTCGGGATTAAATTCTCTTCTAGTTGAACCTAAAAAACCTTAAGAAAGTTATGATTAACCCACTTTTTAAACAATCCAAAGTGAATTTTTTTTCCAAAAAAATGATTTTTTTTTTAATTTGCGAAAAATTGTTGAATTTCTCACTTTTTGTTGAATTTTCTTGGTTTAACTAGAAGCTGTACTATTGAAAATAAATTTTTTTTTTGGGTTTTTTGCTTCAGATGGAAATTGCGACCTGCATCTTTCCCGCCGCACGACACATGCACACTCGAGGCGCCACGGCGAAATGCTTGTACCAGGCATAATATGACATATATTTTAATGAAAAAATTTGAGAAGACTGTTGAAATATATAACAATAAAACCTGAAAGTTTCGTTTCAATCGAATATTTCTTTCCTTCCCAAAAAAATCCTCGAAAAAATCGATTTTTTGAAGCCTCTAAAGCAGGCTTCCCCCTTAAGGGTATATTCTGAGGTATAAAAAAAACAAATTTTCTGAAAATTTCATCCCCGTCAACGCAATGGTTTTGGAAAAATAAATTTTTTTTAATGAAAAAAAATAAATAAAAATAAAAATTCCGGAAACGCTTCAGTGGATCGATTCGATTTTTTTTTGATACTTGTTACTATCAAACGTGTTACGAAATAGAATTATAGAACATTTTACGAAAGATTAAGGTTTAAAAACAAAATAATGTTCCTTGTTTTATTTTTTTTTACTATAATCCACTTGGGGTACAATAACGAAATTTTTTTCATATAATCTTTGGGCACCTTATTAGATTATATAATTTTTTCAAAATGATCGGTTTGGTACGCCACCGTGAAAAAAAAAGAAACAGACTTTATTGATATATTTTAGTTATATATCTATATAACTAAAATATATCAATAAAGTGTGTTTCTTTTTTTTCACTGTGGCGTACCAAACCGATGATTTTGAAAAAATTATATAATCTAACAAGGTGCCCAAAGATTATATGAAAAAAAATTCGCTATTGTAACCCAAATGGATTATAGTAAAAAATAATAAAACAAGGAACATTATTTTTTTTTTCAAACCTTAATCTTTCGCAAGATGTTCCATAATTTTCTTTCGTAACACGTTTGATCGAAACAAGTACCAAAAAAAATCAAATCGATCCACTGTACCGTTTCCGCATTTTTTTTTGATATTTAAAAAAAATTCATTTTTCCAAAACCATTGCATTGACGGGCATGAAGTTTTTAGAAAATTGTTTTTTTTACACCTCAGAATATACTCCAAATTTCGCTGGAAAAAAATGCGGGGGCAATTTTTCCCTACTTACCCGACTATGGCCTTTCGAACATTCAGACATTTTTACATTTTCTCGGAAAAGTCGCGGTTACGAAAATTCGTCTGCTAGTCACATTTTTCCCAGTTTCATATAATTAATATTTTCATCAAACATTCGGTGTCCCCCTGTATTTATTGTCGTTGTGAAATTTTAACAAAAGTTTGTACCCCCAGAGCATTTTATACGAGAGATCTAGACTTATTCAGCATATAGATAATCAGATAGAAATGTGACCAGCATACCTTCATTTAATACGGTAACAATTATACGATTTTTGAAGTAATTGTTTATTTAATCTTCGGTAACTTGGCTTGAATTTTTTTCAGCATACTGTCACTTACTTTCACCACATCGTAAACAAAAATCAGTTAATTGTTAAACATTCGGGTTCGTTAGAACACTACTTCAAATCTTTGCGTTCGTTTCCTTATTCGGTCTATGGTAATTCGGCACCCGAAATGCTTCAAAAAAATTTTCGCCACACCTAAAAGTGTTACGAGTGTTCTTGGGGGAGTAAAGTAACTCGGCCAACAGGATGTAGATACTGTGCACGTAGTGCTCGAAAAACGTTAAATTACTATAAATAGTAAATATATATATGTATATATATACATATATATATATATATATATATATATATATATATATATATATGTATGTATGTATGTATGTATATATACATATATATACATATATATATATATATATATATATATATATATATATATATATATATATATATATATATATATATATATATATATATATATATAAATTTCAGTTACTTTCTGTTGTTATATGCATATACAATATTACAGTCGTCGAACAATTTGTTACGAAACGACAACATTATCAAAAGCTTTCGTAATAATACTGTATACGCTTATACAGGGTGTCTCTTTTATCTCTGCCACCCGAAATAACTCGGTAATTATCGACGTCAGAAAACATGTTCCAGACAAAAGTTGTACGGTACGAAGGGCCATCAAATGCGACCAATTTTTTTTTAATTCGATGGAGGCGATGACCCACAGTGAAGGTGACCTCCACTTTTTAAAATGGTACATTTTTTTTCAACCATCTTGTGGAGCACCTCAGTCGCATAAAAACCATTAGGGGGTCAAAGTCGTTCAAGGTTATTCAAGGTCAGTATCAATGTGCAAATGTAAATAGGTGACCTTGACTGACCTTGAACGACTTTGACGCCCTAATGTTTTTTATGGGATTTGAGGTGCTCTGCAAGATGGTTGAAAAAAAAGAAACCAAAAAAGACAAAAGAAAAGAAACCGAAATAAATAAAAAAAATTGGTCGCTTTGACATTTTTTTGCGACGTCGATAATTACCGAGTTATCTCGGCTGGCAGAGATAAGAGGGACACCCTGTATATGAGGCATTCCACGTCACTTCAGCGAGTAACGAAAAAATCCACAATTTTGAAAAATCGAGTTACTTTATTGAAAAATATTCACCGGGGGTCGACAATTTTTATCAATTTCCGACATTTTTTTTCTCGTTGATTACCATTTTTCAAATATTTTTCCATTCAAACGGCTGTATCTTTGGCAGGACTCGACGTATTTACATTCGTAAAAAACGAAAATGTGCGTCTTTTTCTAGCCTTCAAGAAAAAAAAATTAATTTAGATTTTATTGAGCAAATCGAACGTCCGTTTGAGGGCAAAATATGCAAAAACATTTTTTTCCTCAAGGAAAGACACTCGTTATTTAATTTTTAAGAATTTCCCCGAATTGTGAATACGAAAATCGGATTTTTGGTATTTTTTATATTATGGGATACCTAAACACCGTGAAGTAACGGCTATTTTTATATTTTTTTATTAATATTCAATAAAATCTGAATTTTTTTCTGGAAGGCTAGAAAAAGACGCACATTTTCGTTTTTTACGAATGTAAATACGTCAAATCCTGCCAAAGATACAGCCATTTGAATGGAATAATGTTGAAAAATGGTAAACGAGAAAAAAGGTCAGAATTTTTTTTCAAATTTCGACACCCGATGAAAATTTTTCAATAGAGTAACTCGATTTTTCAAAATTACTTGTCGATTTTTTTGACTGGCTGAAGTGACGTGGAATGCCTCTCATGTGTACGTGTATATTAGTTCATAAATTATCCACAAATATGTACGGGCGTGGCGAAAAAATCGGCCATCACTCGTAAAAAAATATATATATATATATATATTCTCTTTTAAGCGTAATGTATCTCTCGAGGATACCACTTTGTGGCTGCCAGTCCATCAAACTCCGGTAACGGTAACAATATTTTGTTTCCTTGGTATGCGCGCTCAAACGAGGAACAACAATTATAAATAATACTATCTATCTTTTGATTCGATCCTTTCCACAGTCCCGCGTGAAAAATTCTCTCCGAGCTGTCGAACAATTCTTCAGGTGCCTACGACGATAAATCGTTAGAAAAGAACAAATTACATCGAAAGCTGCAACATCGAGAATAGAGAAGAAAATCGAAAGGAAAAAAAAAATGATCTAGGGAATGTCTTTAGACGCGCGACACTGGACGCTTCTTTCGCCACCATCGACGTTTTCTCAGGTCGTCGGGCTCGTCGGTGTCCTCATCTTCGTTCGGGGCCCGAGCGAATTGTATGAACAATTGCTCGAGGGTCGACGATAATACTGCGAAATCCTCGATGCACGGATATTCGTCTTTCAGCGAGTTCATTGTCGAGTACATTATCGTCCACGTTGCGTCCGGATCGGTCACGTGATAGCCGATAAAACCCTTCAATGAAAAAAACACGGCAGATATTATTGTGTAGCGTTTTATATTTCTCGTTTTCTGAGCAAAAAAAAAACAATTATTCACGCATCAGATAATAACGGTTTTAAAAAAATGGCTTGCGGTATTGCTCTGATACGAAAAATGTATTATTTCAACTACTCAATATTCACTATCAAATTCAGAGAGTAATGGGACGGGACATTTTATGGATATTTTTTCCGAAATAACGTTTTTTAAATTTGCACAGTATATTCTATATATATATATATATATATATATATTTAAAAATTTAAATTTGCACAGTATATTCTATATATATATATTTATATATATATATATATATATATATACATATATATAGAATATACTGTGCAAATTTAAATTTTTAAATTTGCACAGTATATTCTGAAAAAAAGCCTGTCAGGAAATATCTACGAATTTCTCGAAATTATTCACCGAAACACGTTGATATTTGTCGATAACAATTTTTATTTTATTTTAATTATTTTTCGAAATTGTTTTTTGCACTTCAAGATATGCAGACTAGAATTGTTTAAATAGATATTTTATTTCCTTCTCGTCGACTGCAACAAATTCTTACGGGCATGTACAAGGTCGACGTAACCTCACAAATTTTCCAACCCAATTTTCTCATAGATGGTAAATTTTTTTAGGAAAAACAAACAATTAGGCTCTGGAGAATTTCCTGACGCAGAGCTTGATGATTTCCTTTTGCCCTAAATATTATTTATCTCTGAGAAATCTCTGTTCGAAAATGTCAGCTATCTCGCACTGATACGTCACGTGGTAGGTCTTCTACTTTGCCGTAAGGCGGGATTTAGACAGGAAAAAAATTAGCAATATTGAAGAATTTTTTAAAATAAGAAATAATTATTCTGCAATTATCAACCTTTAGGTATACTTTAATAGTATATTTAAGTATGCAAAATATATTTTTTTTAATTAATTCATCATCAAAATGGCGGAGCTGTGGCAGAGTGTTACAGCACGGTCGCCGCGGGAGTTGCGAATCGGCGTGCAGTCTAGCTTCCCGTAGACTGATTTGCAAAAAAGTTCAAACATTTTTTTCATCGAGTCATTACCTCGAGAAACATCTCCTTTAACAAATGCATTTTGATTTTTTTGTTTCAAATGATTCTAGTGCGAGTTATGGTGCACACCGCAAACCAACTTTTTTTCGAGGCGCCTCCGTTGTTTAATTTTCACTCGCTCAATTTTGAATATTTTGCAATGGAAATTTAGGAGAATGTTGTTCAAATGTTACTTTATTATGTGTAAATTTTTCAATAAACGAACACTATTCGTTACGCCAAAAAAAATCTTCAAAACATGCCTTTTTTCGCCGAATTAACTTTACCCCGCCGTTAAAATAAAGAAAATGCAAATTTAAGAAAATGGCACGCATTTACCAAACAAATCAACATTTCTGTAAAATGTGGGTTAAAAAAGTAGTTTTTTTCCATTTTTCAAAAACAATTCTCGTTAAGTAGCAGGTACCAATATTATCAATATTTCTACCAAGTTTCAACTCAATCGGCTGAATAATTTTTGAGAAATCCTGCACGCCGATTTCGATAATGCAGTTTTGAGAAAAACGCGTTGTAGTTCACGCCCGCTCTGAATGCGAGCGGTGAGACCCAGCGTTGACGGGCTGTAACGTTTGAAGTTTTTCGAATTTCGCTTTGAAACTTTGGGAAAATATTCTACATGTGTAGTTCTATCGTTTAAAGGAAAAAAAAAAGAAATCGATTTTTTGATGGTTGTAAATGTATATCCCGCGTTAAGGCCTTAGGCCACAGTATCGGGTATAAAATCATGTGCGAATTGAACAATTTTTGTTCGTATGAAAAAGTGATTCACTCATAAAATTAATTACACATCTATTTAGTATGAATATCAAGCTGTTAGAAAAAATATATTTTTTTTTCGATGTACAAAATGGCCGACTACTAATATTTCCTTTTGTTATCTTTTTTTTTAGGATCACCGCGGTGTGACGTTTAGCATCCACAATTTTTTACCTAGACCAAAAAACAAAAATTCTCGTCAATCTACATTAGAATACCTAGAGAAGTGCGTACGGAATTCAAAAGATATTGTTTTATTCAAAAGTTGTAGGTATTTGAACTTAACCGGTTATGTGCAGTTAGAAATTTCAAAAAATCAATTTTTTTATTGCATTTTCGGAATGCACAAATATGTGAGCATATTCCCTGAAAATTTAAAATCGATCCAGCGAATATTCTCGGAAATACACACATATTTGTAAGGACGTTTAGAGCGCTACAGAGTAAGCGCGTGAAACTTCAAACGCGTTTTTCTCAAAACGGTGTTTTCAAAGTCGGTGAGCACGATTTCTAAAAAACGGCTGAATCGATCAATCTGCATTTTTAACACAACCTTGTCAGATATATTCTTCACGTATTGATCGAAGAAATAAAATTTCCGATAATTATTTATATTTTTTTTCAACGATTTAACGAAAAAAATTTGGTCGAAAATCGAAATTGTTTCTTTCCAGAGCCACCATTATGTCAAACATCAAAATTTCGACTATTCCTTTGATTCATCTATGCCCTAAAAGAATCTTTTTGGTTTTTTAATTTTAGATAATCCAAACCGGAGATACTTTGCTCACCGCCGGACACTTTTTTTTCGGGGACCTCCAGGAGACTTCCTACAGGAGCAATGTTAGTGAATATTTTTGAAAATAAAAAAATGCCAATCTAAAGCTAAAAGATGCCACTACACTGCCTAATACTTTTCGTTTTGCCCAAATGAAAACTTTTTCCAGAAAAAAATCGTCAAAAAACACCTTTTTTGGCCTTGTAACTGCGTATAACGCCCGAAGAAATAAATTTTCAGTGAAAAATTTCGTTATAACTGCTCATAAAATGCACATAAAATGAAAAGTTTTCGATTAATCAGAAATTCCGTACGTACTTCTCTGCGAAAGGCAATTAGGAGAGTAACTTTTAAATTTGAAGTAAATCGAGTGCAAATTGTTGAAGTTATTTGTCACGCGAATTGGAAGAAAGCTGTTTCGAGAAGTTTCGAGTAGTCGGCCATTTTGTACATCGAAATATATATATATATATATATATATATATATATATATATATATATTCTGACAGCTTGATATTCATACTAAATAAATATGTAATTAATTTTATGAGTGAATCACTTTTTCATACGAAAAAAAAATCGTTAAATTCGCAAATGATTTTGTACCCGTTACTGTGGCCTAAGGCCTTAAGATGTTAGGCTACTGTGAAAATGACGCTGGAGTCAACTCAAATTGAAGAAGACCCAACATATGATGCAGAAATCAAAGATTCAATGTAAACTTACGATAACGATAGAACTGCTTCTTAAAATTTGCGATATTCGGTTCGCGGAGGGCCGTATTTTGTGGGGTCATCAGCAGGGCCCTTTTCAATCATCGGTAAATTACAATGGCCAAGATAAAGAATAAGTTACAAGCAATTATTATACCCAGGGTTAAACTGGAATTAAAAATTTCGCGCAAATTTTGTAGATTTAGACATTTTTACATTTTCGTTTTTCCATTTTCGATTGCATAGACAGTGGCGAGCGAGAGTTCCCTCTCGAGTGCAAAGGGTTAACAAGAATGTCACTTTTCCTCGATAAATCAAAAGAAATATTCAATATTTTTGTTTTTGACGATAATACAGTCGTGCTGTAACTGAAAAACTCCGTAATCGGAAAAAATTAGGCCAGTTCTTTTACAGGTGATTCTATAGGTGCTAATCAAAGTTTGCCTAAAAATCCGGGTGCAGGTTTTTTTAGGCCATTAAGGGGGTGGGGGTGGATTGATGCCAGATTACAACCCCTACGAGGACGGCGCCGCGAGACAAAATGTTCAGAAAAATCCGGGCTCTAGTTTTGTCCACAGCGCCGAAGTCGTGGAAGTTCATATTGGGGGGTGAAATTTTGAAAAATCAGTTTTAATTCGATAACTCTTTGAGAAAAATTCGTACACGTTTTGATCAAACGGGAACGTTGTAGCCCTTGAAAAGACGCGTCGATCGAGCATTTGATCATCACTCTCCGATAATATCTTCACCCCCAAAAAAATTGTTAAAATACCCAAAAAAACTCTTTATTGAATAGCTCAAAAACAATCGATTTTTCGGGTACGGTTCAAATGTACGAAATGTAGAGAATAATTTTCTCTATATTTTCGTTTCTATCAACCATCCTTGAATTTCGCTTTGTCCAACCCCTCTCGGGGGTTGAAAAATTCAAAATGAAATTCCGAGAAAACTATCGACCGCGCGAATTCGCCGTGGAAGAATTTGTAGCTCGAACCTTCAGCTACACATTTGTCCACGGCGCCAAACTCGTATCTCGTCATTTTTGGTCCACAGTTGTGCCCTTTATTGAGAGCCTCCACGTGGTCCTTATCGTTACGTAAAGTCCATATATTACGTCATCGATTTTTGCTGATTTTCGACCCCCCCCCCCCCCCCCCCCCATACAATCATCCTATCGTCATTTCCTAATGACCCCCCCCTCTCGCAAAACTGACGTCATTACCAGTTTGGCAAAATTAAAACATTTGCGGATTTGAGAAAAATTGGGTAACATTAAAACATTTTGTTATAGAATCATCTTTTATTATTTTGTACTTTGGCAATGTTTATTAATATAATAATATTATTCTTCCCTATTCTTTAGTTTTCTTTGGATAGCTCCCACATTTTGTTATAGAATCATCTTTTATTATTTTGTACTTTGGCAATTTTCATTAATATAATAATATTATTCTTCCCTATTCTTTAGTTTTCTTTGGATAGCTCCCACGGAGTTTTCACCCATTCTTGCAAATCCTGGATCACGGGTAATATCTCCGTATCCTCCCCATATTCATTTTGGCTCGATCGAACTATTTTCATAGGTACGCTGTTATTTGAAGTTCTCGAATATAATGTAGACAAACCTTACGTAATAAATAAATAAATAATGAGTTCAATAATTAATACGATTAGGTACTTGCAAAATATTTTTCATCACTCATGCGGGGAAACCACTCTAGTTGTACAATATACTATTGTACATTTTGAAGTAACTGGTATCACAAGAATGACGTCAATTTCGAAACGCCCCCCCCCCCCCTCATCCATCATTTACCGTCATCCGCAGACGAACCTCCCCCCCCCAAATTTAGAATGACGTAATATATGGACGGCCCCAAAGGCGTACCCACCGTATTCTCATCGGTGAGCTTGCACACGAGAGTCGTTTCTATTCGTCGTTTAATCTTGTCGAGATCGGTGGCTTCGCTGGCGGGACTGAGCTTAAGGTGGATATTGTAACCGGCACCGAATCGTTGCTTCAATTCTTGGCTGGCTCCGACACAGACGAGTTGGCCCTTGACCATTATCACGAGACGATTGCACAGGACCTCGCACTCCTCCATGCTGCGTCGCGTTCAATGTCAATTTGTATAAATCACGGATATATAAAATCGCCAGTACTCGTGAACCTGTACGAGTAGAAAAATCGTCGCACCTGTGAGACGTTAGAATAATGGACTGTCCACCCTCCTGGCACGTTTTGAGCGTCTTCCAGAGTGATCTCCGCGCGGCTGGATCCACTCCGGTTGTCGGTTCGTCCATCAAAACCAACGATGGATTGCCGATGAGCGCCATTGCGATGTTCAACCGACGCTTGTTGCCACCGCTGTATGTGCCACTCGGCTGAGACGCGCACACTCGTAGATCTGGAAAAGAACAGCAGCTTTTTATTCACCCCGAAAGAAAAGTATGCGCGAAAGAACCGCGAGTTGCACCGGATCGTTTAAGGCAGTCCTCTAGTTTCTCGGGTCGAAAAAATCGACTTTTTTTCTTCATAAATCACATCTACAACATGTGTAGAAAATGTGTGCCAAAGGATTTTTCGATATTCGAAGTGGTTCACACAAGTTGCGGCCCTGGAACGGAGCAGGTATACGGAGCGCGCGCCGGGCTGCTCCGAAAGCCAAGCAATTCAAACACAATAAACCGCCTCTTTCTGAAGCAGTTCAAAAAGTTACAAAGCCAATTTATGAGGATTTATCCAAAGAAGAATTGTCAAGCAGATGCCTGGGAGCGGAAACTCAAAATAATAACGAGTCGCTCGATTCGTTAATCTGGACTTTTGCTTCGAAGCACCTCCATTCTGGGCCAAAAGTGGTTGAAATCGCCACGTTTCTCGTTGTCATAATCTTCAACGAAGGATTCAAATCTATCCTGAAGACCTTGGAAACCATGGGAATGAAAATTGGCCCACAAGCTAAAGAATATGTTCAACAGCGTGATAGCTCTCGGATCGACCGTTCAGAAAGGCGCACGAGTGATGTTGTAAAACAGGCCCGAATCGCGAAAAGGGAAGAGCAGCTCTGCGTGACTTCCAAGAAGAAGAGGAAGGCCTATTGTATGGTCCAGGCATAGCAGATTGACGGTGAGATGAAATTTTTAGTATAAATCACACGCGCGAACTTTCAAACGCGTTTTTCTCGAAACACCATTTTTCGAAACGGTGACCACGATATTTCAGAAACTACTGCACCGATCTTGTTCAAATTTATAAAGCATCTTTAATATGTTATAAGCCAGCGATTGAACTAGGATTATCATGATTGCTTCGATAGTTTTTTTTTTGTACGAGCGAATAACTTAAGCAAAAATGAGTAAAAAATAGAATGTAATTTTCAAAAGTGTATAAAAAAGTCAATTTTTGTAATTTAGAATTCACTCTAGTTCAATCGCTAGTCTCAAATATGAAGATTAAAATGCCGTTTGGTTTTTTGATTTCAGATAAGCAGAACAGCCGCAATCTTGGTCACGGTCAAGCACCTCTTTTACTTGATGTCTTCCTGTCGGCCACTATAACCTATATTCTATTATATATTTTGACGGCAAAAAATTTGTAAAGCTTATTCAAATGTTAATAAAGATTATGCAAAAACAATGAGATTGATTATTTCGATGCTTTGCCCGTAGAAAATTATTGAAAAAGCCGTAAAAAAACAGCCGAGAAACTAGAGGACCGCGTTAAATGTACGAAACGTAGAGAATAATTTTCTCTATATTTTCGTTCCTACGGAGCACCCTTGAATTTTGCTTTTTCGAACCCCTCTCAAGGGTTGAAAATTCAAAATGAAATTCTGGGAAAACTATTGACGGAAAATAAAGAGATACGAGTTTGGCGCTGTGGACAAAAATGTAGCTGAGGGTTCAAGCTACAAATTCTTCCACGGCGGCGAATTCGTGCGGTCAATAGTTTTTCCAGAATTTCATTTTGAATTTTCAACCCCCGAGAGGGGTTGGAAAATCAAAATTCAAGGGTGGTCCACAGAAACGAAAATATAGAGAAAATTATTCTCTACATTTCGTACATTTGAACCATACCCGAAAAATCGATTGTTTTTGAGTTATTCAATAAACAATTTTTCTTTGGTATTTTAACCATTTTCCTGGTGGTGAAGATATTATCGGCGAGTGATGTCCGAATACTCGATCAACGCGTCTTTTCGAGAACTACAACGTTCCCATTTGAACAAAAAGTGTACGAATTTTTTCTGAAAAGTTATCGACCTAAAACTGATTTTTCAAAATTTCACCCCACTTTTTCACCCCCAAAATGAACTTCCACGACTTCGGCGCTGTGGACAAAAATGAAGCCCGGATTTTTCTGCACATTTCGTCTCACGGCGCCGACCTCCTAGGAGTACAACTTTGCAGTGACCGTTTTTTTCAAAAGTTTAAGGCTTTATTATAAAAAAGTGGCTACATATTTTTTAATCAAAGTACTGCCCGTCGCTAGCTACGACCTCGGCTCATCTTTCAGGTAGCATTAGAATCCCGCGTCGATAAAAGTCTTGGTCCTTGGAGGCAATCCAGGAATCGACCCAATTTTTGACTTCTTCGTAAGTACCGAAGTGCTGGTCAGCCAAATCGTGTGCCATTGACCGGAACAAGTGATAGTCGGAAGGGGCAATGTCTGGAGAGTACGGCGGGTGGGATAAAACCTCCCATTTCAGCGTTTCCAAGTACTTTTTTACGACATTTGCAACATGGGGTCGGGCATTGTCATGCTGCAGTATCACCTTGTCATGTCTTTCGTTGAATTGTGGCCGTTTCTCTTTGAGTGCCTTACTCAAGCGCATCAACTGACGTCGGTAGAGTTTCCCTGTGATGGTTTCGGATGGTTTGAGCAGCTCATAGTACACAACGCCCAGCTGGTCCCACCAGATACACAGCATCACTTTGGATCCGTGAATATTCGGTTTGGGCGTCGATGACGGAATACGACCAGGCAGTCCCCATGATTTTCGGCGTTTAGGATTATCGTAGTAAACCCACTTTTCATCTCCAGTCACAATCCGGTGCAAAAATCCCTTCCTTTGTTGTCTTTGGAACAGTTCCCGCAAATGCTGAGAATTCGGCTCGTAGGTTGCCACGTTTGAGTGCCAATAACTTTATAATGCATACACGTATCCGTTAGCTTTTTTTGATTGTTTCCATTGGCAGAGCCTCTAGTTTAAAATGCCACTTTTTTTATTGAGCTAGGGCCACTACTTCGGCCGCAGTGGCTCTCTGAGTAAAACGGTCACTGCAACGTTGTACTCTTAATAGTTTGTCATTAATCCACCCCCATCCCCTTTCATCCCCTAGAAAAACCCTACACCCCGATTTTGAGGCAAACTTGGATTTAGCGCACGCGGAACCTACAAAATCACCTGTTTCTTCAAGTTTCGTAAAAATGATTACTTTTTTCATAGATTTCATACTCGAGTTTCAGTTCGTCGCCGCGTTGGTGAAATGATTTTTGGTGAATTTTTTTTTTTCGACGGTGCTCCACGTATGTGCCCTTTGTGTTAATAAAAATGCGTTTCCTTTTCACCAACAGTTTGACAGAAATAAGATTCGTAATTTGACCATTTTTTTTTATTTAGGCCAGTCCCTTAAAGCCTGCGAGGGAATACGAAGGAAGATCAGAAATACTCACTCAACTTGTGAATCCACTTCTCAACAGCAGCTTTGACTTCGTGGCCTGGTATGCCGCGAAGTCTGGCGAACAAATAGAGATGGTCCCAGGCATTGAGAGTGTCGATGATTGCATCGTGTTGCGGACAATAGCCCATTTCGCTGAGATACTAAAATACCAACGAAGACGAATATTGATAATCATTCATTGAGAAGATTGAAAACTGGAAGAGGTCGGAAAAAATTGTATTCGTGTTGAGGGGTTAGGCTACCGTGAGAATGAAAAAAAATATTGATCTTCCCTTCTCAATTAATTGCACTTTGATTGTGTAGTGAATAATGGTAATCCAAGTTTCTTTTATACACAAATTACACAAACAACAAATCTAAAACTTTTTGTATTACTTCTTCACTATGCTTTTTTTTTACCATATCTAAGAATAAAACAAGATCCCACGAGAAGGCATGCCAAAGTAGTGCAAGTTGAAAGTGTTACGATTCTTCAACGCGTTATCGTAGCTGCGTCAAGTTTGGTAAAGAGGCTTAGAGCAGACGAAGCAACGATGCATGGAATTTTGATCTTCGTGGCACCAATTCCGCCCGACTCTCCCATACGTTACATGAATTCATTGGTCACTTTTTAAAAAGTTGCTTTTTGCTTTACGACATTCCTGAGACTCGCCTTCGTTCGCTCCGTTGCGAGATTGTATTCTTTGAGGTATATCGAGCCGCTGCGCGGTTCCTCCTCGCCGGTTAACATTCTGAAAGTCGTACTCTTGCCCGCGCCGTTCACGCCGAGAAGACCGAAACACTCGTACTGCTTGACGCGAAAGTTGATGCCCCTCACGGCGTGCACATTCCCATAGCTTTTGCTCAGCTCGTGAACGTGAAAGATATTATCGGTCACGATCGCCGCTTGGCCTTTCTCTGGAAATCGAAAAAACGCGGCGATAATCTTCATAATCCGGTTATTATAAGGTGTAGTAAAAAGAAATCCATTATTTTTGCATGAAATTGAAGGCTTTGTTTAGCATAGTTGGAATGATCCGATTTAGGTCAAATATGCACCGTTTTGGTCGATAATTGGTTGCCATTTTGAAGGTAATTTCATTACGCTTTTCTCATAGAAACCCTCGTCGCTATTGGCAAAAAACTGAGACAGTCGATTTTCCCAAGCTTCTCGTGCGGCGAATGTTTCGCCAGCAAAATCATTCGCTACAGACAGGAACAGGTGGTAATCACTTGGTGCCAGATCCGGACTATAAGGTGGATACATAAGATGCTCCCAACCAAGCTCCCGGAGCTTCTGACGAGTCACTATCGATGTGTGTGGCCTACCGTTGTCCCGATGGAACACGATTCCTCTCCTATTGGCCAAAGCTGGCCGCTTCTGGGCGATTGCTTCCTTCAGACGGTCCAATCGTTGACACTACAGGTCCGAATTAAGAGTTTGGCCGTAGGGGAGCAGCTCATAGTAGATGATTCCCTGCCAATCCCACCAAACACACAGCAAAATCTTCCCGACCGTCAATCCTGGCTTGGCCACCGTTTGCGCCGGCTCACCGCGATTCGACCACGACCGTTTTCGCTCGACGTTGTCGTAAGTGACCCACTTTTCATCATCAGTCACCATCCGCTTCAGAAATGGCTCGATTTTGTTGCGATTCAGCAGCGATTCGCAGATGGAAATTCGGTCCGTGAGGTTTTTTTGCGTTAACTCGTGTGGCGCCCATACATCGAGCTTCTTTTTGTATCCAGCCTTATTCAAGTGCTTCCAAACGGTTTTTTGTGCAATGTTTAGCTCCTGGGCAATCGAAACAGTGCTTACACGACGGTCGGACTCGACGATTTCCATTATTTTATCGACATTTTCGACAATTGGCCTTCCAGAGCGTGGTGCATCTTTGACATCAAAATTACCGGAACGGAATCGCCGAAACCAAAATTGCGCGTGATTGGCTGTTACAGTATCAGGACCATAAACAATATTCACATTTTCAGCCGCCTGGCTTGCGTTTTCGCCTTTATCGAAGAAAAACTGTAAAATATGGCGTATTTTCACTTTGCCGGTGGCCATCTTTGACGCGCTCTCAAACAATATTGCGTCAAGCAATCACAAAACTGTCCGAGATGTTTATTTTAGTACGAAATCTTATATTTCTAACGCCATCTAGCCTAATCCGTTCGCACTTATAAAACGCGAGATACCGATTACCAAAGCCATCTATGCAAAAATAATGGATTTCTTTTGACTACACCTAATATTATCGAAAGTTGCGATATCTTTATCACTGAAAATTGTTCCTGCTTATTTCCGTTAACCAACCGTCTTTTTCAAAAGATAACTCGACCAATTCTGGAAACCACGTTTTATCATACTGCTCTAACTTCATTTTGAAATATCCTTATCGCCATAAATTGTGTCGAATTCGCTAAAAATTTGCATTCGCGCGTCACGCACGTAAAATTTGTTCCACCGAAAAGTGTCACTTTCTTTTCCGTCTTGTAATTCGAGTGATGGACTCACGTCTCATCGACAATTTCAGCACTTCCGAAGCCACGAGTTCGGCTTCCTTCTTCACGAGTTCATCCATCGCGACGCTCGACGTCGGGCAACTGCGACGACGCCAGCGGGACAACGAAAATTTCTGCTCCAGTAGAAAAATTATGGCGAAGAACATAAAGATCGAGCAAGTCATCCACACGAGGCTCTCCGGCAGGCTCGTAAAGTCCGGATTTTTTATGAAGTAGGGCAGAGGTTTTTGGCATGAGCCATTGTGACACTCGAGACCTGTAATTGATCAATTAACAATAGCATCAAGGGAGAGCGGCTGTGGGCGACACTAGGAGGGTCCAAGGAACCAGAAATAACGAAGCGACGTGGGGTACAAGTGAAAATTAATAGGAACGCGAAAGACCAAAAGGAGATACGAAGGAATAATGGATAAATTTAAAATCGATCAAATTTCGGCTCCCTCGCCACATCAGACATCTAGAGTTATTTAGTATATAAATTGTCAGATTGAAATGTGGCCAGGATGTCATTTCCATATAGAGCCGTATAAGACTGGACATTTTTGAGGTCGCAATTTGTTGTTTAAAATTCCGTACCTTGGCTTGAAAGTTTGCCAGTATATCTTCCCTCAAGTATGCGGGTTCGTGAAAGGAATACCTTAATGCGAAATTTGATTGGTTATTCGGCGATTGAGTATTTAACGATACTTACTGCAGCACAGATTTGTACTCGGCCCTTCGCAGACTGCCTCGAGAAGCCTGGGCGGTATTCGCCGACACTGGGCGTTTTGTAAAACGACGTTGAAGAACGACACGTGGCCGTAAATGAAACTCATGTGTGGAATCAGCAAAAATACCCGGCTCTGGAAATCCCGAAACCCATCGTATATCTTGTTCTGCAGAGTCATCGTTAGGCCGAACAGGAGAAAATCGATGAAACCTTGAAGAAGAACAAGAAAACAGCTGTTTTACAAATATATAGAAGGAAAAAAAACGGCAAGATTACGAGTTGGTTGTGTAATAACTCGATATATTTGCCAATTAAAAGTGCATTCAAAAACGTTTTTCTACACTAAAAATTTATTTTTACAATAAAAAGTCATGGGGAAACGCGAGTGTCCGATCGACAATATAATTGACGATATTTTATATGACAATACAAAGTACTCCGGTTGTTTGTCACAGTTTAAGGTAGTCCTATCGCCAGGCTTCAATCCATAGGATTTTTATATTTTTTTGTTGAGCTTCACTTAATATTGGGTTGGTAAGAAAGTCTTGCGACACACAACATGAGTAAAATATAAGAACATTTTATTTTAACAGTAAACAATTATTCAGTATTGTATGCTCCCTCTGTATCTACAACTCGTGCCCAACGCTCTGGTAGACTTTGCACGCCTGCATTCCAGAATTCTTTGGGTCGTGAATTGAAAAAGTCGACCAGTGTATTTTTGAGATCCGCGACATCATCAAATTTTTTATCCTGTAAATAATTTTTTAAAGCTCGAAACAGATGGTAGTCGGTAGGTGCTAGGTCTGGTGAATACGGTGGATGGGGTAGAACTTCCCATCGATCCTTCCCATCGATTCTTCCCAGAAATAGATTGTTGTGTCATCTTAGCTACGTGGGGTCGAGCATTGTCGTGGAGAAGCCGAACTTGGAGACGTTTACGCCTTTTTTGTTTGATAATTTCAGCCAGCTTTTGCAGTTGTGCAGAGTAAGTATTTGCATTTATCGTGGTGTTGGATGGGAGCAGTTCGTAATATAGCATGCCCTCAGAATCCCACCAACAACAGAGTAAAACTCTGCACTTCACGGGGCAGCTTAGGGGTTGGATCTGGTTTTTCTCCTTTCGGTAGTCATTGTCGCTTACGTGTGTAGTTAACATAAAGCACCCAGCTTTCATCTCCAGTGACTATTTCTTGAAGAAAATCCTTTCTGTGTGGACGTTGAAGGAGTGAAAGACAGATGGACATGCGTGTCGCTTTGTTTGATTCGCTGAGATCGTGTGGTATCCAAGAAGAAACAACTTTTCTGTATCCGAGATTTTGTAAATGTTGGAGAATCGTGGGATGGCTACAGCCGAGTTTATAAGCAAATTCCCGTGACGACGTATTAGGCTTTGCCTTTGTAAGTGCTCGTAGTTCTTCATCGTCAACAGTTGATTTCCTGCCGGACCTAGGTTTGTCTTCAAAAGATGTATCGCCAGAACGGAAACGCTGGTACCAACGGGATATCGTTGAATGATGAACTACGTTGGCCTTGAACACACTACACATATTAGCGGCTGCGGTTCTTGCAGAAGGCCCTTGTAAAAATTCGTAATATGCAATCGATCGAAGTGCACTATGATCCATCTTCGCTCGTACTGTCTGCGCGGAACAACTGACTCGCTTATATACCCTACGGCATGGAAGGTTCTAGACTAGTCTTGAATATACTACTCTCGAATGTTGTAGAACTTCGTTAGAAGAAAACATATTTTAATCGAAAGGAAAGTGTCGCAAGACTTTCTTACCAACCCAATATATTAATAATCGTCTCTGTAAAATTTCAGGTTCGTTCATCGACCTAATTACAGAGAAAAGAAATATTGAAATTGCGTATTTTTGTGAAGGAATTCTGAGACGACATACAAAAACCCAATTTCCGGTCGCTACAAAAGTATATATAATAGTGGGAATCCGTCAGATTCTTAAAAATAATCAGATTTACATACTTAACACTTGTAGTAATTCAGTGCTCTCAGAAAAAACTACGTTTATTGACCTAATTTTTATGTAATATCAAGTTTCATTTGAACTTCCGGTATGAGATTTATTGCCACTTGCTACGATAAAGAGATGTGACAGCAAGGCAACAGCTGACTGTAATCCTAACCTCATCTCACTCATTCGAATTTCCACACATATTTCATTTTTAATCGACATATTTCGCCGACACAAATTTTCCACGCTTTTTACCAGTCGTGGCCCGATTACAATGCTTTATATTTCCCGCACCTGACATTGTTTTGACAGATCGACGATGAAAAGGGTGGAGGTTGAACTCGCCTGGTTGAGTCAAAAGAGACGGAGATAGAACCAATATTGCCAAATGTCAAACCTAGAAATACTGCGCGAATCGTTGGAATAACTATTTTTTCATTTTTCTAATTAAATGTGAACATTAATTAAGGGGTTACCCCCACTTGCGATTTTAAAAAAATCGATTTTTTTTTAAGTATAAGTATCTGAGCATATGTCCTGAAAATTTCAAGTCGATCCGAACGAAATTGACTGAGATATGAGCGTTGAAAGAGAAGAATCCGTTGTGTAAACGACCGGAAATTGAAACTTTAAACGCGTTTTTCTCAAAATGGTATTTCTGAAGTCGGTGACCAAGATTACTCGAACACTAATGAACCGATCTTCTTGAAATTTTGCAGGCTTATTTAATACATAAAAATGTAGTCTTTAATAGTTCGATTTTTTTTTTCGAAAAAAATGGCCGTTTTGTAGCCAAAAAACGGCCGTTTTTTTCGTTAAAATCGAACCATTAACTTTGACTGTCCGCCATTTTGTGAAAAATGAATATTTTTTTAAATCCTTCGATTGAAGACTAGTTTATACTTATATTTGACTAAATCCATCCGCATTTTTTTTTTCAGATGATCCACTTCGCCGCAATGTTGGTCACCGCAAACCGTGTATATAAAAACATTATTTCATTGACGGCCATTTGCCACTAAACAATGTAATATTTTTCAATAAAAAAATTACTGAAAGTTCTTCAAGATGTGTTCTTTAAGATGGTATATTGACCGATTAAAAAAGTTTTGTAGTTTTCTTTAAAAAAATTCATGAAAAAGGCCTTTTTTTTGCGCTACAAGTGGAGGTAACGCCTTAAACAGTTTAAACATGGAAAATTTGGTTATTACAATTTTTTTTCATATGTTAGAAATATAAATTGTACAAGTCCCAAGTATCATCAGTGGTATGACTAGTGTGAAGCGATAGGACTCCCATAACGGGTTAGACTGCTGGGAACATACAAGATCATTCATCGCTCAAGGCAACTCAAATTGTATAGGGAAGGTGCATTATATGGTGCAGGAAGTACTCGTAAAACTTTAAGGAGGTACGCTGATGACCATGCTAGTAAACTTAGTCTATTTTACGCCGCAATACCAATACGGAATTTACCAAGGAAGATACCAAGACGCAATATGGAAACAACCTTAATAATCTAATATTCGACTTCAGTAGTACGCCATATCGTCGACGTTTAGCATCGTCGCATTTTCGGTGGCTGTCATCAGTTCCACGCGCCTGGTTTATTATTTTTTGTAGCCGGTTAATATGGAGAATGAAAATACTGTAGAATTTTGTCAAAAGAGTAACGGGATTGTACTTGAAGTCCAGTTTATAGACAAATGTAGATTCTGTCGGACAAGAATTAGAAAATGAAAAGATAACATTGCGATTGCAAATAAAAAAACGTCGCGTTGAAGTTAACCTCAATGTCCAATGTCCAATCTGTCCAAAGTCAAAACATATTTCATCGATTGTTATGTTATTTTTCCCTTCCCTAATTTTCACAATATTTGCAGGTATAAAAAGCAACGTTTATTTTATATGACGGTTCTCCCATGTTGAATTTAAATATAGATGCGTTGTATAGGTACATGTCGCCGGAAAAATTGAGATGCCTTTGCTGTACGTAAAAGAACTTCAAGTAAATATCGACGAAAGGCCCTTTATAATCCATTAAAAAATGTACGGCTTCGCACAATCATATTTTTAATTCGCGTTGAAAATATCCGATAGACGAATCAAATTTGCGCGGGTATCCGGCGTTGCCACGCGTCGAGCAAGATGGCTGCTGTTACGTCACGAGAAGTCTCGCTCTCCGAAAACTTCGGTTTTTGCGACTTTATTTCTAAATTTATTGCTTATTTCTGCGATGAGCTTTCCAATTCAAGGTGCCTTATCGATCACAAAGATTCAACGAACGCAACCATCAGTTTTTTTTACGTGTTTCTTGGCTCCAAGTAGCACAAAAAAATCGATATATGAGAGGACAGGCACATTTTGTCGTCTACGTGTGACTAATTCACCAACTTTAACAATTAATACCTCCGAAAGTGTACGGTAAATCTCGTGAAAACTCCGCATACGCATGGAAGAATGTCTCGACAATGCTATAAAAACATTCGGGCTTTTATCTTGAACTCGCACCAATCACCGAACCTCCTTAAGCCCGTTTTTTTTCGAAATATGTTATTGAAAACGGTGTACACGATTTCTCGACGTCTAATGAATCTCAATTCTGAATGAATTGAGATTTGGTAGAGTTATTCAGTGCAATACTGTACACCAGTGTAAGTACCCCTCACCTTCAATGCACCTTCACTAGATTGTTTATAACTTCTTGAATAATTAATATTACGTTCTAAAATTTGGCACACAACTTTGTTAATATTCGTACGAATAAATGTCCAAACGATATTTCAATAATCTTGCTTGTTCCTTCAAAATATTTCTTTTCTTAAACAACCCTAATTTTCGGCGCGTCCCAGTAGCCTAACTCCTTAAAATCGTTCCTTCCTGCAAAGGGCTAATACTCTTATTTCACGTTGAAAATTTGTCCAAATTTACAATTGGTTCGTCAACATTTACCTGAATAAGAGTAGGAAAAGTTTTTTTTCGAGACTTTTAGGAAAATTGTTTCTACTTTCCATGGTGGAATTTTTCCAATTTTAGGGCTGGGCCTGATGCAAGACACCAAAACTTCCGACAATGTGGATATAAAGCTGTAGAAAACATTTTTAATAAAAATCATTTTTTGCCAAATGGAAGTCGACCGTAAATTAAAATAAAAAATCAGTTTTCGAAAATCTCGTGAACTTCTCGAATGTTTATATCTACAGTAAGAAACGCTTTGGTAGGTCAATCCAGGACCGATTCTAAAATTGGGAAATGTTCTACCACGGGGCGTTTCACAAGCAAAAAGGCCAAAAGGCCAGTGTGGCGCTGCTTTGCAGTGAAGCAAACCTTTTGAAGAATTGTTTGCATTATTTTACGTGAATCAACGTTTTCCTCAGGAGGAATCATCTGTACATTTTTTATAGTGTTCATAATAAAAAATAAAAAAAACTTTGAAGTTTCGAGAGACGTTATACTCAAAATTGGCATACCTCCGAAAAATCATAGCCCAGACATTAGACAAATGTGGCGTTCCGCATTCAATTGGAAGATATAAGTGGCATCTGTCAATAGCAAAATCAGAAAATAATTTTCTCCACATTTTCGTTTCTATGGACCACCCTTGAATTTTGATTTTCCAACCTCTCTCGGGGGTTGAAAATTCAAAATGAACTTCTGGAAAAACTATTGACCGCACTAATTCGCCACCGTGGAATAATTTGTAGCTTGAACCCTAAGCTACATTTTCCTCCGGAGCACCAAACCCGTATCTCTTTGTTTTTCGTCGATAGTTTTCCGAGAATTTCCATTTGAATTTTCAACCCCCGAGAGGGGTTAGAAAAAGCAACATTCAAGGGTGGTCCATGAAAACGAAAATATAGAGAAAATGATTCTCTACATTTCTTACGTTTAAGCCATTCCCGAAAAATCGATTGTTTTTGAGTTATTCAATGAACAATTTTTTTTGATACTTCAACATTTTCTTTGGGGGTGAAAATATTATTGTAGAGGGATGATCAAATACTCGATCGACGCGTCTTTTCAAGGGCTACAATGTTCCCATTTGAACAAAAATTGTATGACTTTTTCCTAAAGAGTTATTGAATTAAAACTGATTTTTCAAAATTTCACCCCCAAAATGAACTTTCACGACTTCAGCGCTGTGACAAAAATAAAGCCCGGATTTTTCGGAACATTTCATCTCCCGGCGCCAACCTCGTGGAGGTTGCAGTTTGGCATTAATCCACCCCCATCCCCCTTCATCCCCTAAAAAACCCCTGCACCCCGATTTTTAGGCAAACTTGGATTCAGCACCCGTGGCACCTACGAAATCACCTGCCGAAAAACTAGCCATCTTCTCGTTTTTTCCAATTCCTATATACAGCACGACTGTACTATAAACAGCCGCAAACAAATTCGTTGTCAATTTGAGCGCTCAATTTTACGTTTGAAAAAAGAGTGGCCTTTAAAAAACGATGGATATGTATTTCATTGTCAAAAGTTCGGATATCTGATAAATAACAAAATGTAAAAACTCACTTATAATGAGAGGCGATATACTGAGAATGATGACACACGCGTTCGTCGATTTCTTCGTAAAGCTGAACAGATAAACGAGCGGCAAGACGCTCGCACCGAACAGAAGTAGAATGAGAAAGAAGATCACTGTAACAAAATGCGTGTGTGTTTTTTAACTCACAATGAAGAACAAATGTAATATTATTAATATTTAAATAAATAAATAATTAATTTCATATTTCATATTTAAATATAAGGTATGGTAAAAAGAAATCCATTATTTTTGCATGAAATTGAAGGCTTTATTTAGGATAATTAGAATGATCAGATTTAGGTCAAATATGCAGCGTTTTGATCGATAACTTGTTGCCTTTTTGAAGGTAATTTCATTATGCCTTTCTCATAGAAACCCTTGTCCCTATTGGCAAAAAACTGGGACAGTCGATTTTCGCAAGCTTCTCTCGAGGCGAATGTTTCACCAGCAAAATATTCGCCCTAGACAGGAACAGTTGGTAATCACTTGGTGCCAGATCTGGACTATAAGGTGGATGCGTAAGATGCTCCCAACCAAGCTCCCGGAGCTTCTGGCGAGTCACTATCGATGTGTGTGGCCTAGCGTTGTCCTGATGGAACACAATTCCTCTCCTATTGGCCAAAGCTGGCCGCTTCTGGGCGATTGCTTCCTTCAGACGGTCCAATTGTTGACAGTACAGGTCCGAATTAAGAGTTTGGCCGTAGGGGAGCAGCTCATAGTAGATGATTCCCTGCCAATCCCACCAAACGCACAGCAAAATCTTCCCGACCGTCAATCCTGGCTTGGCCACCGTTTGCGCCGGCTCACCGCGATTCGACCACGACCGTTTTCGCTCGACGTTGTCGTAAGTGACCCACTTTTCATCATCAGTCACCATCCGCTTCAGAAATGGCTCGATTTTGTTGCGATTCAGCAGCGATTCGCAGATGGAAATTCGGTCCGTGAGGTTTTTTTGCGTTAACTCCTGTGGCACCCATACATCGAGCTTCTTTTTGTATCCAGCCTCATTCAAGTGCTTCCAAAAGGGTTTTCGTGCAATGTTTAGCTCCCGGGCAATCGAAACAGTGCTTACACGACGGTCGGACTCGACGATTTCCATTATTTTATCGACATTTTCGACAATTGGCCTGCCAGAGCGTGGTGCATCTTTGACATCAAAATTACCGGAACGGAATCGACGAAACCAAAATTGCGCGTGATTGGCTGTTACAGTATCAGGACCATAAACAATATTCACATTTTCAGCCGCCTGGCTTGCGTTTGTCGCCTTTATCGAAGAAAAACTGTTAAATATGGCGTATTTTCACTTTGCCGGTGGCCATCTTTGACGCGCGCTCAAACAATATTGAGTCAAACAATCACAAAACTGTCCGAGATGTTTATTTTAGTACGAAATCTTATATTTCTAACGCCATCTAGCCTAATCCGATCGCACTTATACAACGCGAGATGCAGATTACTAAAACCATATATTGCCAAAATAATGGATTTCTTTTTACTACACCTAATATATCATAAAATATATAGTTAAATTAAATGAAAATTCAATATAAATCAAATTATATATTGAATTTCGCATTCGTTAAAAAACAAAACGTTCGGATAAAAATTACCCTTACTTATTTCAGTTCCGTGGTAATATTGTGTGCCGAACGAAATATCAGCGATGACGAATGTGCTCAGTAGAAGTACAACGGAAACGGTGTATTGGACCATATCGAATATGTAGACAGAGCCCCAGTAGGAGAAGCACGAGGCGCCTGTCATGAACTGCAAGTGTTTCACACTCGACAGATTCTCTTGCAAGGGTTGCGTCACGTAGAGAGCGACCGCCGGTGCGATAAAAACTACGAGAGCGAGAGTTAGGCCGAAACTGCTGTCAGTCGATTGTCGAGACGACAGCGAGAACGATTCCGGCAATTGCTGCGCCGTAATTCTGATCTTGTAATCATTGTTTCCGGTCAATGCCTTCACTATCGTATTCGAGAGCATATTTATCGTTGCGGGAATTCCGTACAGCGCCGTTCCCGAATAAAAGCCGTTCGCCAGCAGAGTTTCGCCCGATTCTTCAATCGTGTCGCTGAATTCGCCGGAAACTATGTACTTGTTACGGTACGCGCTCAAGTCGTAATTCGCCACGCCGAGCAGAGCTGCGAACATTAATGCGTCTGTGTATTTATTTCATTCGATCGTTTCTCGTTTCATTCATCAGTACGAAGAAACATTGAAAGTATGCATTATCGTTGCAGTATTTATTCACGACGTTAAAGTATGCATCTTTATAATTCAATGATATTTTATTTTCATTTACGATTTCTTCATTTTTATCGTTATCCAAAATCTTTTTGTCGCAATTTGAGGTCGTAAAATTCTACTGACAATGCGTAGAAACGTTTGAGCGATTTACTTGTTAGCCTTGGTGGAACAAAAAAATTGAATGATTGAAAAAAAATTATATCTGTGAATACGTTATTGGCAAACACGGAAGAGTCATTGTTAGGAGTCACGCAATGTTAATTATTTTATGAGCCAAACAACATTGTTAATTAATTACAGTTAGCGAAAGGGAATGGACCGACTTCTTTGCTTCTTATGATTACGATTATCATTATTGAGAGATTACGTCTACCCGCTTAGCTTTTACCCTACAATAATATTAACAACTATAATCAAAAGGGAAGATAAAATGAACGGACTACTTATAATAATGGCAATATCGTAGAAATCGCAATAATAACAACCATAATTACAATAGCAACAGTTTGAACGAGTAATTACGTTTGCATCATTTTCATTGCAATCTAGAACTTTTTTTCATAGATACAGATCATGGATCTCTTATGAAGATTAGAAAACCGTTTGATTGATTTTCGTACCCCAAATCGGCGAAAATAAACGTGAGCAATGGAAGAAAAATGAACTTTCGTGGCGTTCCAACGATGCAAACTTCAACATCGTAATGAGTAAGAAATGGGAATGAAAATCAATTTCTGCAAATCTTTTCTTTAAGGGGCCAGTGACACTTTGGAAATTTCAAAAAATCGAAAGCAAACAAGACTTGAACAAAACGACGATGATGAGCAATCGGAAGGGATTTTGTACGGTGCAGGAGTTGCCGATTGAGTTTAGGTAAGAGTTTTTTCAAACGCGTTTTTCACGAAACAACGTTTTCAAAATCTAGCTTCATCGTATCGCTGAAACTAATAAACCGATTCTTTTGAAATTTGAACCACATATTTTAAACATGATTCGCAACAAGATGACCCTCGGCGGTTTCAAAATTTTGATTTTTACCCTTTTTTTTGCGAAAAACTGCGAAAAACAGCGTTTTTGTACTTTTTTCGTTTTTCAAGCCATTTTTTTGTTAAAAAAAAAACTTTATCTCCGAGGGTCATTTTGTAGTTGGTGTCATACTGAATCTAATGGACTTTGATTTTTTTGTTTCATACAAGCCGTTGCCGAGTTGTGATGGAGCTACCCAGCCCACCTATTTTTGAGGCGTTACGTTAAACTATGGTTTTTGTACTTAAGGGCGGGGTAAAGTACTTAAATTTTTTTTTCATTTTTTAAATGAATGCATAATATATCAAGAATATTGTGTTAAAATTTTGACACTAAAATTGACCTAAAATTTCAAGTCGATCGGAGTAAAATTGACGAAGTTATGAGTATTTGAGCGTCTATTGCTCCATGCCGTTCTCTTCTCTTCTGCGTTTTTCAAACCGTTTTTCTGAGACTTGTCATATTTGAAGTCCGTGTGCACGATAACTCAAAATCTACTGGACCAATCGCTTTGAAATTTTGCAAAGTACTTCTTCACATAATTCACCAGGTATTGTCGAGAGCTTTTTTGTTTTTTTTAATAATTACTAATTTTTCAACAACAAATTAGCCGATTTTTTTAGCGAAAATCGGGTTTTTGGCTCCCAAGTGCTACGAAAAATCGAAAAATCGAAAAAAAAGAATCCTCCCGTCATTAACTCGAGAAACATCTCCTTTAACAAATGCATTTTGATTCTTTTGTTTCAAATGATTCTGTTG
Organism: Ophion obscuratus; assembly: GCA_964007375.1. Lineage (NCBI taxonomy): Eukaryota > Metazoa > Arthropoda > Insecta > Hymenoptera > Ichneumonidae > Ophion > Ophion obscuratus. The sequence continues at coordinate 3,905,810 of OZ023324.1, forward strand.
CGAGTTATGGTGCACACCGCAAACCAACTTTTTTTCGAGGCGCCTCCGGGGTTTAATTTTCACTCGCTCAATTTTGAATATTTTGCAATGCAAATTTAGGAGAATGTTGTTCAAATGTTACTTTATTATGTGTAAATTTTTCAATAAACGAACACTATTCGTTACGCCAAAAAAAAAATCTTAAAAACATGCCTTTTTTTCGCCGAATTAACTTTACCCCGCCGTTAAAAATGAATAAAAATGAATTAAATTTTTTTTTAAATGTATTTCAAGACTTTATTTATCAAGCCCAACAATTTTTATACTCATATCGTTTATAAAATCCTCAAAAAAAAAAAATCACGAAAATAGCCTTTTTTCGTGGCTCCAAAGTGGACTGGCTCCTCAAAGACGTGAAAATAAAAGGAACACTTGAGGGATTAGGCTACTGTGAAAGTTTTTTTTAAAACCGATAGTCGCTTGAGGCGACTGAAATTTACGAGGAACGTCCAACATGTGGTGCAGCAATCGTAGATTGAAGATAAACCTTTGATCACAACGACAAAACTGCTGGTAAAACTTTAAACGCGTTTTTCTTGAAACTATGTTTTTCAAAACGGTGCACACAATGTCTCGAACATCTAATGAACGTATTGACTTGAAATTTTGTACACTTATTCAGCGTAACGGTAGTTCAGTGTTGACCAACGTTTGTATTAAGATTTTTCTTTCTTTAGTTATAAACAATAATGGTGTCATTTTTCCTCGGAAAATGAAAAAAAAATCGCAATCTTTTGATCATTGAAACACGATACCAAAAAAAAAGCTCAGCCGAGCCTTAGCCGATATTGACGCTGCTTACGAAAAGTAGCATGTTTCAGAATTCTTACGAAAACAATCACGTTTGATATGACCGGGAAAATTAGCATGTTTTGGTTTGGTGAACACTAACGTTTCAGTAACACGCAATTGTTTCCGACTTTTCGTCCATGCTTTTTTACGCCTTGCCTCTATTTTTTTACTCCAATTCCTTTGACCGCAATCGGAAATTTACGATTTTTCAGACCTCTCGGAAAATTTTAATTCGACTTCAATTTAAATTGCAAGTATTCGGGAAATATCCATACAACCTTACGTCGATACAATCCACGTTAAATATGATTTTGACCAAGAAGGACGAGAGATGAAAATCTTTTTAAAAAAAAACCAAAAAAAATGGATGATGTTCGAATGTTCCAATTAAAACAGACGTCAGATAAAAAATTGCCTCTTGCACGAAGAAAAAAAAGATTTACAGGCCATGCTTGACAGAGGTTCAATTTCAATCGAATATCAGCAACATTTTTCAAACATATTCGACGATAACCATCTGTGAGATTACAGTAAATTTGTTGAATGATATTTTCAATAACGTTATTTTTTAAATAGAAAATCACAATAAATATTTCATTATATTTACAATTTCGATATTATTTTTTTTATAAAAATTACTACTATCGATTTTAATTGATAATTATTATCAAAATGTTAATAAAAGCAACGAGTATAAAATTAAAATGTCGTTACGCAAAAAAGTCATATTTAAAAAAAAATACTAATGGTTTATTTTTCCAGATTTTTGCCTGAGCACGAAGGACTTTAAATTCTCACCAAAACTCTTTTTGGTTAGATTGTACGAGCGATGATATCCTTGAACTTACTCCTTTTACACTAGTTTTTACAGTGAAAATCAAACTAGTTTTCGAAATGATTTCAAACAAACCCAAACAAACGCCACGAAAAAAGGAATCGTTTTTTTTTTCTCTCGCAATATATTCCTCAAAATTGTAAAATTCGACGGATATAAAATGATTTAAGGGGTACCCACTTGCGATTTTGAAAAAATCGATTTTTTTTTAATTGCATTTTTTTGAAGTATAAGTATCTGAGAATATGTCCTGAAAATTTCAAGTCGATCCGAACAAAATTGACTGAGATATGAGCGTTGAAAGAGAAGAATCCGTTGTGTAAACGACCGGAAATTGAAACTTTAAACGCGTTTTTCTCAAAATGGCATTTCTGAAGTCGGTGACCAAGATTACTCGAACACTAATGAACCGATCTTCTTAAAATTTTGCAGGCTTATTTAATACATAAAAATGTAGTCTTTAATCGATCGATTTTCTTTTTTCGAAAAACAAATGGCCGTTTTATAGCCAAAAAAGCCGTTTTTTTTTGTTAAAATCGAACCATTAACTTTGACTGTCCGCCATTTTGTGAAAAATGAATATTTTTTAAAATCCTTCGATTAAAGACTAGTTTATACTTATATTTGACTAAATCCATCCGCATTTTTTTTTTCAGATGATCCACTTCGCCGCAATGTTGGTCACCGCAAACCGTGTATATAAAAACATTATTTCATTGACGGCCATTTGCCACTAAACAATGTAATATTTTTCAATAAAAAAAATTACTGAAAGTTCTTCAAGATGTGTTCTTTAAGATGGTATATTGATCGATTAAAAAAGTTTTGTAGTTTTCTTTAAAAAAATTCATGAAAAAGGCCTTTTTTGCGCTACAAGTGGGGGTAACGCCTTAAGAATTTATTTATTAGAATTTATGTATTATTTAATTTTTATTTATTATTTATATTATTTATTTATATTTATTTTATATTTATTTATTATTTAGAATTTATTAGGTGTACAAATAAGTTTTAGGACACTTCGATTTTGTATCACAACAGCTATTCTAAATTAATTCAATGGTCCCGCTCAGTTATCATAGATGGCGCTTGATATGTAGTATCGAAACGTAGTCATAAACATAACCTATTAATTCTGTAAATTAAACATGCAGACCGATAAGCCATTTATTAGACACTGCATTCGCTATGAATTCCATCAAGGAAAAAGTGTTAGGAAAGCGTGTGAATCGATATGTTCTGTTCTTGGAGACAACATTGTATCTAAATGTACATGTGAGTATTGGTATAAGCGATTCAAAGAAGGTGATTTCGACGTTAGTGACCGTGAACGCACGGGGCCTCCTGTAAAGGTGGACGATCAGGAACTGCAAGCGTTGCTGGATGAAAACTCTTGTCAGACGGAGAAACAACTTTCAGAACAGCTTGGAGTAACTCAACAAACTGTTTCTTATCGTTTAAAAGCAATGGGTAAGATTCGAAAAGGAACAAAGTGGGTACCACACTTTCTGACTCAAGAAAATAAAAACAGCCGTCTTAACATTTGTGTGAGTCTTTACAACAAGCAACATAGAAAGTCTTTCTTGTGGAAAATTGTGACCGGCGATGAAAAGTGGATTTATTTTGATAATCCGAAACGCAAATATCATTGGGTTGACCCCGGCGAGCCAACAACATCCACGCCAAAGCGCAATGTTCATTGTAACAAAGTCACGCTGTGCATATGGTGGGATATGAAAAGCGTACTATATTATGAACTTCTCAAACCTGGTCAAACAGTTACTACCGATCGCTATTGTCATCAAATGATGCAAGTGAATCAAGTAATTGAGAAGAAACGTCCATTTTCTGGTAAAGGAAAACGTCCAGTAAAACTGCTCCATGACAACGCGCGGCCTCATGTGGGTAAACCGGTCAAGGATACGTTACTAGCGCTTGGATGGGAAGCTGTACCACACCCGGCGTATTCACCAGACTTAGCCCCATCCGATTATAATTTATTCCGGAAAATGCAGAACGATTTGTCTGACGTGCGATTCAAAACATTTGAAGAAGTGGAAAAATGGGTCGCTAAATTTCTCACCTCCCAAGACGAAAGTTTCTTTGCGAAAGGCATCCGCGAGTTACCTGAGAGATGGCTGAAGGTCATTCAGTGCGATGGAGATTACTTCGATGAATAACTGTGTTTTACTTCTTTTTTAATAAATCTTGAATTTTTTGAAAACTGTCCTAAAACTTATATGTACACCTAATATTATTTAAGAATTCTTAATTCGATTTTCAAGTACACCTCGTTCTCCGACTAAACGTCTCCATAAAAATCGATTCTCGATAACGTCCCGATTGAACAGCAAAAAATTCGTACCTTCGTTGAGGTTGCCCTGGGGCCCAATGTATTTCGACGTAGCACCGAATGCTCGAGCGCTCAGCTCGTATTTGTCCGCGTACGTGCGATTGTCGGCGTAGTTCAAGGTGTGAGCGTACGAATAAGCGTCGAGATTGAGAGACATCGTTTTGCGATTCGCCGAGTTGCCGGTATGATCGAGGACCATCAGAATCGCCGCGAGACAAGGCAAGATCAACTGCGACAAAAACAGCAACAAAAAAAAAGACAGGAATGACAAATCATTTCGAAGGAGGCGAAATAGCGTGGTTGAAAAAACTTGTCGAATATTTCGGTATTTTGGGCCGTTTATTACGCTTATCAGAAAGTTCCATGGATTTTTGCTGGTGTACGTCAATTTTTTCACGAGATAGGCGTAAGTCGTTTGAAGGAAGTACGCGTGGCCGCTGATCTTCGAAAACGTTTTCGCCGGTTGATCCGAAGAGTCCGTCTCGTCGCCTTGATCTCTCGTTACTCTGGAAGAAATCCCCAAAGTTCAATGTCTGACTAGAATTTTCCTTTTTTTCATCTTGACTTGCAAGTATCGAAGAATCCGAAATTCAATTGATACAATATCGATGATTGATAAACGATCAGTGTACACGTCCGAAAAGTTTTTCAAGAATTGAATGATTTGAAAAATTCTCGATCGATACTGCAAATGGCGATTAGTATGCAAATACGTGTTGTTCTTTGAAACCTGAGAAAGACTTGTTCCAGAGTTATGATCGAGACGCTGAGGCCCGTGATGCCGAGTTTCTTCTTCTGTTTCTCCAAATTGTCGAGAGCTTGCGGCAAATTGTCAGCCAACGGGATGGCGAGTACCACTTGTCCTTCGTCTTGGCTCAAGAGCTGGGCGCTCAAATCGATCTCGTCGATGATCTTACGAGGATCACAGTTTGGCTCGATCGACAGAGTCACCTCGACTTGGCCGTCGCCTGAAACGCACATTCGTGAGCAAACAAATGGGCACTGGCGACTTAACGGCGGGGTAAAGTTAATTCGGCGAAAAAAAGGCATGTTTCTAAGATTTTTTTTTTGGCGTAACGAATAGTGTTCGGTTATTGAAAAATTTACATATAATAAAGTAACATTTGAACAACATTCTCCTAAATTTGCATTGCAAAATATTCAAAATTGAGCGAGTGAAAATTAAACCCCGGAGGCGCCTCGAAAAAAAGTTGGTTTGCGGTGTGCACCATAACTCGCAACAGAATCATTTGAAACAAAAAAATCAAAATGCATTTGTTAAAGGAGACGTTTCTCGAGGTAATGACGGGAGGATTTTTTTTTTCGTTTTTTCGATTTTTCGTAGCACTTGGGAGCCAAAAACCCGATTTTCGCTAAAAAAATCGGCTAATTTGTTGTTGAAAAATTAGTAATTATTAAAAAAAAAAAACAAAAAAGCTCTCGACAATACCTGGTGAATTATGTGAAGAAGTACTGTGCAAAATTTCAAAGCGATTGGTCCAGTAGATTTTGAGTTATCGTGCACACGGACTTCAAATATGACAAGTCTCAGAAAAACGGTTTGAAAAACGCAGAAGAGAACGGCATGGAGCAATAGACGCTCAAATACTCATAACTTCGTCAATTTTACTCCGATCGACTTGAAATTTTAACACAATATTCTTGATATATTATGCATTCATTTAAAAAATTAAAAAAAAATGAAAAAAAAAATTTAAATACTTTACCCCGCCCTTAAAGCGTCCGGCCACAGTAACGAGTATAAAATCATGTGCGAATTTGACAATTTCTTTCGTACGAAAAACTGATTCACTCGTAAAATTAATTACACATCTATTTAATATGAACATCAAGCTGTTAGAAAAAATATATTTTTTTTTCGATGTACAAAATGGCCGACTACTCGAAACTTCTCGAAAAAGCTTTTTTCCAATTGGCGTGACAAATAACTTCAACAATTTTCCCTCGATTTACTTCAAATTTAAAAGTTATGTTCCTAATTGCATTTCGCAGAGAAGTACGTACGGAATTTCTGATTAATTGGAAACTTTTCATTTTATGAGCGGTTTATGAGCAGTTATAACGAAATTTTTCTGACCGAATTAAGTTGTACACCCAATATTATTATTATTATTGTTGTTATTGTTGTTAATGAGTATTGTAGAATAATAAAGTTGTGCCCTTTAAGGGCGGGGTAAAGTATTAAAAAATTTTTTTCATTTTTTTTTTTCATTTTTTAAATGAATGCATAATATATCAAGAATATTGTGTTAAAATTTCAAGTCGATCGGAGTAAAATTGACGAAGTTATGAGTATTTGAGCGTCTATTGCTTCATGCCGGGTTTTATACCTGGGCGGCAGCTGCGCGGCGCGCTATTGTATTTTTCGACCCCGAATAAATTTCTTGACAAACGGGCCTGTTCCGGTCGAGTTATGTATATTCGAGGCACGGTGTATATTAGTATACACATTAGTCTGTACATCAGTAAGAAAGAGAGTATAGAAGAAAGAGTTTTGCGTAGACAAACGCAAAAAGATGCTCTCGATCATCTTGATGGAAGCCTTTTGCTCTACGGACCTGGCATCGACGACTTTGAGTGAGTATAAGAAAATTATCGAGTTTTATTTTGAATTTCTAAAAATCCAAAGATAATTGAAAAATCTGAAAAAATTCATACGTATTCAGAAAAATGAACGAATCACGAAAAAAAAATTGGGTTGCGGGGAAATTTGTTGACAAATTTTTTTTTTCATCATTTTGTTAATAACATTTTGGAATTATTATTATGCAAAATTAATCTTTTGAGTACCTTTAATATGCATGAATTTTCTCAGATTTTTATGCAATCGAGAAGCGTTCTCAAACTTATGTGCAATGAGCGCTAAGCGACCAAACTCTTCTGCGTTTTTCAAACCGTTTTTCTGAGACTTGTCATATTTGAAGTCCGTGTGCACGATAACTCAAAATCTACTGGACCAATCGCTTTAAAATTTTGCACAGTACTTCTTCACATAATTCACCAGGTATTGTCGAGAGCTTTTTTGTTTTTTAATAATTACTAATTTTTCAACAACAAATTAGCCGATTTTTTTAGCGAAAATCGGGGTTTTGACTCCCAAGTGCTACGAAAAATCGAAAAAATCGAAAAAAAAAAAAATCCTCCCGTCAGTACCTCGAGAAACATCTCCTTTAGCAAATGCATTTTGATTTTTTTGTTTCAAATGATTCTGTTGCGAGTTATGGTGCACACCGCAAACCAACTTTTTTTCGAGGCGCCTCCGGGGTTTAATTTTCACTCGCTCAATTTTGAATATTTTGCGATGCAAATTTAGGAGAATGTTGTTCAAATGTTACTTTATTATATGTAAATTTTTCAATTAACGAACACTATTCGTTACGCCAAAAAAAAAGTCTTAAAAACATGCCTTTTTTTCGCCGAATTAACTTTACCCCGCCCTTAAGGGAGACTTTGTCCTTTGTGCCCAGCGGGGGATGTTAGCGGCTCAACATGAGCAGCTAGAAGAAGAGGAGGGATGCCTCTATGGACCAGGCATCGCCGATTAGCGGTAATTATAAACACATTTGTGTAAACACATTACAAAACTTTAAACGCGTTTTTCTCGAAAACACGTTTTTCAAAATGGCTGACATTCTCCTGACCGCTGTAATTAACATATCGACCTGAAATTTGGAGAGCATACTCAGAAAATATGTCTTCACGGAATGACGGATCGTTTTTTCGATAGAGACATTTTTGCATTTATTATTTATCTTTTTATGCGAAAAAAACTCGGAAATTCGATTTTTTTTAAATTGCCGCCATTTTCCGAAATTTGTACTAAACGAAAAACCCATCCGTCATTCCATGACCAAAGGTTCACAGATTGATAATATGCTTTGAATTTGTGTTTCAAATCAACAAAGAGGGGGCAGTGATGTCAGCCGTTTACCTCCCGCGATTTGAGGACCTGTTTTTGGAGCTGCAACGGCCGCCATTTTGGTTTTTTTTTTCAAAAAATTTTTTTTTTAACGTTCTGTATATCATGAATAAAAGCAAGAAAAAAACCGCACTCAAAAAGCTTTACTCGTTTCCTTAAAAAAAAAAAAATGTAAACACCTGAAATATGGCGCTTCAAGGACAAAGTCTCCCTTAAATTGTGGATTTCAATTTCATGATTAAAATGTATACAGTACACACCGAAGATTGGCAAAATGTGCAATTTTTTTTAATGCCAACTACCAATCATATAATTATTCAACTCGATATATTAATAATTAAATGCATCGATGAAAAAAAAATAATATTACCGTAGTGTTTTTTGAGGAACATCGAGGTGCCGTAACTTCGCATTCTTCCGGAGTGAATAATAGCAACTCGATCGCCGAGTATATCCGCTTCCTCCATGTCGTGGGTACTTATGAGAATGGTCTTCTCACCTCGTAATTTCTATTTTGAAACAAGAAAAAAAAAACTTTGTTCTTTACAATACTGCCTAAAACTCGACGAAGCGCCATGATAATTACGATACTTTTTTACGACGTTAGGATACTGTGAACATTACAAAAGTCGCGTTCGTCGCTTGAGGCAACTCATAATGAAGAGGAAGGTCCAACATATGGTGCAGGGAAACGTCGATTGAAGGTAAACTTATGATTACAATAATAGAACTGCTTGGTAAACTTTAAAGGAGGAGATACCTTTAGGCGAGGAAAGAATTTCCTGTTTTTCATGACTTTTTTTCTAAGGGAAAGATTTCTTCACCATTTTTTAAACCTAGGGTATGTTTTATTACTACTTTTGGGTGTACTTCCGAAAAGCGGAAACCGAATTTTAATCTGAACTTTGACATACACTTTCCTTTTAATCATTTAAGAGAACGTTGAAAAGAATTTTTGGCGACTGGCAGTAGTTTTCGAGATATTGAATTTTTAAGTTTTTGAGTCAGATTCCGAAAAGCCCTCTCCACTGAACAAGTTGATATCCCTTTGAATATTTTTAGAGAACCCCTAAAAAGATTTTTGGCGATTGACAATAGTTTTCGAGATACAACATTTTTGGCTTGTTTGGGTTCATTGTGGTTTTTTTTGTGTCTGTTTTGGTTTATTTGGGTGTGTTTGGGTTTGTTTATTATAGCAGGGGCACGGTGAAAAAAGTGACTTTTAAAAATCGATATCTCAAAAACTATGGTGCGTCGCAAAAAACCTTTTAAAGGGTCTCCTAAAATTTTTAAAGGAAGGTCTACGCCAAATTTCAGATCAAAATTCGGTTTTTGCTTTTCGGGGGGTTATCCCAACTTTTGCACGAAGAAAACAGGGACCTCGAAGTGTATAATCAATACTATGCTTCTAAAAAAAATATCATTAAATATCAGAAAGTATTGAATGGAAGATAAAAATTGTAATTATGATATAGTAATAATGAAGAAATTTAAATTTTAACCCACTATATGGCACGTAAACTGATACAAATAATACATTTTATTCGGTATATTGTGATTTTTTGTAGTATTCAAAAAATATTTTGCCCACGTGATTGGAACAATTAGTTTCCGGTATTCTACAAAAAGTACGGTATAAAGAGTCACATTTGACTAATAGCTTCGCAATATTTTTCGCTATACGCCGAAGATTTATGCTATGCCTATAGTGAAATCTATACATACACGAAGATTCATGCTATACGTATAGTAAAGTCCATATGAAAATATAGCGTGCAATAAAGGTTGGTATTTTACAAAAAGTCCTATACAGCATATAGGACTCGCGCCTATGCGAGAATAGTTTCAAATGTAATATGCACGCGTCATTTTTACTACACGGTGTGAGAATCATTTTTACACTTCTATAACAACAAGTCTTAGAATTCCGAACTGGCAGTAAACTGCTATACTTTTCTAGCACTGAATATCAGAATTCTGGCAACCAGTGTTAGAATTTGAGGCCGTATTTTGTCCCGTGTGGCTGTTACATGATATTTTTTCAAATAAATCTTTAAAAATTGCGGAAATACAACACGGTCTTCTGAACTGCATTCTCAAAACTGGCGTGAGGTATAGCTGAATAACTAATCGACGGATTTTGATGAAATTTAATACGAATCTTTCTAACCTTATTGTCTAAAATATGAACCTAAGTGTTAAAAAAAATTAAAAACAAAGTATTTTTTTCGGAAAATTCAATCTTTTTGTTTCAAAGCGTACCCATTTCATCGATTTTCAACGTTTCTCACTTTTTCTTGGCTCATATTTTGCGTATGAGTATTAACGAAAGAAAAATCTTCGTTGGTTTTTTGCAGATTAATCCCGCCGACCTGGCGTGTCACGCGGTTTTGAACAACATCCGCCGCCATGTTGAAGATGAGTAAATAAAAAAATATCACGCAACAGCCAAAAGTAGTAATAAAACGTACTCCAAGTCTAAAAAATAGTGAAGAAATATTTCCTTAAAAAAAGTCATGAAAATAAGCTATTTTTCCGTGCCTAACGGTATCTCCCTCCTTAAGGGGAGGGTAGGGGTTTCAGCGTGAAAAAAAAACACTTTTTTGCGATTTTTTTTCATCTATATGGATAGAGTAAATTTATTGAAACCTTTTGTACATTGTTAAGGGCCATTTCAAGAACATTCCGTGAAATTTGTACGCGAAAATATCCACAAACAAGCCGGTGCCGCGTTTTTCTCGAAACCACTTTTTCAAAGTCCGCGTTCACTGCCATTTGAAAACTACATGACCGATTCATTTCAAACTTGGTACACACTTTCTACATATAAAATACCTCCCCCCAACGGTTAGTTTGAGTTTTTTTTTACATTGAGGGGCTTTTCCACCCCCAAAATGGCGGAATTTTTGTGAAAAATAGCACTTTTCACTTTACATGACCACCAAAAATTTAGAAATGACAAAAAAAAGTTATTAAAGACCGCTGGGGGGAGGATTTGATGATACTTTGACTGAATTTTAATGCTACTTGATTTCAGATAATTTCTAGCTGACATACAGCGAACACCGCAAATCGTGTTTTTCCAAAGGCGTTCTTGGAAAAGCTTTGTCACCGGCTTGTTTGTGGATATTTTCACGTACAAATTTCACGGAATGTTCTTGAAACGACACTTAACAATGTACAAAAGGTTTCAATAAATTTACTCTGCCCATATAGATGAAAAAAATTCGCAAAAGTGTTTTTTTTCACGCTGAAAGAACCTTAGACGCCTTTTTCCCGAAACTCTGTTTTTAAAACGGTGTACACGATGTCTCGACATCTAATGAACGGAATGACTTGAAATTTAGTACACTTATTTAGTGTAATACTAGTCTTTTCGAAAAATCTACTAGAAAAATCGAATAAAAAATTCAAAAATTTACTTCACGATTGAAAAACAATAAAAAAAAAGCTCCGAATATGATCAATTTCAAGAAAAACATCTTTTTTGTCAAAATAATTCAAACGATTATTAGATCATCTTACGTATTCCTCCAAATTCAATTTTTTTCCTACAACCCTTATTTTCGAATCTTCGGAGTAACCTAACCCCTTAAGGGACAACACCACTGTGACCCCTTCAAAAAATCGATTTTTTGAAAACCATCTAGAAAAATCTAAAATACATTAAAGATTAAGATGCCGTTGGACCCAGGTCGGAAAAATAATTATTTTCGGAGATATTGAATATTTTGTGGAGCGGTGCAGCGCTCCGTGACGCTCGGGGTCCCGCGCAGCTGCGCGCCTCAGGGTCGGCAGGTATACCGGGCCTTTCCCAGGTCCTGCGGGTTTTTCCCAGGTATTCTTTTGTCTCCCTTCACAAAAACCGGCTATTGTTATAAATATAGTTTCGAAAAAAAGCCATAGGTGGCGATAATTGAAAAATGTTCAAGTCGTCAATCGTCAATCGTCGATATTGCAGCTGATATCGCGGTATTATTATTCAATGATGGCCTGAGAAGCTTCATGAAAATTTTGGAGACGTTGGGGATAACTATCGGCCCAAATTGTTTCAATTTTTGCGTTGAAACCGACGCAGCGCGGATCGAGCTGGCGGAGCGCTCGCTCACAGACGCTGCAAAAGAGGCAAGAAGAGCCTCTACAAGTTCGAGAAAAGATGCTAGGGACAATGATTTGCTTCTTGAAGGCCAGCTATATGGTGCCGGCATCGCTGATTAAAGGTAAACAATTTTTTTCTCCAATTTATCGCATAAATTAACAAACCTAAAACTTTGAACGCGTTTTTCTCAAAACCACTTTTTTGAGTGCGGCACGCAGCAGAACTCGAGCAATTTTTATCCGATCGACTTCAAATTTGGACTGCGTCAATAAAACTAGATTATCTAAAGAAGTACATAGGATTTTTTCGATATCTCAATAATAAAAAAAAGTTATAGCCTATTTTCGACGAGAAATTTTGCTCGAAAATCGTCCTTTAATTTCAAAAGCGTGCCTATTTTGTAAAAATCAATATTTTTTCAAATCCCTCTTCAAAATATCATATTATTAACGAAAACACTCGGTATTTTTTTTTCAGATCGACTTTGAAGAGAGTTCTGCTGCGTGCCGCGAACCACTGCAGAGGCAACAGTACCTGACGCGGGAGCTTCCCCAGCGTCACCATGGGGCGTGAAAAATTAAAAAAAAAAAAAATGTATGTATCTTCAATAAACAACGAACAAAACAAAAAAGAAAACTTTTTTCGAATATCTCTTTTTTTTCCCACAAAAAAAAATTCTTGAATAATGGCAAAAAAAACAGGGGGTCACAGTGGTGTTGTCCGTTAAAACAATGAAAAATGAGGAAAATTGATAACAATTCCAGAGAACATACCAGTATAATGTCCCAAACTTCGCGTTTGCTTTCGGCGTCCATGCCGGATGTTGGCTCGTCGAGAATCAAAACCTGCCGACGAAGCCGATAAAGCAACAATCGAATAATAATCAAAAGATCGACGATGGAGGACGCGCGTTTGTTCGTGCGGTTGCGGCATAATTGCCTGCGACTGTGAGGACAAAGGTAAATTTATCGAAACTCACACTGGCGTCTCCGATGACCGCCATTGCCAGGCACATTCGTCGTTTCTGGCCGCCTGACAATTCTCGGGCGAGGCAATTCTTCTTATCGGACAAGTTGACTTTGCTCAAAAGCAGCTTCACCTCGTCGCCCAATTCTTTCCTCGTCTTGTCTTTTGCTTTTAGCTGAAAATATCAATTTTCACGTATGCACTATAGTCGCCATATCGACGCTGCTTACGAAAAGTAGCACGTTTCGGAATTATCACGAAAACTAGCAGGTTTCGGCTTTCATCGCGAAAAGAAGCAGATTTCGATATTCACCGCCAAAATTAACATGTTTCATTAACACCGGAATTGTTTCCGACTTTTCTTCCATGCTTTTTTACGCCTTGCCTCAATTTTTTTACTCCAATCCCTTTGACCGCAATCGGAAATTTGCGATTTTTTAGTACCTCTCAAAAAATTTAATTGGACTTCAATTAAAATTGCAAGTATTCGGGAAATATCCGTTCAACCTTACGTCGATACAATGCACGTTGAATATGATTTTGACCAAGAAGGACGAGAGATGAAAATATTTAGAAAAAAAAAACCAAAAAAATGGATGATGTTCGAATGTTCCAATTAAGGGGTTACCCCCACTTGCGATTTTGAAAAAATCGATTTTTATTGCATTTTTTTGAAGTATAAGTATCTGAAAATATGTCCTGAAAATTTCAAGTCGATCCGAACAAAATTGACTGAGATATGAGTGTTGAAAGAGAAGAATCCGTTGTGTAAACGACCGGAAATTGAAACTTTAAGGGGGGATTGTCTTTTTTTTTCGCAAAATTTACCGCTTTTTGGGAATTTTTTTGTGAAGAAAGTATACAACGGAAAACTTGTGAAACTTGGCATATAGTTTTATTGATTTGTTTACTACATACAAAAATTTTTTTAAACAATTTCATCAAAAAATCCGCCTCCCACCCCCCTCGACGCGCGATGGTCCTTTTTTGATGGTGTGCACGATTTCTCAGAAACTATTCAACCGATTGCCTTCAAATTTGGACAGAATGCTCAGCTGACATCCTTTTATCGTTTGATGAAGCAAAAAAGCAATACGTTTAATAGTTTTTTATTTATAACAAAAAATCGATCAATTTTTTTCGAAAAATCGATACTTCAAGTTCAAAACGTCACCAAATCGTCAATTTTTTTTCCCCTTCATCGAACGATAGCTATATGTGTCTAAAGTAAAATGCTTTTTGGGTTTTTGTTGCAGGATGAACGTGAAGGCTGTAATCGTGCACACCATCAAAAAAGGACCATCGCGCGTCGAGGGGGGTGGGAGGCGGATTTTTTTATGAAATTGTTTGAAAATTTTTTTGTATGTAGTAAACAGATCAATAAAACTATATGCCAAGTTTCACAAGTTTTCCGTTGTATACTTTCTTCACAAAAAAATTCCCAAAAAGCGGTAAATTTTGCGAAAAAAAAGACAATCCCCCCTTAAACGCGTTTTTCTCAAAATGGCATTTCTGAGGTCGGTGACCAAGATTACTCGAACACTAATGAACCGATCTTCTTGAAATTTTGCAGGCTTATTTAATACATAAAAATGTAGTCTTTAATCGTACGATTTTTTTTTCCGAAAAAAAAAATGGCCGTTTTATAGCCAAAAAACGGCAATTTTTTTTCGTTAAAATCGAACCATTAACTTTGACTGTCCGCCATTTTGTGAAAAATGAATATTTTTTAAAATCCTTCGATTAAAGACTAGTTTATACTTATATTTGACTAAATCCATCCGCATTTTTTTTTTTCAGATGATCCACTTCGCCGCAATGTTGGTCACCGCAAACCGTGTATATAAAAACATTATTTCATTGACGGCCATTTGCCACTAAACAACGTAATATTTTTCAATAAAAAAAATTACTGAAAGTTCTTCAAGATGTGTTCTTCAAGATGGTATATTGATCGATTAAAAAAGTTTTGTAGTTTTCTTTAAAAAAAATCATGAAAAAGGCCGTTTTTGCGCTACAAGTGGGAGTAACGCCTTAAAACAGACGTCAGATAAAAAATTGCCTCTTGCACCACGAAAAAAAAAGATTCACAGGCCGTGCTTGACAGAGGTTCAATTCCAATCGAACATCAGCAAGATTTTTCAAACATATTCGACGATAACCATCTGTAAGATTACAGTAAATTTGTTGAATGATATTTTCAATAACGTTATTTTTTTAATAGAAAATCACAATAAATATTTCATTATATTTACAATTTCGATATTATTTTTTTACAAAAATTACTACTATCGTTTTTAATTGATAATTATTATGAAAATGTTAATAAAAGCAACGAGTATTAAATTAAAATGTCAATACGCAAAAAATTGTCATATTTAAAAAAAATACTAATGGTTTATTTTTTCGCGATTTTTACCTGAGCACGAAGAACTATAAATTCTCACCAAAACTCTTTTTGGTTAGATCGTACGAGCGATGATATCGTTAAACTTACTCCTTTTACACTAGTTTTTACAGTGAAAATCAAAGAAGCTCGTTTTCGAAATGATTTCAAACGAACCCAAACAAACCCCCTGAAAAAACGAATCGTCTTTTTTTCTCTCGCGATATATTCCTCAAAATCGTAAAATTCGACGGATATAAAATCATTTAAGAATTTATTTATTATTAATTTAATTTTTATTTATTATTTATATTTATTTATTATTTAGAATTTAAGTGTCATAGGCAAAAAATTGTCATATTTTTAAAAAATACTACTGGTTTATTTTTCCACATTTTTACCTGAGCACGAAGAGCTTTAAATTTTCACCAAAACTCTTTTTGGTTAGATTGTACGAGCGATGTGATCCTTTTGGTTTTAAACTCACTCCTTTTACACTAGTTTTTTTACAGTGAAAATCAAACAAGCTATTGGAGTACAACTTTGCACTGACCGTTTTTCTTAGAGAGCCACTGCGGCCGAAGTAGTGGCCCTAGCTCAATAAACAAAGTGGCATTTTAAACTAGAGGCTCTGCCAATGTAAACAATTTAAAAAAGCTAACGGATACGTGTATGCATTATAAAGTTATTGGCACTCAAACATGGCAACCTACGAGCCGAATTCTCAGCATTTGCGGGAACTGTTCCAAAGACAACAAAGGAAGGGATTTTTGCACCGGATTGTGACTGGAGATGAAAAGTGGGTTTACTACGATAATCCTAAACGCCGAAAATCATGGGGACTGCCTGGTCGTATTCCGTCATCGACGCCCAAACCGAATATTCACGGATCCAAAGTGATGCTGTGTATCTGGTGGGACCAGCTGGGCGTTGTGAACTATGAGCTGCTCAAACCATCCGAAACCATCACAGGGGAACTCTACCGACGTCAGTTGATGCGCTTGAGTAAGGCACTCAAAGAGAAACGGCCACAATTCAACGAAAGACATGACAAGCTGATACTGCAGCATGACAATGCCCGACCCCATTTTGCAAATGTCGTGAAAAAGTAATTGGAAACGCTGAAATGGGAGGTTTTATCCCACCCGCCGTACTCTCCAGACATTGCCCCTTCCGACTATCACTTGTTCCGGTCAATGGCACACGATTTGGCTGACCAGCACTTCGGTACTTACGAAGAAGTCAAAAATTGGGTCGATTCCTGGATTGCCTCCAAGGACCAAGACTTTTATCGACGCGGGATTCGAATGCTACCTGAAAGATGGGCCGAGGTCGTAACTAGCGACGGGCAGTACTTTGATTAAAAAATATGTAGCCACTTTTTTATAATAAAGCCTTAAACTTTTGAAAAAAACGGTCACTGCAAAGTCGTACTCCTATAGTTTTCGCGGCGAAAGCCGAAACATGCTGGTTTTCGCGGTGAGTATGAAAACGTGCTAGTTTCCTAGTCATAATCATGCTAGTTTTCGTAAGAACTTTGAATCGTGCTACTTTTCGTAAGCAGCGTCAATATATAGTCAGGATCCAATCGTGTATCATTGCACATGTCTTTGAACTTTATCTTTAAAACAGTCCCAAGGATAATTGGGAAAAGCGTTTTTTCCCTTTTTTCCAGAATACCCACCATACCGAAGAACAGAACTTGCTCGAACACGGTCAAATCGGGAAAAACCATATTCTCTTGAGGACAAAGACCCAAGTTCCGCCTGACAGCATCGAGCTCGTACTGAACGTTTTGGCCGTTTATAAAGACCATACCCTCGGTCGAGTTCGTTAGGCCTGAGAGTATCGACATCATCGTAGTTTTTCCAGCTCCGTTGTGACCCAGGAGAGCGGTTATCTGGCCCTTGTAAAAATCAACGTCGATCCCACGGAGCGCGTGGACCTTTGTGCTTCGAAACCAATCTGTGACGTAGGATTTTTTCAGCTGACGTATCTGAATACCAGGCGTTAGGGCGCCCTCGGGTACCCTCTCGAATTCCTTTTGGTCCTCGCGATCGTAATCGATTCCCGTCACATCCACGTCGTGAAAAACTTTGTTGCCCTTCTGGAAACAATGTTTATTCTCTCAATGTCTCGAAATTACGTACGTTGGCGTACTCGGCGTTCTTTTCGGGGAAGGGGAGGGGGGCTTTGTTATTTTAGAAATTTTATCAATATACTGTGATGTATTTTTAGTTCGTTGTAGACGAAAATCAGTTAATTGTTAAATATTCTGTTTCGTAAAATGCAGTACCTTAAAAAACTATTAACTAATTTTTCATCATTTTTCAATCCGGTTACCAGTCCGAGAACTTTACTTACAGTAGGTACAAAATTAAATAATTCTTAGTTTTCCATTTCTTTTTCAACAAATTGGTCCAACGCTTTTTTAGTTGGATTTTTTTTCTTAAAAATGTCATTATATATGTTCAGAATATGAGAGATCCGTTCTTGTAGCATTGTGCTTCTACGCCACATTTTCATCCGGCGAAGCTCACTGGAACAAGTCCTAGTGCTGCTTGGAAAAGTTTCTATAAGTTAGGGCAGTGGTCCTTTTTAATATGCACTCTTAAATTTGCCAGCGCTTATTTCATCATTTTTAAGGAGACTGGAGTGTTGTCCACAAGCCAAGATTAAATATGTAAAAAAATATGTTAAAAACAAGCCGCGCGCAAACCTCATCTAACGGTATCAAAACTTTGAACACGTTTATCTCAGAACTATTTTTTTTCAAATCGGCGCCCACGATATCTCGATAGGGGCCGTCCATATATTACGTCATCGATTTTTGCTGATTTTCGACCCCCCCCCCCCCTACAATCATCCTATCGTCATTTCCTAATGACCCCCCCCCCTCTCGCAAAATTGACGTCATTACCAGTTTGGCAAAATTAAAACATTTGCGGATTTGAGAAAAATTGGGTAACATCAAAACATTTTGTTATAGAATCATCTTTTATTATTTTGTACTTTGGCAATGTTTATTAACATAATAATATTATTCTTCCCTATTCTTTAGTTTTCTTTGGATAGCTCCCACATTTTGTTATAGAATTATCTTTTATTATTTTGTACTTTGGCCATTTTCATTAATATAATAATATTATTCTTCCCTATTCTTTAGTTTTCTTTGGATAGCTCCCACGGAGTTTTCACCCATTCTTGCAAATCCTGGATCACGGGTAATATCTCCGTATCCTCTCCATATTCATTTTGGCTCGATCGAACTATTTTCATAGGTACGCTGTTATTTGAAGTTCTCGAATATAATGTAGACAAACCTTGTGTAATAAATAAATAAATAATGAGTTCAATAATTAATACCATTAGGTACTTGCAAAATATTTTTCATCACTCATGCGGGGAAACCACTCTAGTTGTACAATATACTATTGTACATTTTGAATTAACTGGTATCACAAGAATGACGTCAATTTCGAAACGCCCCCCCCCCCCTCAACCATCATTTACCGTCATCCGCAGACGAACCTCCCCCCCCAAATTTAGAATGACGTAATATACGGACGGCCCCATAACTAATTGACCGATCGAGCTCAAATCTTGCAAATACCTTCGGTAGCCTCTTTCTGAGGACTGGTAGCAGAATTGAGTCGAACAATAATTTTGCCCACATTTTATAACTCGTCGAATACCCGAAAATGTATAAAATATCGTTAATCAAAGTTTAACAGGCCGCCATTTTGTAACAAGATTTTGTTAAGTACTAATTCTGCTACCAGTGCTCAGAAGACTCATACAGATTGAGAATATATACATTTTTTTTTCAGATGCATACATCACCCAGAGTGGGCGCCGATTGGGGCGGTTTTCGGCGGACCATGTGGTAAAAAAATAAAAAACTACATGCAAATATTTAAAATAATTTTTTTTTATATAGATACATTCTCAGCGGCACAATAAATACATATGTAAAATTTCATCAAGACAACTTCAACGATTTAAAAGTTATTCCAACCCAAAAATGACGACAAAAATCTCGCTCTAGACCAGACTACTGCCTTAAATCTTACAAATATGTTCATAGCTATTAAAAATTCACAATCACAAATTTTCAGGGTTTATAAATCTTCATGGGGCTGGCGGCATTTTTTTAAATACTTTTTAGTCCGTTTAAAAAACGTGGTATATTAAAAAAAATTATTTAAATATTTTTTTTCTCTTTCACTAAACTATATTTCTCTCTCTCTCTCTCTCTCTCTCCCTCCCCCCCCCTTACACCCTTAAGTCTTCAATCTGAAGCTTGTTGCAAACTGTAAAATGTTGTATATATTATTTAAAGATACACAATATTTATTTATATATTATATTATTTATATTATTATATATATTTTTTATATTTATATTTATCTCGACTGTTTGTTTGTTTGCCATCCAGTTCTGAGCTATGTTTAAAGTTTCAAGTCTCTAGCTCATCCGGAAGTTAGTTTAAAAACGATTGCAAAATTCGTACCGAGCAGACAAATAAACAAACAGACATACGAGAAAGCGAGTTAATAAAAACGTGGTAAACAATCACTCAAACGTTTTTCAGGATCCTTATTGAAAATCTACAACACAAATTGGCGAGAAAATGTTTTTGATAATAGTGTAAAAAAAAAAATAATTTTCGTTGCATTCCAACAATGCAAACCTCAACACTCAACACCGTTTAGAATATGATGAGATATGACGAGATTTATTTTTGTACAGGATTAGGATATTGTACGGGGTAGAATTGGAGTATCGGAACACTGCGATGAGAAAAAAAGATGCAATTTAGAAACATTGGTTCCTCAATACTTTATTTATCTTTCGAAGCGTCCTTTACGAGAGAGCCAATTCAATTATACCTACCTGCTCATGAAGAAAGTGTCGTGAGCAAAATTAAGGGCGGAGATACCTTAAGGCGAGGAAAAAATCTGCTAATTTTCATGTTTTTTTTTAAAGACGAGATTTCTTTACTTTCTCGAGACTCAGGGTGTTTTATTACTACTTTTGGCTATTACGTGGTATTTTTATTTATTTTTTATTAATCTTTAATAATGGCGAAGGTATGGCACGGTCTTCCGAACTGCATTTTCAAAAAAACAAAAATGCTCTAGATCTCTCTAGCCTTATCATCTAAAACATAGAAGCAGTATTTTTTTATGGCAAAATGTAGCCATTTTTCCCGCAAAATTGAATCTTTTTGTGTCAAAGCGTACCATTTCATCGATATTCAACATTTCACACTTTTTCTTGGTGCATATTCTGCGTATGAGTGTTAAGGGCATGTACAAGGTCAACGTAACCTCACAAATTGTTCAACCCTCTTTTCTCACAGATGGTTGACTTTTTTAGGAAAATCAAAGCATCAGGCTCTGGAGAATTCCCTGACGCAGAGCTTGATGATTTTCTTTTGCCCTAAAATGATTCATCTCTGAGAAATCTCTGTTCGAAAATTTCAGCTATCTCTCTCGCACTCATATGTCACGTGGTACATCTTCTACTTCGCCTTAAGGTAATCCTATCGCTTCGCACTAGTCATACCACTGATCATACTTGAGACATGTACAATTTATACTTTTAACACGTGCAAAAAATAATAATTTGTAATATCTAAAATTTTCCGTGTGTAAACTGTTTAACGAATGTTCACATTTAAATAGAAAAATGAAAAAATAGTCTTTCCAACGATTCACGCAGTATTTCTAGGTTTGATATTTGGCAACATTGGTTCTATCTCCGTCTCTTTTTAATTAACCAGGCGAGTTTAACCTCCATGCTTTTCAACGTCGATCTGTCAAAACAATGTCAGGTGCGGGAAATATAAAGCATTGTATTCGGGCCACGAGTGGTGAAAAAGCGTGGAAAATTTGTGTCGGTGAAATATGTCGATTAAAACATGAAATACGTGTGGAAATTCGAATGAGTGAGATGAGGTTAGGACTACAGTCAGCTGTTGCCTTGCTGTCACGTCTCTTTATCGTAGCAAGTGGTAATAAATCCGACACCGGAAGTTCGAGTTAAACTTGATATTACATAAAAATTAGGTCAATAAGCGTAATTTTTTTCTGAGAGCATTGGATTACTACAAGTGTTAAGTATGTACGTTTGATTATTTTTAAGAATCTGACGGATTCCCACTATTATACAGGGTGTCCCATTTTAATCTTACACCTGAATTTTCTCGAAAAATATTGCTCGGACGAACTATTGTGTGGAACAAAACTTCTAGGGATTGAAGGGGGAAGTTTGAAAAAAATGTATTCGAGGAGCCAAAATTCAAAATGGCGGCGTTAAAAAGGCTGACATGTTTTTTTCAAACGGAAACATAACTTTTTTTTATTGCCAAAAAATTTGTCAGCTGAAAACTAAAAACTTTTGTTGAGAAAATTTTTTGATAAAGTTCATAGTTTTCAAGTGAGAACATCATTTTCATGCCATCAGCCATGCAACCTCCTACGCTTTGGCTAACGCAAATGCCGGTGGTAGGGACAATTAGACTAAATGTCTCACGGCAAGCCGCTCAATGTTGTATTTTCGAATGTATGACCACTTGATCAAAAAAAGAATCAAATTTTTTTGTTGAAAATATTGGTTTTTTTTTGTTTTTTTGTTTTCAAATTTGGACGATATTTCATGAGAAATTTTTGGAGGAAAATCGATGAAAAATAGTTTTTTTCCATTTTAATAGCGTTTGTGCTATTTTCAGGCCCAAAAACGTGTTCCTTTAAATCCTTGACGAACTTTGATCACGAAGGGTAGAAAAACACACACACACACACACACACACACACACACACACACACACACACACACACACACACACACACACACAAATCCTGGATACATCTGAAATAATTGAAAATGATGTTCTCACTTGAAAACTATGAACGTTATCAAAAAATTTTTTCAACAAAAGTTTTTAGTTTTCAGCTGACAAATTTTTTGGCAATTAAAAAAAGTTATGTTTCCGTTTGAAAAAAACATGTCAGCCTTTGTAACGCCGCCATTTTGAATTTTGGCTCCTCGAATACATTTTTTTCAAACTTCCCCCTTCAATCCCTAGAAGTTTTGTTCCACACAATATTTCTTCCGAGCAATATTTTTCGAGAAAATTCAGGTGCAAGATTAAAATGGGACACCCTGTATACACTTTTGTAGCGACTGGAAATTGGGTTGTTGTATGTCGTCTCGGAATTCCTTCACAAAAATACGCAATTTTCATATTTTTTTTTCTCTGTAATTAGTTCGATAACCGACCCTGAAAATTTACATAACGATTATTAATATATTTAGTGAAACTCGAAAAAAAAAATGAATATCCTAGGACTACCTTAAGGGAGACTTTGTCCCGGATTGAGCAGCGGGAGATGTTAGCGGCTCAACACTAGCAGCTAGAAGAAGAGGAGGGATGCCTCTATGGACCAGTCATTGCCGATTAGCGGTAATTATAACACACATTTGTGTAAACACATTACAAAACTTTAAACGCGTTTTTCTCGAAAATACGTTTTTAAAAATGGCTGACATTCTCCTGACCGCTGTAGTTAACATATCGACCTGAAATTTGGAGAGCATACTCAGAAAATACGTCTTCACGGAATGACGAATCGTTTTTTCGGTAGATACATTTTTGCATTTATTATTTATCTTTTTATGCGAAAAAAACGCGAAAATTCGATTTTTTTTATAGCCGCCATTTTCCGAAATTTGGACTAAACGAAAAATCCATCCGTCATTCCATGACCAAAGGTTCACAGATTGATAATATGCTTTGAATTTGTGTTGCAGATCAACAAAGAGGGGGCAGTGATGTCAGCCATTTACCTCCCGCGATTTGAGGACCTGTTTTCGCGGAGCTGCAACGGCCGCCATTTTGGTTCTTTTTTCAAAAAAAAATTTTTTAACGTTCCGTATATCATGAATACAAGCAAGAAAAAACCGCACTCAAAAAGCTTTACTCGTTTCCTTTAAAAAAAAATAAAATGTAAACACCTGAAATATGGCACTCCGAGGACAAAGTCTCCCTTAACGAGAGAAAAATCCTCATTGGTTTCTTTCAGATTAATCCCACCGACGCTACGTGTCACGCCATCTTACAACATCATCACAAAATGCTATGTGAGAGCCAAAAGTAGTAATTAAACCTACCCCGAGTCTACAAAATGGCGAAGAAATCTTTCCTTTGGAAACAAACAAATCATGAAAATCGGTCATTTTTCCGTCACCTGGAGGTATATAGAATAGTATCGAAAGACAAACCTGCAAGAAGAACAAGGGATTTTGCGCGACCCCGTATTTTCCGGGTCGAACGGAGTACGCGTAGACCGCCAGAAAGAAATGAATTACGGTGCCCAGAATGGAAAACAGGATGAAAACCCCGATGCAATTCTCGCCGGGCCCCATTACGTCGCCGGTCGTAAAAATGTTGCTCCATCCAACACCGATCACTGAAAACGGGTATTACGGTTGTCAAATGGAAAATAGATCCACTCAACACGAGGACGCATTTGATGGGGAAAATACATTTAAGGGGATAAAAAAAACAAAAAAAAATACATCTTTTCAACGTATAAGGTTAGTTGAACGTCTCAAGAATACAGTGGTAAAGTTTTAAACCAAAATTCGGAGCGCGACGCAAATTTTACACTCTTTTTTTTTTTCAAAACTACATTTTTCAAGATATTCCTTCTTTGAATTTCTGTGATTTTTAAAATTCGTCTTTGGCCATTCGAGTCAAAGGGATATTTGGTAGATGAACAATTTTGTCTTTCGTTTCCTTTATATTTATTTTGTACTGTTTTTCTCAGCAGATTGCATTCCTTGCTTGTTTGTACAACTTTAATTTTCCCTTTCTTTATAATATTAATGTAAACCTTGAAATTAATATAATGGAAAAGGAATTTTTTTAAATCAAAATAAACGCATTTTGTGTGTTTAAGGTATTCCTTTCACGAACCCGAATATTTATCAATTAAGGGCGGGGTAAAGTATTTAAATTTTTTTTTTAATTTTTTTTAAATTTTTTAAATGATTGCATAATATATCAAGAATATTGTGTTAAAATTTCAAGTCGATCGGAGTAAAATTGACGAAGTTATGAGTATTTGAGCGTCTATTGCTCCATGCCGTTCTCTTCTCTTCTGCGTTTTTCAAACCGTTTTTCTGAGACTTGTCATATTTGAAGTCCGTGTGCACGATAACTCAAAATCTACTGGACCAATCGCTTTGAAATATTGCACAGTACTTCTTCACATAATTCACCAGGTATTGTCGAGAGCTTTTTTGTTTTTTTTTTAATAATTACTAATTTTTCAACAACAAATTAGCCGATTTTTTTTAGCGAAAATCGGGTTTTTGGCTCCCAAGTGCTACGAAAAATCGAAAAATCGAAAAAAAAAATCCTCCCGTCATTACCTCGAGAAACATCTCCTTTAACAAATGCATTTTGATTTTTTTGTTTCAAATGATTCTGTTGCGAGTTATGGTGCACACCGCAAACAAACTTTTTTTCGAGGCGCCTCCGGGGTTTAATTTTCACTCGCTCAATTTTGAATATTTTGCAATGCAAATTTAGGAGAATGTTGTTCAAATGTTACTTTATTATATGTAAATTTTTCAATAAACGAACACTATTCGTTACGCCAAAAAACATCTTAAAAACATGCCTTTTTTTCGCCGAATTAACTTTACCCCGCCGTTAACTGGTTTTCGTTTGTAATCAAGTAAAAATACATTCCAGTATAATTCTGGTAAAACTTCAAGGCAAGTTGCCGAACTTTTGCCGAAGAATGACGACTCCAAAAATCGTCTCGTTTATACAAAAACAGGGAAATGTTTGAAGAAAATATTAATGATGAAACTTGGAAAAGTGTGACTGGGAGAAGAATTTTCATAGCCACGAAACTTCAGAGAAAATGTGAATGTCTAAATCTACTAAATTTGCGCCAAAAGTGTTTTATAACAGTTTATCGTTGAGTATAATAATTGATTGTGATTTATTTTTATTAAGGGCCACTGTAATTCACCAATGATTTAGAAGGGCCCTCCTTATGCCCCCGAAAAATACGGCCCTCTGCGAAAGGAATACCTCAAGTTTGTGGGACACATAAGTTTAAAACGCGTTGACCGATCGTCCTTAAACTGCGCACACAACTCCATAAAAATATTAGCTCGAAATTATTTACCCACTTGTTTGTGAAAATAACTTTCAAGATTTTCTTTTTATTGCAAAAAGAACGAAAATTCTTCGTAAAATACCAATTTTTTCAACCATGTGTCCAATTTTTTTATTTTCCCACGTTTAAAATGTTTCGTAGGTTCAGCATTCGGATGTTAAAATACTACAAATTCTTGGCACATGATTTTCAGATCAATATCGAAGTTGGCATTTCCCGCAAATGGACAACTGCTGCCAAAACCTTCCGGGAGACCACGCAGAAACGTCGCCGTTTTGTCATATTTTTTAATGAAAAAATTCATTCAAACAATTTAATCATGTAATAAATTGTACCTAAAGTTTCATAAATGTAAAACGTTTCGTTCCTTTAAGGCGGGCTATACATTTACAACGATAAAAAAATCGACTTTTTTCTTCTTTAAATTTTAGATTTTTTTAGATCTTAGAATTTCTAGATTTTAGAAAAATGTAGATTTTAGAAAATCTAGATTTTAGATTTTTCGAGATTTTAGAAAATCTAGATTTTTAGATTTTTCTCGATTTTTAGAAAGTCTAGGTTTGCCTAGACTTCAGAAAATCTAGATTTTATTAGATTTTAGAAAATCTAGATTTTATTAGATTTTAGAAAATCTAGATTCTTCTAATTTTTAGAAAATCTAGATTTTTCTAGATTTTAGATTTTTCTACCCTTCCTAAAATCTAAAAAAAATCCCTCAATATTGCTTATTTTTTTTTTCCTGTCCAAATGTATATACCGCCTTCAAAAGCATTACCAAAATTGGCTATTTTTTCGTCCTTTACATGTATTTTCCTTCCCCCTTGTAAAACGAAACACTCTGAGAAATTTCGACGCCGTGTCTCTTTTGCGGAAGTACTTGAAGTGCCAAACGCGCGTTTGTATCGCAAACAAGTACGTCTACCTCCGATTTTCAATTGTCTTGACCGAGATATCAATTTCCCGTAGCAATTGTATCTGAAAATCTTTTCTCATTTTTCCAAAATAACGATTATTCGATACACAAGGTCGTTTCTTCGTGTTGCCAATTGAATCATAGTTTTCCTTGAAAAAAATTGATTTAAAAATGCGAAAGATACAGCGTAGCCGACTGACGATAAGCGTGGAAGAAAAGAAAGAAAATCCGTCCGTATTGCTCGCTCACGTAGCGTTGGGTCGTTAAAAACCGACTGCAACAAGAGACCCTTGCGTGCCGAATTTTTCCTTCGTGTGTCATTTCTCAGAGTCGCGCGTCGAAGCGAAGAAAAGTGCGGCATTGACTCACGTTTGGTCTCGTAAGCGTTGATTTCCCCGAAAATACGGCTGAGCAAAAAGTTCGGACTGAGAATCCCCAGATAGATGAGGAAGTGTTTCATTTTCTGTCCGGTGGAATATTTGTTGATTATGTCCATCAGTATGACGACCATGAACGAGGCGTAAACTCCGTGGGACGCTGTTGAACGAATAGAAACGGAAAATCAGCAAAAAAAAATACGAACACAAATAATGACAATGAAACGCGAGTGCATAATGAGAAACAAATTACACACGTTTCCATAGATAAGCCGTGATGTGCATTCCGAATGCAATGACGTGGCATACGTGAGCGGTCAGTACAATCCATATTATGAAACTGTTGCCGTATGTCAAATACGGTATGACGGTAGGTGGAAGAAAATATTTGAGCATCACAACGATAGGAGCGAGATATACCGTGCTGAATGTTACACCGCTTATCAGCCAGCTGAACAGATTCTGATGATTCTTTACGCCGTTCACCGACATCAGAATCTGCAATATCAAAGACGATGAAACAAATAACAGGTACATTGAATTCGCGGAAGCACGAGGGAACAAAACTTATCTATCGTCATCACGACGACAACGAGACAAAACAGCCAACTGTATAAAACGTAATTTTGTTTTCTGTCGTTCGTTTGCCATTGAAATAAACAACAGATCGTAATTATTAATTCCTTCAGGGTGCAAAATTGAATAACGTAATATAGTTTGAGGAATCGTCACGGTGGAAAATATTTTTTTAATCGATTTTTTTTGCCCTATCCGATAGTCAAATATATTATAATAATTACATTATTCTATAATTATTCAATTATAATACTGAATATAATTGAATACGGTTATAAATATAATATACTAACATTGCAAAAAATCGAAAACGTTGCGAAAAAAATTAAATTTCTTTTCGATAATTGAGACACGATAATAGAAAAATCTCCGTCAAGTCTTGGCCAATTTTATCTATATTACTTTTTATAAAAAGCTCGTTTTTTTTCGATTCAAACCAACCGAGTGACCAAAATTAAGGGGCCAGTGCACTTTGAAAATTTAAAAAAATCGAAAACAAGCAAGACTTAAAGAAATCGACGTCGATGAGCAATCAGAAGGGATTTTGTACGATGCAGGAATTGCCGATTGAGTGTAGGTAAGAGTTTTTCATAGTATAAACTTCAAACGCGTTTTTCTCGAAACAACGTTTTCAAAATCTAGCTCGATCGTATCTCCAAAACTAATAAACCGATTCTATTGAAATTTGAACCACATATTGTAAACATGATTCGCAACAAGATGACCCTCGATGGTTTTACAATTTTGATTTTTACTCTTTTTTTGCGAAAAACTGCGAAAAAAATGCGTTTTTTTACTTTTTTCGCTTTTCATCTGCCATTTTTTTATTTTTTGATAAAATTTTATCTCCGAGGGTCATTTTGTAGCTGGTGTCATACTGAATCTAGCGGACTTTGATTTTTTTGTTTCAGACAAGCCGTTGCCGAGTTGTGATGGAGCTACCTAGCCCACCTATTTTTGACGTGTAACGTTATACTATAGTTTTTGTAGTTAAAAATGAATAAAAATGTATTAGAATTTTTTTAAATTCAATTCAAGACTTTATTTACCAAGCCCAACAACTTTTATATTCATATCTTTTATAAAATCCTCAAAAAAAATCGCGAAAATAGCCTTTTTCGTGACTCCAAATGGGATTGGCCCCTTAAGTACATAAATTCCTTAACTATTAATATTTCTCAATACAATTTAGTACCGTATTTGTGGTTCTTGTTACTTCGATTATCTCTCTCTTTCTTCCTCTCTCTCTCTCTCTCTCTCTCCCCCTCCCTCCCTCCCCCCTCCCTCCCTCCCTCCCTCCCTCTCTCTCTCTCTCTCTCTCTCTCTCTCTCTCTCTCTCTCTCTCTCTCTCTCTCTCTCTCTCTCTCTCTCTCTCTCCCCCTCAGATAACTCTTCGATTTTCGACAGTAGCCGAACCCCTTAACTATAAAAAATAAATAATTTGGTGATAATATTCAGTTATATGGTGATCCAGATGAAAACTGAGTACGGTTCATTCCAAATTTCGAAAAGTAGATTGAAATTATTGCAAATTTCCATGAGAAATAATTGAACAAATAAAACCCAGAACAATACAAAATTGATTACGAGAGCAAAAACCCATAGAGATAATTTCTTTGCATGCCAACTGAAACGAAGGAAACTGTAAAATGACTACGGAAGTTGCATCGACAAATATCGATGATCTCAAACTCGTGAATATTTGTGTAATCGGGCCTGCTCTAGGAATTATCATTGCACGGTAATAGGATCCGATAAAGTAGTCTTGACTCACGTTGATTCCGATGTATTTTTCATTGCTGGGAAACGTCACCTCGACGCAGAGAACAACAAGAAACGCCAATCTGGCTAGTTCGCTGAAAGCTTGACCAGCGATAAGCGTAGCTTTGTCGATGAGGACGTACGGTGGATAAGGCATTTGTTGAATCGATATCTATGGAAAATAATTCGTCATGTCTACTTAAGGCTTCGCTATGTCTACCTAGATGGCTGAAAAAGTTTTATTTTCCAAACATTAATTTTTACTCGACAGTATCACCTTTCGGTTATATTCCCCGAAAATTTCATTGAAATATTCCGAAAATTGAATGAGGAGCTTCTAAGAAGAGCAGCACCGTACTTCAAACTTTAAACGCGTTTTCTCTCTCGAAAAACTGTTTTCAAAGTCGGTGGACATGATAGTTTTCGAGAACCAGTTGATTGATCGTATCCAAATTTACAGGAAATGCGGTGAAAAATATTTAAAGGTCGTTGACGATCGTCACTTTTCGTCTTTTCCAATCGATCTTCAATTTTCAATAGTTACGCAAAAATGACGACTTTTTTATATAGATTGTAGATTTTAGAAAATGCTTATTTTAGATTTTAGAAAATCTAGATTTTAGATTTTCTTGATTTTAGACTATCTAGATTTTAGAAAATCTAAATTTTCCTAGATTTCAGAAAATCAAATTTTTTCTAAATTTTAGACAATCTAGATTTTTCTAGATTTTAGAAAATCTGGATTCTTCTAAATTTTAGAAAATCTAAATTTTTCTAAATTTTAGCAAATCTAGATTCTTCTAAATTTTAGAAAATCTATATTTTACTAGATTTTAGAAAATGTGGATTATTCTAAATTTTAAAAAATCTATATTTTTCAACACTTTCTAAAATCTAAAAAAAAGTCGTTATTTTTTCGTAACCACGTTGTTGAAAAAAAGGATATTATAGATCGACGCTCGTTAACGGCTCGTACCTATTTATCGTCAACTTGAAAAACCCGGTTGGTTTTTAGATTTTAGATGGACCGTTTAAGCTGAACCGCGAAACGTCGGAAAAAAATTTCACCATCCGCCGGCGCCCATGTTTTTGTTGTTTTTCATGTACTTTTTGGTGATTTATTTTCCCCAGTCTTTCAATACATGACATTTGTCAAAAAAAAAATGCGTTATTTTCACCAACATTTCGGCAGAAAAAATGCCGAATTTGGCGAATTTTGTAGTTCGGGCCTCTAGGTAGATGTAGCGCGTCGAATGACTATATTTTGGCATTAATCGAGCATACCTTGGCTGGAAGGGTGGGCATTCCGGCTGCGTATTCGATGTAAGCTCTGTCGAGACACGTCTGCGCTCGTATGATCGGAGTGTGGGCGAATCGTAGACTCGCGCCGTAACCATTTTCCTCCTCCTCGTAAAGCTCCTCAGGCAAAGAGTTCGAGGTACGAATTTTGTAACGAAAGTCCTTCGGCAATGTCGAATTTCGTACCGTCTCGAAAACGATGCCCATGCACTCAAGGTACGGTCTCTCCGAGCGTATGTTCGAAAATGCTCCCAGCATTAGTTCCTCGCTCCAGGTGCCGTTGACCTCTGCCGTTACAAATGGCCATTCGTCGTTAACTTCGTGTCAAGTGCATCCTTTATCTTTTCTTTATGTTTAGATCATTAATATACAGGGTGTTCCTCTTATCTCTACCGCCCGAAATAACTCGGTAATTATCGACGTCACAAAAAACAGTTTTCAAAAAATAATTAACAATTTTTTCAAAACTAATCTTTTTTGGGTAAATTTTTGTTAAGTTTTGGTAAAAAAAAATGAATCGTACATTTTTGTAAACTTCAACTTTTTCAATTTTTTATTATGTCTAGTTGTGAAAAAAAAAACAGTTTTTTGTAACCCTCCACCAATATTTCTAATGCAGTGATATATTTACCGAAAAACCGTAAACAGTCATTTTTTTTGTACTTTTAAAAAATTAATGTTGAGGGTATTTTGTTTTGTTCTGAAAATAGCGAAAGGTTCCTGTAGAAAATGTATTCAAGTTTTCCAAGTTGCCCTTTAATTCCCTGTGTGAGCATTGCTGAGATATCAATGATCAAAGACGAAAGGATCTTCTTTCGTTGAAAGTCGGAAATCTCAGTAAAAAATTGACACGATATTGAAGTTTGCAGCGTTGGAATGCAACGAACTTTTTTCGCTTCCAATTTCGATCGCGTCAAAGTTACGATAAACTTTTTTTAAATCCCGACTAGAGACCTACAACCTAACTCTGTCGAAAAATATTTTGGATAACGATAAAAATGGCGAAAAAGGAAAGAAAAAAGAATTTCCATTGCATGCGACACGATGCAAATTTCAAGGGCAGAAAAATTAAAACATTCAGAATTTTCCTGCGCTTTGTTGTTATTCGTCAAGTAGAAGCTGAGAAAATTTGATTTTTCTTATAGAGAAAAATGACTCGGGATAGCATTCAGAAAGAAACTCTTTGTGCAAATGTACTCAATGGCGAACAGTTTCATTAACTCTAACCGTTAAGAGCGAAGCCGTGGCCGAGCTTTTTATTATTTCACGGCTTAATTTCACGATTGTTGCAAGCCCCCCCCCCCCCTCGCTATTTTTTCAATACCACAGTAATGCGAATGACGCGAATGTGAATAAATGCAGCCCGGAACGCGAAGACATAATTGACGTATCCAACTAACGAAAAAATGAATAGAACTCGAAAACGTTACGACATTACAAAGTAATAGCATGTTGTCCTACGCGGAGGACTTTCTGTCGCATTTTTATTTTCCTCGCGGTACGCTTACCCGTACAGCAATATTCACAATTCGTAGCGTTCCATTTTTTTTCCTTTTACAATGACTGTGCAAATAACAAAAGCATTCTTTTCTATTTTTTTAACCACGGGGGGGGGGGGGGGGGGGGTTGTGCCTAAATGTGTCAAAAAATTGCATTTTCCAAAAATGCATTTTTATTCGATAGTATTACCTTTCAGCTCTATTGCTTGAAAAATGTATCGAAATGTTCGTAAAATCGAATAAGCTACAGCTTCTAACAGTCCGCCGGGCGAGTGGTACCAGCACCAAACTTCGAGCTTTAAGGAGAGATATACACCTAAATGGTCGAGGTCGAGGATTTAGAAGCTATGAACATTCCGTTGACCGTGGAAGACCTACACTACGGGCCTGGTATCGATGATTCCATGTAATTTGACAAATTTCATGATTTATTCATTCGCAAATTTTCAAACGCGTTTTTCTCAAAACCACGTTTTTCAAATCGGTACCCAAAATTTCTCGAAAACCAATGAACCGATTGCCTTGAGGTTTTTCGTGGTTATTCTACACACCATTATCTAGTACTTGTCATAGGATGTTTTTTTGTTCCGTCACTTAGTTTTTGTTTTATAGGCAAAATAATAACTAATTTTTGGCCCAAAAATCACTATTTATGTTCAAACGTCCGCCATTTTGTCATAAATCGATATTTTCAAAATCGGCTATGACAAGTACTAGATTATATGATCTAACTTAAGGGGTAAGGCCACTGTAAATTTTTTGAAAAATCGATTTTTTTTTATTGGCTTGAAAAATAGTTTAAACCCTCTAGCTTCTTTTTTAATTTCTTCCAATAAACTTCTTTTTAAATTTTTTTCCAATAAAAAACTATTCGCAAAACTTTAAACGCGTTTTTCTCGAAACATGGTTTTTCAAAATGGCACGCAGCATAACTCGAACAATTTTCATTTTTTTTACTTGAAATTTTAACCAGATGTGAACATTTACATTATCTTGAGAATGTCGATCCGAATTTTCAAGAACTTTATTTATTGATTTTTTATTAACAAAAAACTTGCCGTTTTTTTCGTCAAAAATCAATTTTTTTTTCAAACGCACGCCAAATCCACAAAAATTGATACTTTTTAAAATCCGATCGACATTCTCTAGCTGTAGCCCTCTAGATTAATGGTTTTTTTTTTTTTTGTTCTAGATTCAAAAGTGCACCAGTGGTGCTGCGTGCCGCGGAGCCCTGGAAGCAAAACATGTCCCGGGAAGATAGCTGTGGAACCGCCATTTTGTTTTTTTTTTACTGTAAAAAAATTTTATAATCAAGTTTAATGTATGCCCGATAACACCATTAAAAGTTTTTTTTCAAATACCTTCAATTTCGGGAGCAAAAAATTAGTGAAAAAAACTTTTTTTTTGGGCCGTTACAGTGGCCTTACTCCTTAATAATCTTTTTGATTTTTTTTTTCAGATGATTTTTGAAGAAACGCCAGTGGGTACCGTATACGCAGATTTTTTACGACGCTCCAAGGATCATACAATATCCTTGTATATTTGTGATATTTTTAAATAAATAAAATTCGACATATTTTTGAATGTATATACTTTTAGATAATTAAAAGCCCAATCCGAAATTTCAAATAGTTTTCCTTGAAAAAATTCACAAAAATGACCTTTTTCCTGGCTCCTTGGTGTATATCTCCCCTTAAGGACGGGGTAAAGTAAATAATTTTTTTTTCATTTTTTAAAGGAATGCATAATATATCAAGAATATTGTGTTAAAATTTCAAGTCGATCGGAGTAAAATTGACGAAGTTATGAGTATTTGAGCGTCTATTGCTCCATGCCGTTCTCTTCTCTTCTGCGTTTTTCAAACCGTTTTTCTGAGACTTGTCATATTTGAAGTCCGTGTGCACGATAACTCAAAATCTACTGGACCAATTGCTTTGAAATTTTGCACAGTACTTCTTCACATAATTCACCAGGTATTGTCGAGAGCTTTTTTGTTTTTTTTTATAATTACTAATTTTTCAACAACAAATTAGCCGATTTTTTTTTAGCGAAAATCGGGTTTTTGGCTCCCAAGTGCTACGAAAAATCGAAAAATCGAAAAAAAAAATCCTCCCGTCATTACCTCGAGAAACATCTCCTTTAACAAATGCATTTTGATTTTTTTGTTTCAAATGATTCTGTTGCGAGTTATGGTGCACACCGCGAACCAACTTTTTTTCGAGGCGCCTCCGGGGTTTAATTTTCCCTCGCTCAATTTTGAATATTTTGCAATGCAAATTTAGGAGAATGTTGTTCAAATGTTACTTTATTATATGTAAATTTTTCAATAAACGAACACTATTCGTTACGCCAAAAAAAATTCTTAAAAACATGCCTTTTTTTCGCCGAATTAACTTTACCCAGCCGTTAAACGACTTTTTCTTGAAACAAAAAGTTTTCAAAGTCGCGGTGGACATGACACTTCTCGAGAACCACTTGATCGACTGTTTTCAAATTTACAGGACATACGATGAAGAACATTTGGAGGTCGTTGACGATGTCACTTTTTTTAAATCGATCTTCGTTTTTTAATAGTTACATAAAAGTTACGACTTTTTTCCAGGGATGCAAATAATGCATTACTTTTTGTAATGCATTAGCGTTTTCATAACTCATTACTTTACATTTTGTAATGAAAAAAAATGTCATTACCCATTACATTGCATTCAGTGATATAACAAATTTCCGTTACTCATTACATAACATTTTGTAATGTAAACAAAATTCATTACTCATTACATTGGAATTTGTAATGTAAAAAATGTCCATTTCTCATTCCATTACATTTTGTAATGTGAATTATTTTCATTACATTACACTTTATAATGTAAAAAACTTCCATTACCCATTAAAATGTAATGTGTAATGAAATTCTTTGTCATTAAAAATTACATAACATTTTGTAATGTAATGAGTAATGGAAATTTTTTACACTACAAATTCCAATGTAATGTGTAATGGAAATTTTTTATAATGCAAAATATAATTTAATAAGTAATGGACATTATCTACATTACAAAATCCAACGTAATGAGTAACGGAAATTGTTTACATTACAAAATATAATGTAATGAGTAATGGAATTTTCTTACATTACTGAATGTGATGTAATGGAAAATGAAATATTTTTCCATTAGCTATTAAAAAAATTATGAATAACGCATTACTTTTTCATTACAAATTTCGCAACTCTGCTTTTTTTCATAGACTTCGTATGCTCGAGTTTCAATAGGGAACCCAACTGCCGCTTTCTCCCGCTAGAGGGTATATTGTATTATAACGTAAACAGAACATGACGTTTAGTGACATTCGACTTGATTATGCCCGTGTTTCTACGACCATTGTCGAATTTTCCTTAAATGATCCAGTTGTCGTGAAGAAATTATTGCAATTATGCAATTATTGTCCATTATGTTGTCCATTCGTATAATTTTAGCACAGTGCTGACACCGTGAAAATGAACCGCCCGCGTTGCCAGCTTCGTTTCTTTACGTTATATTTGCGTGGCGCCATCTGCGCTGAGCTTTGCATTGGGTTCCCTACGCGTTGCTACGGCGTTAAAAAAAAATGATTTAAAAAATCGACGATCATCGACGACTCGTATTCACTGTAAACTTGATTTCAGATGTACCGTTTAAGCTGGAGAGTGTCCACCACCAAAAAGCTTCGTCATCCGCCGGCGGCGTTGTTTTTATTGTTTTTCTGTATTTTTTTAAGGCCCGCAACATATGCACCTTTGTGTTAACAAAAAAAGCGTTTCTTTTTTACCAACCGTTACACAGAAGAAAAAAAATCAGAATTGGCTATTTTTTCAGGTCTCTACACTGAGAAAAAAAATCAATTGAATCAAAAAATATATTGGTTGATTCAAGTAAATGTCTGATCGCGGAGTGCCACCGATATATGAGATTGTTACAATGCTATAAAATATTGGAAAATTTAAATGATTCAAATAACATTACTTTATTTGAAAATCTCATCTGTTCTCTGAATATCTACATTATCCTTCAAATAAAATTATATTCTATTGAAATCATTCTATATACAATCCGTAGATGTATGGATGAAATAATTAAGCGGTTGCTACATCATTTTTTAATTCGTACAAAAATATAATCAACAGAATGAATTATTTCTTTACTACATCGAAACGAATACGCCATGAGACGTAAGTTTTTCAATTTGTTTTAAATCTTTAATAGAAAGAGAGCATTAGAATGATCATCGACGATAATCATGCAGTTCTTTGGAATAGGATAGAATCCTCACAAAAAATTGTTTGATCGAATTCGTTTTATTAAAAAAAATTGAAAATTTTCAATTTTTTTAAATCTTAAATAAAAGGTGAGCATTAGAATAATCATCCACGATAATAGTGGATGAGAATATCAGATATCCAATGGAATATCCATGGAGAGAATATCAAACTGATAAGAACAAAACTCTTTGATCTTAGCCACAGGTCAAGAAGCGATACTCTTTAGAGTTTCTCCAGCGTTTAAGGGGTAAGGCCACTGTAAATTTTTTGAAAAATCGATTTTTTTTTATTGGCTTAAAAAATAGTTTAAGTTTAAAATAAAAAATAGTTTAAGTTTCTCCGAAACTTCTTTTTTAAATTTTTTCCAATAAAAAACTATTCGCAAAACTTTAAACGCGTTTTTCTCGAAAAATGGTTTTTCAAAATGGCACGCAGCATAACTCGAACAATTTTCATTTTTTTTACTTGAAATTTTAACCAGATGTGAACATTTACATTATCTTGAGAATGTCGATCGGAATTTTCAAGAACTTTATTTATTGATTTTTTATTAACAAAAAACTTGCCGTTTTTTTCGTCAAAAATCAATTTTTTTTTCAAACGCACGCCAAATCCACAAAAATTGATACTTTTTAAAATCGGATCGACATTCTCTAGCTATAGCCCTCTAGATTAATGGTTTTTTTTTGTTCTAGATTCAAAAGTGCACCAGTGGTGCTGCGTGCCGCGGAGCCCTGGAAGCAAAACATGTCCCGGGAAGATAGCTGTGGAACCGTCATTTTGTTTTTTTTTTACTGTAAAAAAATGTTATAATCAAGTTTAATGTATGCCCGATAACACCATTAAAAGTTTTTTTTCAAATACCTTCAATTTCGGGAGCAAAAAATTAGTGAAAAAACCTTTTTTTTGGGCCGTTACAGTGGCCTTACTCCTTAAGTAGATTTTCGGCTCGCGCTACGCTTACGAGAAACGAGCGCGCGTGCGGCTTCTAGCGGCTACTCCGAGAACTACGGGTTTCCTCACACCTATAATTACGGTGGCGCTCGGCCATGATTTGGTTGAATTTTTTCAACCATATGCGCAAGAAACAAATTTTATTTTCGCATAACTTTTTAACCGATTCAGACATTTGCTTAATATTTTTCGATCAAAATAAAATATTAATATTTTAACGAATAATGTACTTGAAAATCAATATCGGATATGGTGAAAAAAATTAAATAACATATTTACTCAATAGAAATTTTATCTGAATCAAACGAGCGAAATTCAATTTTTCTTGTGTACTCGAATCAACAATATTCATGTTATGAATTGAAACGCTTTTTTCGTTCGTTGCAGAAAATGCATTCAATACTATATCATTTGTTGGCGATAATTTTTTAGATAGTTTCAATAATATATTGTTCTCGGCTTACAATATATCTTTGTAATGACATTTTTTTATCATGACACTAAGATCAATAGCGTTTTGTTTGATCTAATAAATCCGATTATTTGCAACAACAATTGTACAATTGAATCAACAAAATTTCATTTAATAACACCAATAATATTGGATTAATGATTTTTGCCTCAGTGTAGGTAGATGTAGCCCCTTAACGAGAAGTTTCTGACAATAGTATCTTCACTCTTTGTTAGTAGCAGAGTGAGTCTCCATTAACGATTTGAGATGATTCATGATTACAGCGCAAGAACTGCTGCTAAAACTTTGAATGCTTTTTTCTCTCAAGTATGTTTTTCAAAACGGTGTACACGATTTCTCAACATCTAATTAACAAAATAACATGAAATTTGATAAACTTATTCAGTGTAATAGTAGTTTAGTCTCGTCCGACCCTTTTCTCCTAAACATTTTTTTCCATCAGCTATTAAAAGTAACGTCATTTTTTCCTAGAATAGAAAGAAATTTCAAGAAAGATCTTTTTTACGTTTCAAACACGATAACGAAAAAGAGCGCGGTCAAGTCTCAGCCGATATTATCTATATTAATTTAAAAAAAACTGTTTTATTTCTGATCAGATCAGATTGTTTCTGATGTTCCATGCAATATTTATATACCGCATCGTTATCGTTATAATTATTATTGAAACGGAGAATTCGTTAATATACATACTCCATTACTTTTGTAATTATTTATGCTTGATCGGAAATTCTTTCTCGTTTTCGTAAAAAAAACGTAGAATGGCGAAATTTATGGGGCGTATTACGCTGTGTACAGTAATACAGATATCTATAATGAATTTTGATTAGAAAATCGAAATAAATATGGACAAGTATTAAAAAGTGCTTTTTCGTTGTCTTTGTTCATTACGTTGTGCAGTGATTTCCATGCAGATCCGCGTCCTGTGCATAATTTCCCGCGTCAGATCGTTCTGCGGCGTGTAAATCATTACGAAGTCGATCTGCGGTACTTGGAAGTCGTGGGGATACTCAGGTTCGTGAGTAGAGTTATTTCTAATCCGAACAGGCTCTGTGCCCGATGCCCATCTCACTATCTGCCCGAGGAGGAACAGCAGCAGCGGTATCGTTATCTCGACAAAGAGCAACATTTTCCAATGTTTCTTGCGCACCATCGCGTTCTTCAACAAAAGAAGCTTCAATATCCTCAAGTATTCGGCCATTGTCTCGTTGTTTCTTCCGTAAGCTGTGCCTTATCGTTTTATTGTTTTTATCTGTTCCCGTCGAGGGTTTTCTGATTAGATAAGTGTGACACTGTAGCCTCGTAAAATCTGCAATCAAAAAAAGAGAAGCGTGACGCATCGGCCTTTTGGAATCAATCGATTTCCAAGTTGTAGCGACAACCGCCGCCATACAGTAGCCCAAGTTCACCCAAGATAATATCAGCAAACACTTGGTATTGAGCCGAGTATTTTTCCTAACGGAGTACGCGGACAAGCACGTGTATTCGAAAACTCAAGCGAGCTCACCGACTATTCGAATTAACAATATAAATCACCATGATATTTCGTAGTCACCGGCAAATCGGTACGCGAGCCTGATACTCTCTTTCCAATGCGGCGAATTCCCATGGCGTCGAAGTTTTCCAATCGTTGGAATGCAACGAAGGCACATTTTTTAGTTGCTTTAGTTACTCTCGACAGGCATTGCAGCCCATTCATTTTTTCAGATACTCATTTAGATATTGACACAAATCTGAGACAAAATCGCACGTCACAATAAAAATGAGGATGCGGATATACTAGGTGCGCAACTAAGTTCCCGGGTTTCACGCATGGATGGCGCTAGCGACACATGTAGTCGGCATACAGGTCTGGAATTGGATGTCTTTATAGCTTGGACATCTGTTAAGAATACCCAGTCGTAATATAAACAAATATCGCAACACAACGACCTTTTTTCTAACTTCGATGATGTCAAAGTTTGTGC
Organism: Ophion obscuratus; assembly: GCA_964007375.1. NCBI lineage: Eukaryota > Metazoa > Arthropoda > Insecta > Hymenoptera > Ichneumonidae > Ophion > Ophion obscuratus. The sequence continues at coordinate 3,945,537 of OZ023324.1, forward strand.
CAAATAAACAGCATTTGCCGGAAGCATTGCTTTTCTGCTTCAACCTAAAAAAAACAGCAGCTGAAGCACGTCGGTTACTTGAGGAGGCCTACGGCGAACATATACCGTCAAAAACAACGTGTGAAGATTGGTTCGAGCGGTTCAGAAGTGGCGATTTTGAGACTGGGAACAAGGAGCGCTCGGGAAGACCGCAAACATTTGCGGACGCCGATCTGCAAGCGTTATTGGATGAAGATGACAATCAAACGGAAGATCAACTTGCCGACGCATTAAACGTGACTCGGCAACGAATTTCGAAACGTTTGCACGCCATGGGAAAAGTTCACAAGGAAGGAAAGTGGGTGCCGCATGAGTTGACTGAGAGACAAATGGAAAATCAAAGAGCCACTTCCGAAATGTTGCTTTTGCGGCAGAACAGAAAGAGTTTTCTGCATCGAATTGTTACTGGCGATGAAAAATGGATATATTTCGAGAATCCCAAACGCAGAAAATCCAGGCTTTCACTTGGCGAAGCGTCAACATCGACGGCACGGCCAAATCGCTTTGGAAAAAAGACAATGCTCTGCGTTTGGTAGGACCGGAAAGGAATCGTGTACTATGAGCTGCTAAAACTGGGCGAAACTGTCAATGGGCATCGCTACCGACAACAAATAATCAATTTGAACCACGCATTGCTCGAAAAACGGCCAGAATGAGACACGAGACACGAACGTGTGATATTGCAGCACGACGACGCTCCGTGCCATCGCAGTTCCATCGTCCAGGACACCATAAAAACACTGAAATGGGATCTGCTAGCACACCTGCCGTATTCGCCAGACCTGGTCCCTTCAGACTATCACTTGTTCCGGTCGATGGCGCGTGGCTTGGGTGGGCTACACTTGCCCAATTACGATGCGGTACAACATTCGTTGGTCGAATGGTTTCAGTCCAAAGACGCGTCTTTTTATCGTCGCGGTATTTATGTATTACCAGAGAGATGGCAAAAATGTGTAAATAGCGAGGGACAATACTTCGAATGAACCATTTTTTGTATTTGTCTTGGAATTTTCGATTTTTTATTGGTCAAAAAAACCCGGAAACTTAGTTGCGCACCTAGTATAAGGAGAGAACTTTTGTCGCTTCTCGATGTTGCAAACTTCAACACCATCCGTCCGTATACTACCTCCAACTGACATTCGCGTCCTCACTAATCGTATGCGCTATTTTTACACACTATTATGGTATCTCAGGCATCTTTTGCCTCGTTCTGCATACTTTGCAGATTTCCCAGAGTCCCTCCTTAGCCTGTCCGTCTTTTGCTTTACTCCACCCTAGGATCAATTTTCTGAAACTTCTCTACCGCGCCTCAAAGACACTCTTGCAGCTACCGTGTCGCCGTACCAAGGCACAAGAAAACAGGCAGCTGTTTTTTAACTTCTTGCAATTGTGTTGCCGCGAGAAGCTTAAGAAAATTGCCGTCAGTTTGGTAATTAGCGGGTCAGCGATACATTAGTGGCTCCCAATGGACCGATCCGTCTAATGGCACGGAAAATCGCAAGAGTTTTTTGCTTATAGCGTCAGACGTAAGCAATAACTATGCACAGAAATTGTATTCGTCAATTATTCGAGTTGAATATTTTTTTTAAATATCAGTTTTGTGTTAACGTCGGATTCTTGAAATTTGAAATTTAAAAAATATTCTCTGCAAAATTCAAGCTGTTTAAAATCGAGGGTGATAAGGGCGTTCATAGGTTCCGTGAACCGGCCAACTTTAAGAGCTTTTTCCTCAAAGGCCATAGCCGGGTAAGGGGCCGTCCATATATTACGTCATCGATTTTGGCTGATTTTTAACCCCCCCCCCGAAATCATCCTATCCTTCCTATCGTCATAATCCAATTATCGTTACCGTCATCCAACGATCAGACCCCCCCCACCCCTATTTTAAAATGACGTAATTTATGGACCGCCCCTAAGTAGGGAAAAATTGCCCCCGCATGTTTTCCAGCGAAATTTGGAGTATATTCTGAGGTATAAAAAAAAACAAATTTTCTGAAAATTTCATGCCCGTCAACGCAATGGTTTTAGAAAAATGAATTTTATTTAAATATAAAAAAAAAAGAAATTCCGGAAACGGTACAGTGGATCGATTTGATTTTTTTTTTGGTATTTGTTCCGATCAAACGTGTTACGAAATAAAATTATAGAACATCTTGCGAAAGATTAAGGTTTGAAAAAAAAAATAATGTTCCTTGTTTTATTATTTTTTAGTATAATCCACTTGGGGTAAAATAGCGAATTTTTTTTCATATAATCTTTGGGCACCTTATTAGATTATATAATTTTTTCAAAATGATCGGTTTGGTACGCCACAGTGAAAAAAAAGAAACACACTTTATTGATATATTTTAGTTATATAGATATATAACTAAAATATATCAATAAAGTCTGATATGTGACTAAATGATCGGCTTGGTACGCCACAGTGAAAAAAAAAGAAATACACTTTATTGATATATTTTAGTTATACAGACATATAACTAAAATATATCAATAAAGTCTATTTCTTTTTTTTTCACTATGGCGTACCAAACCGATCATTTTGAAAAAATTATATAATCTAATAAGGTGCCCAAAGATTATATGAAACAAATTTCGTTATTGCACCCCAAGTGGATTATAGTAAAAAAAATAAAACAAGGAACATTATTTTTTTTAAACCTTAATCTTTCGCAAGATGTCTTATAATTTTATTTCGTAACACGTCTGATCGTAACAAGTACCAAAAAAAGATCGAATCGATCCACTGAAACATTTCTGGAATTTTTATTTTTTTTTATTAAAAAAAAATCGTTTTTCCAAAACCATTGCATTGACGGGGATGAAATTTTCAGTAAAGTTGTTTTTTTTTTATACCTCAGAATATACTCCTAATTTCGCTGGAGAAAATGCGGGGGCAATTTTTCCCTACTTATCCGGCTATGGCCTTTACTTTTTCTGAAGAAAATAACTTTGCAAAGCAAATTTCACAAACCTCTTTTACATATCACAAAGCAGCGCTCAAACGAAGGATTTTTTTATCCATTGCTTTTTTTTCCATCGGTAAGTATAGAGCTTTTTTCACAGAAAATCGATTCTTTCACTTCGGACTGCGGCCATTTTCTCAAAAATCAATATTTTATTAAATCCTTCGTCCAAGCGCTGGATAATTTCATGGAAAAACTGCAATGCATTTCATTTTTTTTTTCGGACGATTCGATCTGATTGGCTCCACGAATCATTGTATCTACCGCATTTATACATATTTTTCAATACAAAAATTGTGAAAGATACTCAAAACCATACTTTAAGTGTAAAAAAAAATTCAAAAAAATTCAAACCCCTCAGACTTTTTTCTGGAAAAAGTTGACAAAAATTTTTCTTTTCTTTAGGCACGAGCTAAGTGTAACCTCAGGTCATATATATATATATATTAGGGTGGCCCTTAATATGGGATAAAAAAAAATTAATAGTGCCGCCCTCCAAAATGGTTCCAAATAATTTTTTTTTAAACCTACGCGAAGCCCCAGCTATGTCCGTTAAGAGGAAGGCGTGCCTGTAAGCGTGAACTTAAATTTAAATATCAATTTTTCTTCATGATTGGAGAAATGTCGATTTTTTAAATCTAGTCTATTTGTCAATTTTTCAAGACGATATTTCTGTGGTTTAAATAAAAAATTCGTACTGAACGAAATAGTATCGATATCTTATGTGTACACTTTTTAAATATTATGTTTTTTCCGACCAATTGGACGACTTGTGCGAATAAATAATTTCTTTGTTTTCAATAAAATGAACAAGCTCGCCAAGTTTAAAATCCTGCCAAGTTTAAAATGTCTCTATGCATTTTTGCGAAAGTAATTTTCAAATACATTTTTTATCCACAGCACTGGAAGTCTGATCTCAGTGAAATATTAATATGTTTGTATATCAGCACGCAAGGAATATTTCTAACATAATTAAAAAAAAAAAAAACAATCCTGGCCAATCCGGAAGTTCGATGTGAATGGTTTATCGTGAATTTATATCCTTCGTACTTAATAGATTTTTCTGACAAGATGCAAATTTAAAGTTTGATTTTGATGTGATTAAAAGCGTTCGACAGCAGCTAAATGGAACTATTGTTCCAAAATAATAGGATGGTAAAACTGAACGCTCATCAAATCTAGTATGGAGGACCTTATTGTTTGATCTGTATATTGAATACCAATATACACGAGCTTCGGAAAGTGAAAAAAAAAATTGACAAATAAACTAGATTTATAAAATCGAAATTTCTCCAATCATGAAGAAAAATTGATATTTAAATTTAAGTTCATGCTTACAGGCACGCCTTCCTCTTAACAGACAGTGCTGGGGCTTCGCGTAGATTTTTTTTTCATGATTTGGAAACGTCTTGGAGGGCGGCACGATCAATTTTTTTTTTACCCATATCAAGGGCCACCCTAATATATATATATATATATATATATATATATATATATATATATATATATATGTTGATCATTTCACTCGGAATTGCCTAATTCCAATTGATTATTTAAACTATTCCAGTGCACACGAAATGTGTTTTGAAAAATAATATGAATAACCTTTTCATTGAGCACTAAATCCAATGATTTAAATGACATTTTTTAATTGCAATATTTATTATTTGATGCTTCAATGGCTATTGAAAAAAGCAATTACCATTTTTAACCATTACATTTGCGATAAAGATATTTTGATTCTAAAATGAACAATATAAAAATAGAACCCAGAAGCCTGTAGATTACCAAAGATCGTTATTGAAATCCCAAAAATGTATACCTAAACGAGAAGTATATAAAGCAGTGAATTTACTTGAGCGAAATAACATCAACGATAATGTATAGCTTATGTTTCTATGGGAACGTTACAACCAACGTTAAACTGGCTGAATAAAAAAGAACGAACCCCCTTACCTTTGTGTTTCGTAATTTATCGAAAAAGTTCTTTATCCTCGAATTTCAAGGATTTTCCACTCATGCTTGCTTGTATTTGGCGAAACTTTATAGAACGACAGGTCGCGCACGTAACAAACAGAAGGGGAGAGAAATGCACTCGAAACAATGAAGCCAGAGTGACAGAAAAGGAATATTTATACGTTTGTGTGTTTATGACACATGTGAATTGTCACGGCTCGCGTTGTTGATCATCGCGTATTGGGAATATTGAGGATTTTTCGTGTGACAGACGGTAGCGCGAACAAAGTCACTTTCGAGGGCAAAATCGATAATTCCGGAGCTCGCGAGTGATGTATAGTTATCGTGTTATTCGGGCGAGACTGGTGACGTGGGTATTATCGCTATTATATATACACATACAATGTGCATACACGCTGCGCTACATGAGTGCTCGGTACGCGACAAACGCACGCTCAGCTGCAGATCCGCACGAGCGTCGACTGCGACACTGCGACTGATTGTGCGGATGGGTGGGGATCGCTTTACTATTTGACAGACGCATCATCAGACATTAACTAATCGATTGAAATGTAGAACGATGATTCGATTTCACTGCGGAAGACAAAAATCGGGCGAGAATTACGCACTCCCGCCCTCTTTTGGGAATAAACGTCGAAACTGTTTTACCGACCGGGCATTTACGGAAAAGGTCACATTCGCGAACTTACGGTCGGTGGAGTGTCACGGGATAAATAGTGAAAACATTTTTTGACGGTTGTACTTCCGAAAAGCCCATACCTCCGAATACTTTAGAACTTCGTGTATTTATGTATTTTGACTCGCTGATCACGAATATGATAGTGAAAATACCTGCAAATTTTATTATCAATGTCAAAATTTTAAAAAACGATTTTTTTTTTTTTCAATTTTATTTTAACAATTATTGATCTTAGAGAAAAATTTCTTCTACGAAAGTTTCAGCCTATTAAAAGACTAATATTTTATGTTCTATACAGGTTTCGTCTAAAACCATTATTTTCCAAGAAACATGGGATAATACTCCAATAAGTATATTTTGCTAAATTCTATTAGTTTCGATGTTATCTACTTGCGCATTTTACCACTGGGAGGTAACAGTTGGGTCTTTAAAGTGCATATTTTTTTGTTGCTTTTTTGAATTCTATTCTATTTTTTGCTTTTTTTCGTATTTTATTCTGTTTTTTTGTACTTTATTTTACTTTTTGCTTTTTTTGTATCTTTTTATATATGTATTCCTCAGAGGTACGGGGCCCTTCCCCTTCTACCATCCCCTCCTTTATTCCTTCCATTCCTTCCGACATTCACAGTCCTTCCAGAGCTCCCTACATTCTCTCCAGAGTTACCCCCCTGCTTTTTTGTATTTTTTATTTAAAAATTGGCGAAAGAGAAAAGAATGGAAAACATGCTCTGCAACCAGCCCAGTGTTGTACGCATCCCAAGATTCCACACACCGATCCAAGGTGCCCAACAAACCCACCCCAGTGTTCTACGCACCCCACGTTTTCACGCACCTTTCCGAGGTGTCCCCCGCCCACCCCAATGTTCCCCGCACCCCACGATTCCACACATCCGTCCAAGGTGCCCGCCGCCCACCCCAGTGTTCTATAACCCCCACAATTCCACGTACCCATCCGGGGTGTCCCCCGCCCACCCCAGTGTTCTACGCACCCCACGATTCAACATACCCGAGTTTGTTTGGGTTTGTTTTGATTGCTGTTTCTGTATGTTTTATTTGGGTTTATTTTGCGTGATATGCAGTAAAGTGCGTAAGTAGATACGCACTTTACTGCGCACCCATCCAAGGTGTCCAACAAACCCACCCCGAAGTTCTACGCATCCCGCGATTCAACATACCCGAGTTTGTTTGGGTTTGTTTGGATTACTGTTTCTGTATGTTTTATTTGGGTTTATTTGGGTCGATATGCAGTAATGTGCGTAAGTAGATAATATCGAAACTAATGGAGTTTAGCAAAATATACTTATTGGAGTATTATCCCATTTTTCTTGGAAAATAATGATTTTAGACAAAATTTGTATAGAATATAAATTATCAGTCTTTTGATAGGCTACAACTTTTGTAGAAGATATTTTCCTCTATGATCAACATTTGTTAAAATAAAATAGAAAAACTACAAAAAAAACGTTTTTTCAGCTTTGATCTTGAAAATCAAATTTGCGGGTATTTTCACTATCATATTCGTGATCAGTGAATCAAAATACATAAGTACACGAAGTTCTAAATTATTCGCAGGTGTGGGCTTTTCGAAAGTTAGCCCGAAAGTTTAAGGAGGTACGGTGATGACTATGCTGTAAACTTACAGTCTATTTTACGCCGCAATACCGCCATGTTTTAGATGTATGTATGTGGCCTAGTTTTGGAGAAATATTTTTAAGCATTGAATTTCGAGTTTCCTATTATATTTATAATATGGAAACAACCTTAATAATCTAGTACTCGACTTCAGTAGTACGCCATATCATTGACGTTTAGCATCGTCGCATTTTCGGTGGCTGTCATCGGTTCCACGCGCTCGGCTTATTATTTTTTGTAGCCGGTTAACATGGAGAATGAAAATACCGTAGAAGTTTGTCAAAAGAGTAACGGAATTGTACCTGAAGTCCAGTTTAGAGACAAATGTAGATTCTGTCGGACAAGAATTAGAAAATGAAAAGAAAATATTGCGATTGCAAATAAAAAGACGTCGCGTTGAAGTTAACCTCAATGTCCAATGTCCAATCTGATCAAAGTCAAAACATATTTCATCGATTGTTATGTTATTTTTCCCTTCCCTAATTTTCACAATATTTGCAGGTATAAAAAGAAACGTTTATTTTATATGACGGTTCTCCCATGCTGAATTTATATATAGATGCGTTGTAAAGGTACATGTCGCCGGAAAAATTGAGATGCCTTTGCTGTACGTAAAAGAACTTCAAGCAAATATCGACGAAAGGCCCTTTATAATCCATTAAAAAATGTACGGCTTCGCACAATCGTATTTTTAATTCGCGTTGAAAATATCCGATAGACGAATCAAATTTGTGCGGGTATCCGGCGTTGCCACACGTCGAGCAAGATGGCTGCTGTCACGTCACGAGAAGTCTCGCTCTCCGAAAACTTCGGTTTTTGCGAATTTATTTCTAAATTTATTGCTTATTTCTGCGGTGAGCTTTCCAATTCAAGGTGCCTTATTGATGACAAAGATTCAACGAACGCAACCATCAGTTTTTTTTACGTGTTTCTTGGCTCCAAGTAGCACAAAAAATCGATATATGAGAGAACAGGCACATTTTGTCGTCTACGTGTGACAATTCACCAACTTTGACAATTAATAACTCGGAAAGTGTACGGCAAATCTCGTGGCAACTCCGCATACGCATGGAAGAAGGTCTCGACAATGCTATTAAAAAAATGGGGGCTTTTATCTTGAACTCGCTAGAGGTTTAGAGTAGCGGAACCAAAGAGGGAGCCCGTCGAGTGTTGCCGCGTGGTAACAATTATGAGCAATTTAATACTCGGGGGTTCGGTAGGCGAATCCACATGTGAAGCGACAGAATCCTTGGACATTTTTTATAAGACAGACCGTAAGGTGCTCGAGACGAGTAGTTGGGGTCTAATTTTGGTTGCTTCGGGGTTTTCGGAAATTTCGATGGAGACTCGAATTATTGATGAGCTAAGTCAGCGAGGGTGTTACGGTTGTCGGATGATATTGTAGAAAGCGCCATTCCCACATTGCTTACCCTCCGTCGGTAAGGCAGCACTCTTACCGGCGGAGGCGTCATTGAGCTGCGCAGACGCGTGTCAAACGCAAACGTAACCTCCGAAGAAGGCGTAAATCCCCAAACAAACTCGAAATACTTAATTTTTTCGATTTTCAACACACACGCACGAACGATATGTAGAATTAAATACGCAAAATTAATCAACACTCGAGGAGACAGGAAAATTGAGAGGCGTCATGTTGCCTGATCTGAATGCAGAGCACAAAAAACACCTGCTCTTTTTATCGGAGCAATCCTCCCAAGGTACGAACAATTTTTCAATCCCGGAGTGTATTTCCATACTCACGGAAGAAAGCCGATTAAACGCGACGCGAAGTAGAAGGAAATCAATTAATAAAAATTCGTTTTTTCGATGCTTTTACTTTTGTTCCAGTTATTCAGGATTTCGGCAAATTGGCGGTGGATTATTTGCAGAAAGGACCCAACTTGAAGCTCTACGCGACCGCTGCGCGTTAGTGCCGCTGCTTTTTACTCATTTTTCCATTTCAACTAGTAGCCAAATGTTTTTTCATCCTACGCTCAAAGTTGCTCGATTTCGCGACATACTCGACCATATTTGTCCAACCGAGAGATCGAACTCTATCAGCTTTGTTGGATTCATACAACTTTTTTGGGTTCGTTCGAATTCATTTGGTCTTGTTTGAGTTTATTCCAATTTGTTTATTTGGATTCGTTTGGCTATAGTCGGGTGTGCTTTGAGCTCTGACTTGTCGCGGTTTTTTTGGGCTTCTCTGGCAGTCCGTGATGTTCAAGCGTCTCTTGCCCGCTTAAGGCCTTAGGCCACATTAACGGGTATAAAATCATTTGCGAATTTAACAATTTTTTTCGTATGAAAAAGTGATTCACTTATAAAATTAATTACACATCTCTTTAGTATGAATATCAAGCTGTTAGAAAATAAATCTTTTTTTTTTTTCAATGTACAAAATGGCCGACTACTTTAAACTTCTCGAAACAGCTTTTTGCCAATTGGAGTGACAAATAACTTCAACAATTTTCACTCGATTTACTTCAAATATAAAAGTTACGTTCCTAATTGCATTTCGCAGAGTAGTACCAAATTTCTGATTAATCTAAAACTTTTCATTTTATGAGCAGTTTATGCGCAGTTATAACGAAATTTTTCACTGAAAATTCATTTCTTAAGTTCAAATACTCACAACTTTTGAATAAAACAATATTTTTTAAATTCTGTATGTACTTCTCTAGGTATTCTAATGTAGATTGACGAGAATTTTTGTTTTTTGTTCTAGGTAGAAAATTGTGGATGCTAAATGTAACGCCGTGGAGCGCCTAAAAAAGATAAAGAAAATAATACACTGAAAAAAAAAAAATCGTTCATCCAACCAAAATTCAGTTGGTTTAACAAAATGTATCTTTAAATACGTTCAACTCGATTTTTGATTTCGATTGGTTTTAGTGGTGTGAACGGTAGCTTATTTAGCATGTCTGACAAGGGGACAGTACGGCGGTCGGATTTTTGTAATTTTTCGTACTCATGGTACGCGAAGTTCAGAGCTCGAATATTAATATCCCAAAGCAGTTCGACGCCATATTCAGAAATTTTCGAGAAAATTGACTTTGAAGTTTTCGAGCGCACTCTTATCCCACAACGATGCAATGATATTCGAACCGGGCTCGTGGCGTACCCGGTAGCGCTCGAGTCTAGTAATCGCGGGGTCGCTGTTTCGAGTCTCACTTCGAAATTTTTTTTTTTTTTTTTTTTTTTTTCATTTTTTTTAAATGAAAAAACGCAAGTCATATTTTTAATTATCTCTTGATTATAAACATACATTTTCAAGTATCAATATTTATAACCAACAACATTTTTAGGATGAAAATGAAAAACGTCGGGTAAGGAATTGAATACTTTATTATTCGGTCTGTATTCGTTTGTTTTATACATCGGGTGTAATGTTACACGAGCCAGAGTGATAACCATCGTAAAAACAAGGAAAACAGTAATTTTCACGGCATCTCGACGGTTGCCAAAGCAAGCATTATATTCACATATTTCAACATTTATTCTTCTATTTATATTCCTATTAATCTACAAGGGATTTTATGTAAATATTATTACTGGATATTTTTACGTCGCCTATTCGCAATTTCAAGCAAGAGATAATCAAAAATAAGACTTGCATTTATCATTGACAATAATGTTTACATATATGTGAATTAGCATAGATTTTATGATTTTTATCCCGGGATTATTTATTTATTTTTTTATAAATAATCACCTATTGTTATATATAAATAATATATGATCATATATGAGAAAATATATAATTATGTATAGCTATAATGAATTTTGTACATAAATAACTATATATGGATTTTGTCCATATATAAACATATATAGATATATTATATTAATTATATATAATAATATGTGATTATATACAACAAAAATTTATCGGGATATTTAAATGACGGAGGTATGCGAATTAAAAAAAAAATGAAAAAAAAAAAAAAAAAAAAATTCGAAGTGAGACTGGAACCAGCGACCCCGCGATTACTAGACTCGAGCGCTACCGGGTACGCCACGAGCCCGGTTCGAATATCGTTGCATCTTTGTGGGATAAGAGTGCGCTCGAAAACTTCAAAGTCAATTTTCTCGAAAATTTCTGAATATGGCATCGAACTGCTTTGGGATATTAATATTCGAGCACTGAACTTCACGTACCATGAGTACGAAAAATTACAAAAATCCGACTGCCGTACTGTCCCCTTGTGAGCAACTGTTAAAACAACAAAATTTCGAGACAGCAAAATGCATTTTACACATTCAACGATTTATTTTTCTCAGTGTAGCAGTCGGCCATTTTGTACATCGAAAAAAAAGATATAAATTTTCTAACAGCTTGATATTGATACTAAATAGATGTGTAATTAATTTTATGAGCGAATCACTTTTTCATACGAAAAATTGTTAAATTCGCACATGATTTTATACCCGTTACTGTGGCCTTACTCAAGGGGAGATATACACCTAGAAGCCGGAAAAAAGGTCATTTTTGTGATTTTTTTCAAGGAAAACTACTTAAAATTTCGTATCGGGGTTTTAATTATCTAAAAGTATATACATTCAAAAATGTGTTTAATTTTCTTTATTTAAAGATATAAAAAATATACAAGGATATTGTATGATCCTTGGAGCGTCGTAAAAAAATCTGCGTATACGGTACCCACTGGCGTTTCTTCAAAAATCATCTGAAAAAAAAACCAAAAAGATTATTAAATTAGATACTATAATCTAGTACTTGTCATAGCCGATTTTGAAAATATCGATTTATGACAAAATGGCGGACGTTTGAACATAAATAGTGATTTTTGGGCAAAAAATTAGTTATTATTTTGCCTATAAAACAAAAACTAACGGAAAAAAACATCCTATGACAAGTACTAGATAATGTATAGAATAACCACAAAAAACCTTAAGGCAATCGGTTCATTGGTTTTCGCGAAATTTTGGCCACCGATTTGAAAAACGTGGTTTTGAGAACAACGCGTTTGAAAATTTGGGAATGAACAAATCATGAAATTTGTCAACTTACATGGAATCATCGATAGCAGGCCCATAGTGTAGGTCTTCTACGGTCGACGGAATATTCAAGCTTCTAAATCCTCGACCTCGACCATCTAGGTGTATATCTCCCGTTAATTCCTCTCGTTTGGTCTTGACTGCAGAGAAACTCCGGGTGGAGCCTGAGCTGATAAGGTGTTCCGTCGAGGCTCTGATAAATTTGCTTCTCGAAGCCGAAAAGCGCGGCTGGGACGAAGCAACGTTCGCCGAGTCGATACGCTCGCTGGGCTTCGACGACGAGCGCAGTCTCGTCTGCCTGGCGAAGCTCTACGAGACGGAGAGAACGAGGATCAATGGGGCCCTCGCCAAGATCGGCCTTTGCTTGCCCAACTATCACGATCTCGAGTGGAGATTTGAGGTTTGCTTGGCGAGCCGCTCGCTTGTCGATCAACTCGCGCCGATTATGACGCTCGATCTCGCACTTAAGAACTCCAACTACGAGGACAAGCTCGAGCACGTCTCGTTGCAGTGCGACCCGACGAATTTGGTGCGACTATGCCAGGAATTGGAATCGGCGATAGGCGAGGCGCACACGCGACACATGAGAATCGTCAAGAGAAGCGTCAAGTGAGAATTGTCACCAAAGGCATCCTTCTTTCTCTCTCCCTCTCTCTCTCTTTCTCTCTTGAGACATCGGAATAACGAAAGTACAGCGGAGGAGCGAACAAACGAGGAGACGAGATAACCAGATAACTTTTTTAATTCGACAAACGTTTTCAAAGTGACTTCAAGGTCAACGTTTTCAAAATGGGGACTTGTGTTTTTTACAGTCGCAAATGAGTTTATCGAAGAAGCAGAATTAGAATAAAACACTTTACTATTGTCCGAAACATTTTTTTCCTTAAAATTGAAACACTAATCAAATTAACGTTTCAATTACATTGATTGAGTAATGAATTAGGGAAAATAAAATGAATCAATTAATTGAAAACAAAATCAGTGAATTTCCTTATTGAAACCCCGAACAAACCCAAACGATTTTCCAATGAGAACCAATTAAATTAACAAATGTTTCAATTCGATAAATTGTTTAGTCAATGCATTAGTTATCGAGCATTATAATTAATTATTAGGTGCGCAGCTAAGTTCAAGGGTTTCACACATGGATGGCGCTAGCGACACATGTAGTCGGCATACAGGTCTGAAATTGGGTGTCTTTATAGCTTGGACATCTGTTGAGAAAACCCAGTCGTAATATAACCAAATATCGCAACACAACGACCTTTTTTCGAACTTCGAAAATGTCAAAGTTTGTGCCAAATAAACAGCATTTGCGAGAAGCATTGCTTTTCTGCTTCAACCTAAAAAAAAACAGCAGCTGAAGCACGTCGGTTACTTGAGGAAGCCTACGGCGAACATATACCATCAAAAACAATGTGTGAAGATTGGTTCGAGCGGTTCAGAAGTGGCGATTTTGAGACTGGGGACAAGGAGCGCTCGGGAAGACCGCAAACATTTGCGGACACCGATCTGCAAGCGTTATTGGATGAAGATGACACTCAAACGGAAGATCAACTTGCCGAGGCATTAAACGTGACTCGGCAATGAATTTCGAAACGTTTGCACGCCATGGGAAAAGTTCATAAGGAAGGAAAGTGGGTGCCGCATGAGTTGACTGAGAGACAAATGGAAAATCGAAGAGCCACTTCCGAAATGTTGCTTTTGCGGCAGAACAGAAAGAGTTTCCTGCATCGAATTGTTACTGGCGATGAAAAATGGATATATTTCGAGAATCCCAAACGCAGAAAATCCAGGCTTTCACTTGGCGAAGCGTCAACATCGACGGCACGGCCAAATCACTTCGGAATGAAGACAATGCTCTGCGTTTGGTGGGACCGGAAAGGAATCGTGTACTATGAGCTGCTGAAACCGGGCGAAACTATCAACGGGCATCGCTACCTACGACAACTAATCAATTTGAACCACGCATTGCTCGAAAAACGGCCAGAACGAGACACGAGACACGAACGTGTGATATTGCAGCACGACAACGCTCTGTGCCATCGCAGTTCCATCGTCCAGGACACCATAAAAACACTGAAATGGGATCTGCTAGCGCACCCGTCGTATTCGCCAGACCTGGCCCCTTCAGACTATCACTTGTTCCGGTCGATGGCGCGTGGCTTGGGTGGGCTACACTTGCCCAATTACGATATAGTACAAAATTGGTTGGACGAATGCTTTCAGTCCAAAGAAGCGTCTTTTTATCGTCGCGGTATTTATGAATTGCCAGAGAAATGGAAAAAATGTGTAAATGCCGAGGGACAATACTTCGAATGAACCATTTTTTGTAGTTGTCTTGAAATTTTCGATTTTTTATTGGTCAAAAAAACCCGGAAGCTTAGTAAACTAGTATACTCTTAGAAACCTAGTATTTATTTATCAAAGGGAAATTAATTATTTGATTTGGGGCGGTCCAGAAAATTACGTAATTTTAAAATAGGGAGGGGGGGTCTGATCGTTGGATGACGGTAACGATAATTGGATTATGACGATAGGAAGGATAGGATGATTTGGGGGGGGTTAAAAATCAGCCAAAATCGATGACGTAATATGTGGACGGCCCTTTTTTAATTAAAAATTGAAACAAGCCCAAATTTTGTTCATATAAAAACAGGGATAAAATAATGATTAATTAATTCATTCATCAATTGATTTTCCCATTAAAAACCTAAACATTTTTTTTCCAATTAGAACGTTAATTTGTTTAAAACTTACCAGAGATGGTCAAACTCGAAATAAAACGACGAACAAATAAATGATAAACTAAAGAGATCTTCGCGGATTCAAAGTCGAAATTTAATAACGCAAAATAAGCCTACTTTCTTATGGTTTCAATCGCACATACGCCTACACTCCGGCGCGCGCACACACACATACAAAAAAACTCGGTATGCAAATTTTTCGTCCAATAAATATCATTGTCAAATTTGATTTGTCAGCATCGTCTCTCCTCTCTCTCTCTCTCTCTCTCTCTCTCTCTCTCTCTTACCATATTATACACACACACACGCGCGTTCGTGTATCAAATACGTTATACAAAATCCTTGAAACGTGTCGCCTCATTACAATATATTGGATTCCAAATGATATTCTTTTGATTTTTATTAGATAAGACGCCTCGGCGAGGGTATAAGAGTCTGGTCCCGCCGATCTCACACCGTGCTGACCACTCCAGTACCACGAAGTATTCATGTTTAGCAAGTCGGGACTCATCCCAGTCTTTCTTGGGACAAAAACGGGCCTCGAACCTCTTTAGTTGTTTCTTAATAGTGACTTTTTGCTTCTGTTACCGACGAAAAACACGAGAAGAAGAAGAACCGATCCTTGGACTACCGCAAGCAAACGTGCGTATACCTTCGACGTTTTTTTTCGGTGTTTCATTTGTGTGTGTGTGTGTGTGTGTTTTTAGCGTGAGAAAGTTTGTGCTCGGTTGTTAAAAGTTATCGTGCAATTTCGTAGATTTATTATTTACTTAGTGTATATATTTATTTTTGGGGGAGTTAACACAGGTGAATTTCTGATCGCTGGATACGAATATGCAGTTTCTCTTGTATGGATGTAGGATTTTTTTTTTATTGGGGAAGGTGTGAGAAATTGGGGTTTTTCGCGTTTATAGTCGGTAATTTTGATATTTTTACAAAAGATCCGGCATATTCGTGATGTCGCACAGAAGAGTATTTTAAAGAAAAAATCGATCAAAAGTCGATTACTATAATTTTGTTAAAATCTACTACAAAGTATTCATCATTAAAGCTTAGTATTACATTACTAAACGAACTTTTGAACAACGCCCCATCCTTCCTCCAACCGAGACAGCAGTCAGAACTTTCTCAATGTGCGACGCGCTTATTTTTATTCTCAGCGCTCCTGTTAAAACGTTATCTTTCAACCGTGATTTTCAGTTTGTGTGCGGTGATATTTTAATGCAGCCATCATGAATATTGAAGAGGAAGATACGTACTTCAATTAAGAATATTTATTTTGCGCATTGTACTTGATAAAGTGACATTTCTCATCATATACATTCCAGAATAAAAATGTAACGTCCTTTTCATGTAAACACTAAATTCAAAAGTGGTTTTGTACATCAGTTAAACCGAGTTAACTTATGATTTTGTGCGTAACGTGAAGTTTAGTTATTCTTGATAAAGTTTTTGAAAATAAACGTTCCGCGTGTATCCGCCATTTTTTTGTTTTATTCTATTAACCCTCGAACCGAGACTATTTTTCGGCACCGTCGAATGGAATCATTAGCGTTCGCGACATGTTTACAAACCTTAAATGTTCCAAAAAATTCTGAAAAATGCATAGGTGTTCTTCGTGTTTTCAACTATAGGTTCAATAAATAAAAATGTCATAACATTAATTTTGAATTGTTAATTTCATCGTTTGAAAAAATGCAGGAAATGCACCGTAATGTTAAAAATACATCATTTTTTTAAGTAACTTCTCTTCAAATATCCTTTAAGTTATTTTAACTTGAGATGATGTACTTTCAGAAAAAAATATGGCAGGCTTCGCGAATTCATAAAGGGTATTTATTTTAAGGGTTGAATATCGCTATTTAGTATGGACATTTATAGAAGATAAAATTGATAATAAATCTAAAATATTGATGGATAAATTGAAAAGTTTTCGGATCGGGAAACTCATCGCACTCCTCTTCCCCTTCCTGATGATCTTTTTCGATATAATCTTTATCCTCAGAGTTTTCCCCGCCAAAATATTCCACTTGTTTGCGAGGACGAAGTAACGCACTAACCTCTTCGCTAGTTCTCACATTCATTTTCGCTTTTATTTACTTAACACCTTCATCAAAATTTATATTTTTACTCAAAAAACATAATTATTGAGAAAAAACATAATTATAGAGAAAAATTAAACCTTTTTAAACCTAAAAAGTAAACCTTTCTCCAGTGAGACGTTACAACTCTTGCTACCGGAAACGTTGAAAGTAACGTCAACACAGACCAATAATGAAGACGTGGATGGATCTAGTGAATACGAATCTAATTAATATAATTTTGTGAAATCTGTTTTTGCCAAACCTTTTTTTAATATTTCATGTGTGGGCGATCGTTTTAAATACAATATAACGACCCTAAACTGCTTTTCATTACATGTCCAATTGATAAAAATCACAAAATAATTTTGAGCAACTTTCGAGGTGAAATACTCCTCTGTGTGTCGGTTGGTTTTCCCCGAAAGCGCCCTCGAAATATGGCCCCTCTTTGAAATTCTGCAGAAAAAATTGAAAAATAATCGTAGCTCAATTAACCGAAGGGCATTTTAAGGGGTGAGATGCAGTCAGAGGTGTGAAAAAACGAGCATTTTCAATAATTTTTTTCAATAGTAATTAAGTTCGTTTTACAAATGTGGTTACACAAACTTTTTATGTTATACAGGGAAGTTGCTGAAACTAATCGACTGTCATTTTAAAATACGTGCACAGAATCAGAAAAGCCAAATTGCTTTAAATAGAGGAAACTCTGCAGTTTTAAACGCACATAAATAAAACCCAGTCAAATATTTTTTATGTCATTTTATTACATCTTATAAAAATAACGAAAAAGTACAATGATTAATGATAGATATTTTCGAAGCGCGAACCGTTAGATTGTGCATAAAAATCAATTCTCTTTTGAAAACTGTGAAAAAATGTGTCCAACATATCGTTCGTAATGCCGCGAACCACTTCCTGGATGGCCGCGACCAGTTCTTCTACTGTGCTGGGGTTTTTAGCGTAACAATGATCTTTAATGTAACCCCACAAGAAAAAATCACAAGGGTTCAGGTCCGGTGAGTACGGAGGCCATTCTAGTCCGCCTTGAGCAAATTTAGGGTACCCCAGACCGATTACTCGAGTCCCATATACGCGATGAATAGCTTCAAACACCTCATGAGTCCGGTGCGGCGTCGCTCCATCTTGCATGAAGTAAACATTTTTAACCAGTCCCCTCTTTTTTGCATAAGGGAAGAATTTCGTTTTCACAAGCTGTTTGTAACTCTCTCCTGTTACCGTAGATTCCAAGAATTGCAAATAAATTCCATTTACTGAAATCGCTGCCCATGCCGTTACTTTCTGTGGATGAAGGGACTTCGCTAGCGATATGTTGGGATTTTCCATCCCCCAAAACCGGTAATTTTGCTTGTTTACGTACCCATTCATCCAAAAATGTGCTTCATCGGCATAAATAATCAATTTCTCATTAAGTTCTTCGGCATCAAACATTCCCGTAATAGTGTTATAAAATTCGATGCGTTTCGTCATGGCATGTTCAGTTAACAATTGATGAGTGCTTATTTTATAGGGATGAAACTTTAAAAAATATTTCAAAATGTTGTGTAATGATGATTTGGTTATTTTTAATGCTTGAGCAGCTTTCCGAATCGATTCATTTGGATTTTGTTTTAGATAATTCTCAACTTCGTTGATCTTCTCTGGTGTAGTCACCCTAACAGATAGACCTGGCAACTCGTGTCTACGGTCCTGGAGTGTACCATACTTCACGAAGTTATCGATTATCCTACAAAAATTAACGTAAAATTACTTCAATGCAGTTTAATTGAGTTGAAACACAAGTTGTGTGATAGATGAATATGAATAAATATTAAATTCTTACCTTTTCAGAGTGTTTTCGCTGGCATCTCTATGAGTTCCAAACTAGGTACGAAACCCTCTATACGCATTACTATAAATTTTTCCCCTCGAGAAGAAGCACTCAATAAGATATACTTTTTCTTCCGTGGTGAGCTAACTCATTTTGACGCACGCGTACTTGCTTCAACCACGGCTGGGATAAAACTGCGGGGCCTCAGGTATGCGCCTTAGAAAAAGGGACCCCTATTGAATTCACGGTGGGAAGAGACACTTATTCAGTTTTAGCAACTTCCTATTGGACACCCTGTAATTCAACTTGACTTGTACAAATTTTCAAAGAAAAATATTGATTATTTATAAAAATATTGCCATTTTTGTTGGACCCCCTTCGACATGTAGTGCTTTGCGGTGACCATCATAAAATTTTACTGGATCATGTTAGACCTTTAAAATGTGGCAAAGGACGATTTTAAAAAGAATCCTTTTTGTAAAATTCGCCCACTTCCGGAATCGCCAAAATCTAGAAATTTTAAATAGCCCTAGCGTCCTTCCTATTTTTTTTAGTAAGAAACATTCATCGGGCTTATTTCAAAAAGGATTTTGGTAGACTCGAAGTGTGCCTTTGGAGTCAGCCTGATATGTCGATTTGCTTTCCCGCAAGGTCCGCTAAAAAAATTAAGGGAACGGTAAGATTTCAAAAAAATTTAATTGAATTTTTAATAGATTTTGAATGATTTTCACTTCGTGAAAAATGGTCGTATCGTAAACACACAATGGGGTTTTAAAGCTTAAAATTTCTACTTTACGAATCTCACTGGTATTTTTTTAAAGCAACACGCTCGGTGTGAATCTAAAAAATAGCACGAGACAAAAATTTTCGATTTTTTACATTTTTTAAATTGTCTACGGGCTCAAATTTTTTGAGCTTGATCAATACAGAGTTCATTTAGCCTGATTCTTCAGCTTCAAAACGGTAGTTTTTGGACCTCTGTACGACCATTTATCGCTGAGATATCGGCACTTAACGACGGGGTAAAGTTAATTCGGCGAAAAAAGGCATGTTTTTAAGATTTTTTTGGCGTAACGAATAGTGTTCGTTTATTGAAAAATTTACATATAATAAAGTAACATTTGAACAACATTCTCCTAAATTTGCATTGCAAAATATTCAAAATTGAGCGAGTGAAAATTAAACCCCGGAGGCGCCTCGAAAAAAAGTTGGTTTGCGGTGTGCACCGTAACTCGAAACAGAATCATTTGAAACAAAAAAATCAAAATGCATTTGTTAAAGGAGATGTTTCTCGAGGTAATGACGGGAGGATTTTTTTTTTCGATTTTTAGATTTTTCGTAGCACTTGGGAGCCAAAAACCCGATTTTCGCTAAAAAAAATCGGCTAATTTGTTGTTGAAAAATTAGTAATTATTAAAAAAAACAAAAAAGCTCTCGACAATACCTGGTGAATTATGTGAAGTACTGTGCAAAATTTCAAAGCGATTGGTCCAGTAGATTTTGAGTTATCGTGCACACGGACTTCAAATATGACAAGTCTCAGAAAAACGGTTTGAAAAACGCAGAAGAGAAGAGAACGGCATGGAGCAATAGACGCTCAAATACTCATAACTTCGTCAATTTTACTCCGATCGACTTGAAATTTTAACACAATATTCTTGATATATTATGCATTCATTTAAAAAATTTAATAAAAAAATGAAAATTAAAATCTTTACTCCGCTCTTAAAAAAAAGGAGCTTTTTTCGTAGATCATCAATATCTCATGAACAGATGATCGTACAGCGAGTTAACGATGGGTTTCATAAACTGGTATATATTCTCTAAAAGCACCTTTTGGTACTTCAGAGAATTTTTTTTTCAAAATTGTAAAAAAAAATTCAAAATTGGATCAGAATTTTTTTCTTCTTCAATTTTGAAGAAGAAAAATCCTTCATTCGCAACATCGATCATGAGAAATTGTGAAAAAAATAACGTAACATTTTTTTTTCTCTTGAATTTGAATTTTTTTTTTGTTTTGCTTAAAAAGATGCCTACCGGTGAGATTCGTAAACTAGAGATTTCAAGCTTTAGAACCCCATTTTTTTTACCATACGACCATTTTTCACGAAGTTACAGCTATTCAAAAATCAATGAAATTTTTTTGAAACTTTACCGTTACCTTAATTTTTCAACGAGTGTATAAAAAGAATTGGCAAGACCCGATGGTCCCTCTTTGGAATTGCGCCAAAAATCGAAAAATAAGGATGGGTTTTTAGAGAGCTGACGATAACGAAGAGAATGTGCACAGAATGGACTTCGAAATCCAAACGAAAAAGGAATCCGATTGCCGGTTCCGTCGAGATCCTTTTTGGTGGCTAAAGTGCGAAAAGACATTGGATTTTTAACCCTCCGTGTGAAGACTGTGCCTTTGAAGGCAAAGTTGAAATTTCAACTTTGAATTTCTCTGAAATGACTTAAGGGCGGGGCTCTGTTCCACCGCCTTAAAAAACTAGGTAGTAATACCCTGCCTTTATCTGGCACCGGGTGCAAATCCTCTCCGTGCCTTTGAGGCCCCAGTATTCACAAGGCGTTAGTGTTTTCACAGGTAAGTACATATTATTTTTTCCATTCGTTTCGTCATTTTTATGTACCTTCGTGACTGAAATAAAGTTTTCGTGTAATATTTTCCCTTTTTAAATCGGTTTTCTGTTTTTTTTTTTCACGACCAATTTCTGATTTTTCCCGTTAATTGTTTGTATTTCAATTCTAAGAGAAGCTTTGACTTTGCTACGGAGTTTCGAAAAATGTCGGAAATAAATTCGGAGCAGCTGGCATATTATCTACGACAGCGTCCGGCCAACATATCCTACGACGTTGCATCCGAGAATAAAGAAGATGGGCAAGAAATTGGAACCGAAGTATCAGACGTGCACAGTGCGGATGAGGACCCGGACTTTGCTCCTCCAAGAGGACAATCATATCATGATTCATTTATATTCTTACTGAATTTTGTATTTGTGATAATAAAAACTCTTTGGCTCTCAATATTTCGGTTTCTGTATTTTTATTGCATGCATAAATCCGATGAAATATTCTCCACTTTCGGATCTTAAAATAATTCAACTTTTTTTAGCGAACCTAAATAGCTGATTTTTTTCTTAAAAGTACATAATCTCGGGTGTAAAATCGTAAAAGTACTTTTTTGATATCTTTATTTATTGCAAAGTGATTAATTTTCAACCAAACTCCTGTTTATTCCACATTTTTATACTAATTTCAATTTTTATTGGAAAATCTGTTTGACATTTCACTTGACTGACTTTTGCATAATGTTCTAGACACTCTGAGAAGTGACCATGATTTTTTCCCGATTTTTTTGAAGCCCGAAACTATTTGACAAATTGGAATGCCCCTTAAAGCCTCAGTGTTAACACCGAAGGTCTGAAAAATGCATAAATCCTATGAAATATTCTCCACTTTCGGGTCTCAAAATACTACTGTGTCCAAAAAATAAGGTGACATTTGAATTTAAACTGCGCGCGTCGAAGGATTTGGAGAATTATTTTTTTTTTTAGGTTGGTAGTACTGTCAGTGACATCTATGTCAAATTTACATGTCAAAATATTCATTAGTGTTTGAGATACGCGTCGTTTTGTGAGCTGCTAAAAGTGAGTTTTTCGTTTTTTGCGATGTCGAAATTTGTTGAGCAAAGAATTTGCATTAAATTTTGTTTGCGGAATCAATTTTCTGCTGCGGATACGTTGCGGATGGTGCAGAAAGCCTTTGGTGATGAGGCTATGTCTAAAAAAAATGTTTACAAGTGGTATAGTGAGTTCCAAGCCGGCCGTGAACGTGTCGAAGACGAAGAGCGTCCTGGGCGACTATCAACCTCCACCGACGAAGCTCACGTCCAACAAATCAAAGATTTGGTGTTGAAAAACCGTCGATTAACGATTAGAGACCTTGCTGATGAGGTTGGCATATCGAAAGGCTCGGTCAATACCATTTTAAAGGATGTTTTGGGCCTCAAGCGCGTCAAATCTCGACTGGTACCGAAAACATTGAATTTTTTGGAAAAAAGGCGTCGCGTTGAAGTGTGTGAAACGATGCTTTCTGACTATCAGGACAAGATGGAACGCATGATCACTGGAGACGAGACTTGGATCTATGCTTACGACCCCGAAACAACCGATCAATCGAGCGAATATCGTGCCAAAGGAGAGCCGAAACCAAAAAAATCGTGCCGAAGTCGCTCAAAAATCAAGGTCATGTTGACTGTTTTCTTTGATTATCGTGGTGTTGTGCATTATGAATTCCTTCCGCCGGGCCAAACAGTCAACAAGGAATATTATTTGAATGTTATGCGTCGTTTGCGTAACGCTATCCGCCTAAAAAGGCCGGAATTGTGGAAAGACAATTCTTGGTTTTTACACCACGATAATGCACCATCCCATACTGCACTCGTAATTCGTGATCATTTCGCCAAAAACTCAACCCATATCGTTCCGCAACCACCGTATTCACCTGATCTGGCGCCGTGCGACTTCTGGCTGTTCAGCAAGCTTAAAAGATCGCTCCGGGGACACCGTTTTGATACGATAGAGGAGATTCAAGCCGCAGCGAAGACGGAACTAAAGGCCATCCCGGAAAGTGACTACAATCAGTGTTTCGAAGATTGGAAAATTCGTTGGCATAAGTACATTGCATCGGGAGGGGATTACTTTGAAGGGGATGAAATTGGTTTGGAAAAATAAATAAAGAATTTTCGAAATAAATACAATGTCACCTTATTTTTTGGACACAGTAGTAATTCAAATTTTTCGATCGAACCTCAATAACTGATTTTTTTCTTAAAAGTACAGAATTTTACAAGGGAGCATTTCCTACTCCCCATCACCGATTTCGCTCAAATTTATAGGACATGCAGGGCTTGGCTAGAAATGAAAGTATCTGAAGTGGGAACTCCAGATGGCCAAGCGTTTAGAAAATAAAAATGTTGACGCAGCTCTCGCACTGTATAAGCCATTTACGTTAGCATGTTTGCCAAGCAGCGGTTGGCGTAGCGGCAAGAGCTCCGACTAGTAATTCGATGGTCATGGGTTCGACTCCCCGTGTGGAGACTTTTTTCTTTTTCTATATTTTTCTCAATTTTTATATTATTCATTTTCCAATTAAGCAAAGAGGTGAAAAATTTATTTTATTTATTCACTTATACGCAAAAGGCATAAAAAAGGTAAAAATTGGGATTTCGAACTTTTCAACAAGGGATTGTAATTAAAGCGCATACGAAAAGACTTTGTACATGAAAATTCAAAACTGTATTCGTTGACATTCGATGATTTACATGTATCGGGATGATATTTATCGTAGAAACAAGGGAAACAATAATTATTTCTGCATCTAGCACACGTTATAAACGCCGCATTTTTACAACCAAATCGTTGTTTCAACGTCTCCATAGAAAAACATACTTGATTGACATTCATAAAGCATTCTCTCTCATCGCAAAGTTTAGAAGCGAACCACGCGTAACGTAACACGTTACCGAATATTGGCGCGGATAATTGATGATGAACAATCGAATGTATTTTTATGCAGTCTTCTCGGGAAGTTATTTCTTTTTCTTGCTCGATGAGATAAGAGCAATTTTGTATTTTTTAAAATAAAGTTTTTAACCTGACGATAAAAATATACATCGTAGGGTTGCACCAGTGAAGTACATTTGGGGGGAATTACTTTGATGCTACACGTTGGCAATCCTTCTTCATCTTGCAAGATTTCGTCGTATAATTGCGGATTTGTTTGTCCTCCCCACGAGTCAATCAGCAACTAAAAATGTTCTACGATTATGCGCTCATTAAAAAATGACGTCCTATATGCCTTTTGCGTATAAATAAATAAATAAAATAAATTATTCACCTCTTTGCTTAATGGAAAAATGAATAATATAAAAATTGAGAAAAGGATAGAAAAAGAAAAAAAAATCTCCGCACGGGGAGTCGAACCCACGACCATCGAGTGACTAATCCGAGCCGCTACGCCAACCGCTGCTTGGCAAACATACTAACGTAAATGGCTTATACAGTGCGAGAGCTGCGTCAACATTTTTATTTTCTAAACGCTTGGCCATCTGCAGTTCCCACTTCGGATACTTTCATTTCTAGCCAAGCCCTGCATGTCCTATAAATTTGAGCGAAATCGGTGATGGGGAGTAGGGAATGCCCCCTTGTTAGGTGTAAAATCGTAAAAGTACTTTTTTGATATCTTTATTTATTGCAAAGTTGTGAATTTTCACCAAACTCCTGTTTTTCCCACATTTTTATACAAATTTCAATTTTCATTGAAAAATCTGTTTGACATTTCACTCGACTGACTTTTGGATAATGTTCCAGACACTCTGAAAAGTGACCATGAGTTTTCCCCAATTTTTTTGAAGCCCGAAACTGAGAAATTTGAATGCCCTTTAAAGCCCTAGTGTTCACGACGAAGGTCTACAAGGTGTACCGGAAAGTTTTTACCGGTTTTTCTGACAGATGCCGCTAGCCGTCAGTATGGAATGAAATAATTTGGCATATATGTCATTTTATTCTACTGTCATAAACCTTCAAAAATTACGCACTTTCATTCTGACTAAATAATAGTGTCATAGTGTTGTAGCTCTGTGAATATGTCGAATTTCGTACCTGACAAAGAGCATTTGCGGCATGCATTGCTTTTCTTATTTCATCAAAAGAAAAAGGCCATTGAAACTCATCGTTTGCTGGTAGAAACTTACGGAGAGCATGCTCCAAGCGTAAAAACGTGTGAGACGTGGTTTCGAAAATTTGAAAGTGGGGATTTTGATTTAACAGACAGTAGACGTTCGGGTAGACCAAAAAAATTTGTGGACGCAGAATTGCAGGAGTTATTGGACAAGATCCAACCCAAACTCAAAAACAATTGGCAGAACGGTTAAATGTGGCACAAGAAACGATTAGCGACCGCTTACGAGCAATGGGAAAGATTTAAAAACTAGGAAGATGGGTGCCACATGAACTGAATGATAGGCAAATGGAAAATCGAAAAACCATTTGTGAAATGCTGCTTCAACGGTACGAAAGAAAGTCATTTTTGCATCGGATTGTGACGGGTCATGAAAAATGGATTTTTTTCGAAAATCCAAAACGTAAAAAATTGTGGTTATCGCCTGGCCAACCTGGCCCATCAATTCCAAGGCCGGATCGCTTCGGAAAGAAGACAATGCTCTGTGTTTGGTAGGACCAGGGTGGTGTGGTGTATTACGAACTTCTAAAACCTGGTGAAACAGTAAATACTGACCGCTACAAACAACAAGTAATCAATTTGAATTATGCATTGATTAAAAAACATCCAGAATGGGCCCGAAGACACGGTAAAGTGATTTTGTTGCATGATAATGCACCATCACGCACAGCAAAACCGGTGAAAGACGTATTAAAATCGCTTGGATGGGACGTATTATCACACCCGCCGTACTCTCCGGACCTGTCTCCCTCCGATTATCACCTTTTCGCATCAATGGGGCACGCACTGGCTGTGCAGCACTTCGCAAATTTCGAAGAAGTCGAAAAATGGGTCGTTGAATGGTTCCGCTCAAAGGACAAGCAGTTCTTTTGGGATGGCATTCATCATTTGCCAGAAAGATGGACAAAGTGTGTAGAATCGAATGGCCAATACTTTGAATAAATACCATTTTTTATTTTTTTTAAAATTATGTGTCTTTTCATTTAAAAATCCGGTAAAAACTTTCCGGTACACCTGGTAAAAAACAAGTGTGCACACGGAGGGTTAATATGTTTTTTTCAAGTCCTTATCGATGTATTTTTATCCCCTGAATACGAATTCACCGAATTCATTTTCCCCGAAACTTCGAATTTCGATGGAAAACCGTCAAAAGTGCCAGAAGAGAGGTTTTTCGCAATTTTCGTAATGTGCGGAAAATGTTCGATCGCCCGGATCCTTAAAATGTATGAAAAGTCGAAGAGAGAGCGAGAGAGAGAGAGAGAGAGAGAGAGAGAACAATGCATAAAAGGATCATTTTCACAAACAGGTTAACGAGATGACGTCTTTGGAGGCGGGAATTCACGAGATGACGGAATCGGTCGTCGGTGGTTTTACCTCGGGCGCAACATCCCCGGTAGCTACGATAATGGCGGATGCCGTTATGAACGTTGGACCACAATTCGCCCGTCAATTCATGCGATACACGAACCAAACGGTCGCCGACAAAGTTCCCGAGGAGATGTTGCATCTGATAGATCCTCACTGGTAAGGATCGCAATTCCTTTATTACACTCTCGGGCCAAGTCACAATTCCAAATAGGATGACGATGAGACAAAAATAATCCTTTTGTTTGTTTCATCCCCTTACCAATCAAGGTACCAATATCCACCGATGGATCCCATCATGCACAAACTTCTCGGTTTCGTGATGGTAGTGATCGGAATATTGGGCTGGTGTGGCAACGGAATGGTCGTTTACATTTTCCTCCTGACGCCCACTCTTCGCACGCCGAGCAATCTTCTCGTGGTCAATCTGGCCTTTTCGGATTTTCTCATGATGATTATAATGTCACCGCCCATGGTGGTGAACTGTTGGTACGAGACTTGGGTCCTCGGTTCGTAAACTTTACTCTCTTCATTGAGTAGTTATATGCCGCGTTTTAACGCGAGCTATTTAAATGTAAGGTGTAGTAAGAAGAAATCCATTATTTTTGCATGAAATTGAAGGCTTTATTTAGCATAGTTAGAATGATCCGATTTAGGTCAAATATGCACCGTTTTGATCGATAACTTGTTGCCATTTTGAAGGTAATTTCATTATGCCTTTCTCGTATAAACCCTCGTCCCTATTGGCGAAAAACTGGGACAGTCGACTTTCACAAGCTTCTCTTGAGGCGATTTTTTCACCAGTAAAATTATTCGCCATAGACAGGAACAAGTGGTAATCACTTGGTGCCAGATCCGGACTATAAGGTGGATGTATAAGAACCTCCCAATCAAGCTCCAGGAGCTTCTGGCGACTCACTATCAATGTGTATGGCCTAGCGTTGTCCTGATGGAACACGATTCCTCTCCTATTGGCCAAAGCTGGCCGCTTCTGGGCGATTGCTTCCTTCAGATTGTCCAATTGTTGACCGTACAGGTCCGAATTAAGAGTTTGGCCGTAGGGCAGCAGCTCATAGTAGATGATTCCCTGCCAATCCCACCAAACACACAGCAAAATCTTCCTGACCGTCAATCCTGGCTTGGCCACCGTTTGCGCCGGCTCACCGCGATTCGACCACGACCGTTTTCGCTCGACGTTGTCGTAAGTGACCCACTTTTCATCATCAGTCACCATCCGCTCCGGAAATGGCTCGATTTTGTTGCGATTCAGCAGCGATTCGCAGATGGAAATTCGGTCCATGAGGTTTTTTTTGCGTTAACTCGTGTGGCACCCATACATCGAGCTTCTTTTTGTATCCAGCCTTATTCAAGTGGTTCCAAACGGTTTTTTGTGCAATGTTTAGCTGCTGGGCAATCGAAACGGTGCTTACACGACGGTCGGACTCGACGATTTCCATTATTTTATCGACATTTTCGACAATTGGCCTTCCAGAGCGCGGTGCATCTTTGACATCAAAATTACCGGAACGGAATCGCCGAAACCAAAATTGCGCGTGATTGGCTGTTACAGTATCAGGACCATAAACAATATTCACATTTTCAACCGCCTGGCTTGCGTTTTCGCCTTTCTCGAAGAAAAACTGTAAAATATGGCGTATTGTCACTTTGCCGGTGGCCATCTTTGACACGCGCTCAAACAATATTGAGTCGAGCAATCACAAAACTGTCTGAGATGTTTATTTTAGTGCGAAATCTTATCTTTCTAACGCCATCTAGCGTAATCCGATCGCACTTGTACAACGCGAGATACAGATGACTAAAGCCATCTATTGCAAAAATAATGGATTTCTTTTTACTACACCTAATATTACGAATATGATTTTAAAAAAATGTGTGCGTGTGTGTGGGTGAGTGTGCGAAGATGGCGAATCATAGGCAATCGGGCCCTTTCCGTATCAGGTCCACTGATGTGTGACATATACGCGATGGTCGGCTCGTTGTGCGGCGGCGCTTCGATCTGGACGATGACGATGATCGCCCGCGATCGTTACAACGTGATCGTCAAAGGAATGGCTGGCACACCGCTGACGATAAAATTGGCGCTGCTCGAAATAACGCTCGTCTGGCTGTTCTCGCTCGTGTGGACGGTTTTGCCACTGTTCGGATGGAACCGGTAAGTAACGGGAGCGCCAACAAACTGTGCAAAAATCAAAGGGTAGCAGCGTTGAATCAACGATTGTTCAGGTATGTACCGGAGGGCAATATGACAGCGTGCGGCACGGACTATCTGAACAAGGATTGGACATCCCGTTCCTACATCCTCGCCTATTCGGTCTTTGTCTACTACACGCCCTTGTTCACCATCATATACTCGTACTGGTTCATCGTTGCCGTGAGTTTGTCAATTTATTTATGTCTTCATAAAGAACAATGCCTTCCCCGGTAGGCGAATAAACGCGACGTTGAAGAATAAGAAAAAGGAAGAATAAAAATCTTGACGCGTATCAGGCTGTCGCGGCCCACGAGAAAGGGATGCGCGAACAGGCCAAGAAGATGAACGTGGCGTCGCTGCGAACCGGCGAACAGGACGGCCCGAGCGCCGAGGCTAAGCTCGCCAAGGTAAGAAAAAACGTCTCGATATCTTCCAAATCGACTCATGTACCAGAGAGCAATGAAAACTTTTTATTTTCTTCCAAACGAATCTCATATCTCATTCAGGTCGCGCTGATAACGATATCGCTGTGGTTCGCCGCATGGACGCCCTACTTGGTGATCAACTACGCGGGCATTTTCGGCAGCAGCATCAGTCCGATATTCACCATTTGGGGATCACTGTGCGCCAAAACCAACGCCTGCTACAATCCCATCGTTTACGCGATCAGGTAGGTCGTGGCTCGTCTTTCCGCGTCGTAACGCGATGCCATTTTATCGACAAATTCCGACAATTGAGTTGGTAAAAATAAAAATAAATGTTCGATTTGCATAGTTAGAGTTGATCTTTTGTGATAAAAAAACAATGTCTAAAGGGTTTTACTTTGAAATAATTCTGAAGATAATTATTAATTGTTTTATGTCACGATAATTCAAACTGTAGATGTTGGTCGTGTTCGTTGGGTCTCATCATTTTGATACGAACAAGTGCGCATGTGCATAATGATGCGCAACGCGCAACTGCGCAATGAAACGTGCGCATCATCAAATGCGCATCATTATGCGCATGCGCAGTCAAACGGATGAGACCCAACGAACACGACCGTTGGCGCCAAAACGCCACGCTATCGGCGCTGGCGCTTGTGACGTCACCATTCGAAACGCGAACGAATAGTGAACGCGAGTGTACACAAGCGTAGAATTTGGTGTCATTTTACATCGGAAAACATCTTGAGCATTTTCAAAAAGTCGAAAACTAGTTTAATTTTCGTGCAACGATGTCTGAAAGTGGATTTGTGAAAGCATATTCGAGTAATTTGCCGACCGTGGATTTTTAGGTTAGGAGAGGCTTGATAAATTGTGCCACTTATTGCCGCTACGTATCATAAGCATGTTGAAAAAGACGCATTTAAAGAAAAATATTTCACTACAGTTTATGTTATAACGCGTTTACACTTTCATGTAAGGTTGTGTTCGTTCGGTCTTATCATTTTGACTGCGCATGCGCGTAATGATGCGCATTTGATGATGCGCACGTTTCATTGCGCAGTTGCGCGTTGCGCATCATTATGCACATGCGCACTTGTTCGTATCAAAATGATGAGACCCAACGAACACGACCTAAGTGATCTTCACGGCAAAAATAAGTGGACGATGATTTC
Organism: Ophion obscuratus; assembly: GCA_964007375.1. Classification (NCBI taxonomy): domain Eukaryota; kingdom Metazoa; phylum Arthropoda; class Insecta; order Hymenoptera; family Ichneumonidae; genus Ophion; species Ophion obscuratus. The sequence continues at coordinate 3,976,423 of OZ023324.1, forward strand.
GGGTTAACACGTCGTGCTGCAGCGAACCACCGATTTCGAAGTTTTACGTCTTGTGGCACATTCAGAAATACCTTATCAGGGGCACTTTTCGTCGTATTTATGTAAAGAGGAATAAAACAAGCCTTACACGATTTCGTCGGTACCATCGTTGACAGAAAACTCGTATTACACGAGTAGTTAGTATACCGGGGTTCGAACGGTGACGTCACAGAGTGCTCGGGTAACTTCGGATGCTCTCGGCGCGTTTCAGCTGAGCCTAACAGAACAACAATTTCAAAGCGCTATGCCGTTGATGATTGTTGAAAAAAATACCAATTTTCTTCGACTTTTTTCACAACTTTGCACTAGTTACTTGTTAAATATAAATAGTTTTTTTTAATCCAGAATTTTTGAAAAATTGATTTTTTTAAATTTGTAAAACATTTCGGAAAACAATACTGACTCATGTTTTAGACGATTCGGCCTTTGCGCACCATCATTCCACGCATATTTAATTGCTTTAATTAAAAGTAGATACTCCCAAGCTGTATTCACTAGTCGAACTGAAGACATTTATGCGATTGATTCTCGATATTTTCTGCGACGGTTATTAGGGTTACAAGATAGTTTTTTTTTCTTCAAAACTAGGCATGATAAAAAATTGAAAGAAAGTTTAAGTGTACAAAAACTTTCGATTAATTTTTTTTTTACCAAAACTTAGAAAAATTTGACAAAAAAAAGAGATTGATTTTTAAAAAACTGTTAATTGGGTTTTTTTCTTTAAAAAAAAAATGAGTTCTTAAAAACCTGTCTTTTGCAACCCTAATAATCGAATAGTGAATACAGTTTGGAGGTATCAACTTTTAATTAATGCAATTATACATGAGTGAAATTATGGTACGAAAAAGCCGAATCATCTCACAAATGAGTCAGTATTGTTTATAAAAATAAACAATCAAATACATTTTTTTTCTCTTATTGAATCTTTTTGTTGTTCATTTTTCGGATTTTTTCTCATGTTTAACAAGTAAATAGTGCAACGTTGTGAGAAAAGTGGAAAAAGAATGGGTTTTTTTTCATTTTGATGATGATTGCACGATGCTTAGGAACAATACACTTGTTCCTTTAGTTGTTTTGTAAAACTCAGATCAATCGGTCCGGAGAAACGGTGCAATGGATTAATTTGAAAATTTACGCGGCTATTGGGGGTAACGAAAGTTGAAACGAAAACCTGGCAACAGTAGTATTTCCATCAATATTTGTAATAGAGTGCTAAATTTACTGAAAACCCATAAAAAATCATTTTTAGTGCTTTTTTCAAATTAACGTTAAGGGTGAAAACATTTTTTGTCTTCAAAAATCAACTAATGGGAAAGTAGGAAGTTTATTCAAGTTTTCAAAGCTGCCTTTTATTCCTTGTCCGATCATTGGTTGCTGATCGATAGAGATATTGATGATCAAAGACAAAATCTTTGATCATCTTTTTTCATTCAAAGTCGGATATCTCAGAAGAAAATTGACGTAGAGAGAAAAAAAAATACAATACGAAGCTGTATAAACAAGCTAACTGACATTGATTTAACTGAAAACAAAATTCTCGAACTCGTGGATCTTTAAAAAAAAAGAAAACCATTTTTCTCGCGCTATTTATGATTGCGCGATAATCGCAGCTCACAAAAATTGTTGCCAAAAAATCTCAAAACTAGAAACTTGAAGCTTTAAAATGCTTTTCTTTCATCTCGATACGACCACTTTTCACACAGATACAGCGCTTCAAAAAACGATAAAAAGATTGAAGAAATTTTCTGTTTCTTTGAGGTAGTCCTATCGCCATACATAGGATTTTCATAATTTTTTTTTGAGTTTCACTGAATATATTAATAATCGTCTCTGTGAAATTTCAGGGTTGTTTATCGACCTAATTACAGAGAAAAGAAACATTAAAATTGCGTATTTTTGTGAAGGAATTCCGAGACGACATACAAAAATCCAATTTCCGGTCGCTACAAAAGTGTATATAATAGTGGGAATCCGTCAGATTCTTAAAAATAATCAGATTTACATACTTAACACTTGTAGTAATCCAGTGCTCTCAGAAAAAATACGCTTATTGATCTAATTTTTATTTAATATCAAGTTTAATTTGAACTTCCGGTATTGGATTTATTACCACTTGCTACGATAAAGAGACGTGACAGCAAGGCAACAGCTGACTGTAGCCCTAACCTCATCTCACTCATTCGAATTTCCACACATAGTCATTTTTAACCGACATATTTCGCCGATACGATTTTTCCACGCTTTTTACAAGTCGTGGCCCGAATACAATGCTTTGTATTTCCCGCACCTGCCATTGTTTTGACAGATCGACGTTGGAAAGCATGGACGATAAACTCGCCTGGTTGAGTACACAGAGACGGAGATAGAACCAATGGTCGTGTTTGTTGGGTCTCATCATTTTGATACGAACAAGTGCGCATGTGCATAATGATGCGCAACGCGCAACTGCGCAACGAAACGTGCGCATGATCAAATGCGCATCATTATGCGCATGCGCAATCAAAATGATGAGACCCAACGAACACGACCAATATTGCCAAATGGGAAATCTCGAAATACTGCGCGAATCGTTGGAATAACTATTTTTTCATTTTTCTAATTAAATGTGAACATTCATTAAACAGTTGACACTTGGAAAATTTAGTTATAACAATTTTTTTTGAACACGTTAAAAATATAAAGTGTGCAAGTCTCATGCAAGTATGATCAGTGGTATGACTAGCGCGAAGCGATAGGACAACCTTAATTCTTTCGAGTAGTGTATTTATATTCAGCATCACATTAATGATAATCGATTGGAAATATTCACAGTCATCCAAAATATCGCGCGGCACTGAACGAAAAACTACCGATGTTCGTGTGCGGATCGATCGATAAACCGGGTGCCGCGCCGGCTGCTGACACTCAAACTACAACGACGAACGATGGAAAGGCGTGAACGACATCAGGCTACATTCACAGTGTTCGAGATCGCTTTTGCCCGCTGCGCAAGCGATGCAACGGAATAACAAGCGAACTAAAGTAAACGAAGAAAAAAAAAACGTACCAATTTTATTTCGGCGTGATGAGAAAAGCAACAACGATGACGACAGAAAGAAGAAGAAAAAACGAAAATAAGAAGAGAACAAGTAAAAACATTCTAGTCCCGTAATAATTGATCGCGCAAGAGACCACTAAGTTTTCCCATTTGCCGAACTTGAATCCTTTGTTTTGTACAGCTCGTCCATACGCGTTAAATTCCGGCATGAACAAAAAAATCACGAACTCCTACGGTTGATAATCTCTCTCTCCTTCCACTGACTTGTGCGTTACCTATTCCCCGATTCGCTTATTATTTTCCGATTGAAAATTGCAACGCGTTTTACGTTTTGTTTCTGAAGTGACGAAAAAAAAAGAAAAAAAAAACACGAAAAAATTGTTCGGTTTATCGATGTTGAATAAAAAATTTTTGGCGCAACGGAAAGCGAAAGAAAAAGAAAAGGGTGGCTGGGGAGCCAGCACTTCCCATCCTTTACCGTATATAAAAATCCTACGCTTTTTGACCGCTTTATTTAGTTCTACCTCTTCCCGTGGCGCTAGTAGGTCACTGACAATATTTTTATTGCGCAGGCGCGAGGCCCGCACGGCGTACTTAACCACCCCGACGCCGAATACGACTACTTTGACGTTTGGAGTTTAAACCGCGGTGCGGAATTGATGAAATTACCGAAATTACTTATACTCGTACGCTAATGACATGTGTTGTGCACAGTTTTACCTCGGGGTACCCGCATAATCCTGAAAAGGTGCATTTTTCACCGTACTAGCCGATCCTCACATTCGAAGCTATGGAAAGTTCGAACTATTGTGTTCGTTGGGTCTCATCATTTTGATTGCGCATGCGCATAATGATGCGCACGTGTCATTGCGCAGTTGCGCGTTGCGCATCATCATGCACATGCGCACTTGTTCGTATCGAAATGACGAGACCCAACGAACACGACCTATATGTGTGCGTCTGTGTATATATACATAGCCCCTGCCACGGTCTTACATACAGGTCTTGCAACTGAATCAAATATTGGTGGTGGGGGTGGTCGTCTTACTGTCGGCTCGTTAATTTCCTTGACCGCCGCTCGCATCGCTTCAATCAAATCATAGTCGAAGCAGCGGAAGACGCATGTGGCAACACAACCTCACTTAATCGGCTACTATAAAGTTTTACATAACCGTTATTAAAAAAATTACGTGTTTTTTTATGACGGTGATATCGTGCGGATTTTTACATAATAATGACGACTAATTCGTGTGCGGTTCCAACGTGTGATACTGGACGTCAGTTGGTAAAGGAAAAACGTTCGGTGTTTCGGGTTCCGTCGAATATCGAACGTCGTCAAAAATGGATCACTGCAATTCCAGGAATTTCTCAGCTCATGCCTTCGCAATTCGTGTGTGAGAAACATTTTCTCCAACGATACATTCTAAGAAAGTGGGTAAAACATGACTTAAACGGTCGAGTTATCGCAGAGGTAAGTTGATTTTATCTTTTTTTATTTGTCTATTTACTTGTCTAGCCGCTATGACAAGTTCGCAGCGCCGCTCTTGTGGCTATAAGCCAAAGCTTATTGCCGACATTAAGCGTACCACCCCCACCACCTTCGTTGCAAGACCTGTATGTTAGACCGTGGCCCCTGCGCGCGCATCAGGATTGTCGAGAACAACTAGCGCTGCGAGTGGCCGAGTAGGACACTACAAACAGAGGATATTTTGCGTCGCAAAAATTCTGAAAGATGCCAGCCCCCTGCTGGGCGATAATACGTAATACGTTACGCGCGGTTGGCCACGTCGCCTCCAGGTGGCCGCCCGCGCGATCCTTCGCACAAGCGAAAGGCCGAGAAAGGAATTTTGGTTCGTGGATCTTTCTCGAACGAGAAGTCGATACGTATTTCTCGTAGCATTTTTTTTTGTTGCTTGCAGAATTTATTTAACATTGGAAAAGAAAAATTCAGATACAACGTTATCTCGACGCAAATGTCGCGCGAGCGATCGGTTATCGATGTTTCGCCATTTTTTCTTGTTTCGATCGCTGCGCTCGACAAACGCGAGACTCGTACGAAGAAGTTCCGGTTGTTTGGGCTGCACGAACGATCGCGAGACACTCGATACGCGCGCCGTCCGAGTGAGAAGCGACTCGGGTCGCGGTGCGTACCCGAGTCGCAAGTACGCGAGTAATCGATCGTATTCGTCTCTCGGTCGGAGCTCAAAGAGAGTCGAACAGTCGCGATCTCGAATCTTTGGCGAATCCATTGGCAACGATTCAATCCCGTGGGTACGAACGAAGCGTCATCGAAGACACGTAGACAGCAACGCGGCGAGCGGAAGACGAAATCTGCGCGAAGAGTCGTTTCGTATTTACACATTGTCGCGCGCAGCCCTCTGGTGGTGAGAGATCCGCCGCGCTCGGTTCGCTTGTCCTCCGTTGGCGGCCGCGTTGGTGTCGCCCGTTCGATGGCTCCGCCCACCCCCGCCGGTGCCCTCTAGGCGGCGGGTTTCTCGTTTTCGGTGACGGTCGTCACGCCGGAAGCGGTCGATGTCGCGTCACCGGCGTATTCCGGTTCGCTGGCACAGGCCAGAGCCGGGAATCGCTCGAAGAGCGCTGCCCGATACTTCGGATGGCTGTGGACAGTGCAAAGATTATTGATAAAGACGCGACGAGGCTTAGCTGGAAATTTGCAACAAGCCAGTGGCAAATTGAGGAAGCTTCGGGGAGATCACCTGATGCCGTAAACGATCGGATTGTAGACGGCGTTGGCCTTCGCGAAGAGGGAGCCCCAGATGGTAAAGAGGGGACTGATTTTACCGGCCTCGAAGACTCCGGCGTAGTTGATTACGAGGTAGGGAGTCCAAGCCATGAACCAGAGAGAGATCGTCATCAGGGCGACCTGGTTATTCGCATTGGTCATTCGTTTCTCAATATATTATCGGTCAGTCGCGCGTTGTTGTTTACCTTGGCGAGCTTGCACTCGGCGCTCGTGTTTGCGTTCTCGGATGACCTCAGCGAGGCGACGTTCATTTTCTTAGCCTGTTCACGCATGTTCTTCTCGTGGGCGGACACAGCAGCGATGATGAAATAGTAGCTGTAGATGATGAGGAATAGCGGCAGATAGTAAACGAAGACGCTGTATATGAGGATGTAGGACCTCGAGAGCCACTCCTTGTTGAGATAATCTGTACCACAGGCGGTCATGTTGCCCTCCGGCACGTAGCTGTAGAATTTCAAACGCTGGTATGAAAGACGGCGGTCGTGTTCGTTGGGTCTCATCGTTATGATTCGGACAAGTGCGCATGCGCATAATGATGCGCAACGCGCAACTGCGCAATGAAACGAGTCATTCGTTTCGCGCATGACTTGTTTCATTGCGCAGTTGCGCGTTGCGCATCATTATGCGCATGCGCATTTGTTCGTATCAAAATGATGAGACCCCACGAACACGACCGGTATCTCGGTTTTCGCGACGCGGATCACGGAAAGCGCCCCTAGTCAGTTCCCCTAAATTCACTTCCCCTAGATACAGTTCCCCTAGCTCATTTCCCCTAAAATCTATCCCCCTAGGTCGTTTTTCCTAAATAAAGAAAGGACAAAACAAGTGATTAATTGAGTTTGTTTGGGTTTGTTTGTAACGTAACTGCGTAACGTCATGCAGTTATTTACTCCATAACAATCTCTTTGAAATCTATTGTATTGTTCTTTTTTTCAATTAGGGGAAATTACATAAGGGAAATAAATTTAGGGGATCTGATTTAGGGCAACTAACTTTAGGAGAATTGATTTAGGGGAAATGAGGGGGAGCCGCGGAAAGGAAGATTTACCGATTCCATCCGAACATAGGGGCGAGAGTCCACAAGAGGGCGAATAGCCAAATAACAGCTATTCGAAGAAGCGCACCGTTTATGGACATCGGTTTGCCCGCCAGACCCTTAACAATTACGTTGTATCTGTCGAAAGCGATCATCGTCATAGTCCAGATGGAGCAGCATCCGTACAGGGAGCCACACATAGCGTAGATCTCGCACATCAAGGGTCCGAACACCCACGTCTCGTTGTAACAGTTGATTACCTGTATCGAAGGAAAGCGATATTTTTCTCATCGAAAAAATCGCCAGCGGAAGGGGGGTTGTCGAAAGTTGCAGGTATTTCGGAGATCAACTGCTCACCATGGGTGGCGACATGCAGAACATCATGAGAAAGTCGGAGAAGGCGAGATTGATAACCAGGAGATTGCTCGGAGTGCGGAGACTCTTGGTGGAGGCGAATATGTAGACGACCATTCCGTTGCCAGTGACGGATATGAGGCCAAGGCAACAGATGACGAAGCCGAGAATCGAATGCCACAGAGGATTCATCGGGGGAAATTGATACCAATGCGGGTCGATCATATGGAGCATCTCCGGCGGGACTTTGTCCACGACGGTCTGGTTACCAAATCCGCCGCCACCACCGTACGCTGCGTAACTCGGTCCCGACATCGCTGACATATTTTCGTTTTTTTTTTCTTGTCCAAACTGAAACCAACGGGTGACCAGGCTTGCGAAATTTGTAATGAAAAAGTAATGCGTTCTTCGTTAATTTTTTAACGGGCAAGGAAAAAATATTTCATTACCCATTACATTCGGTAATGTAAAAAAATCCATTACTAATTACATTTTATTTTGTAATGTAAACAATTTCCATTACTCATTATATTGGATTTTGTAATGTAAAAAATGTCTATTACTCATTACTTTGTATTTTGTATTGTAAAAAAATTCCATTACTCATTACATTACATTTTGTAATGTGAAATATTTGCATTACAAAATGCAATGTAATAAGTAATAGATATTTTTTTACATTACAAAGTGTAATGGAATTTTTTGACATTACTAATGCACTGAGAAAAAAACCCAATTGAATAAAAAAAATATATTGGTTGATTCAAATAAATGTCTGATCACGGAGTGCCACTGATATATGAGATTCTTACAATACTATAAAATATTGGAAAATGTAATTGATTCAAATAACATTACTTTATTTGAAAATCTCTTCTGTTCTTTGAATATCCACATTATCCGCAAAATAAAATTATATTCCATTGGAATCATTCTATATACAATCCGTAGATGTATGGATGAAATAATTAAGCGGTTGCTACATTTTTATATCGTACAAAAATATAATCAATATAATGAATTATTTTTTGACTACATCGAAACGAATATGCCATGAGACGTAAGTTTTTCTATGTGGTTTAAATCTTAAATAAAAAGTGAGTATTAGAATGATCATTCACGATAATGGTGGAGAGAATATCAGATATCCAATGAAATATCCATGGAGAGAATATCAAACTGATAAGAACAGAACTTTTTGATCTTAGTCACAGGCCAAGAAGCGATACTCTTCAGTTTTTCCGGCGTTTAAGTAGATTTTCGGTTCGCGCTACGCCTACGAGAAACGAGCGCGCGTGCGGCTCGTAGCGGTTGCTCCGAGAACTACGGGTTTCCTCACACTTGTAATTTCGTTGGCGCTCGACCATGATTTGGTTGAATTTTTTCAACCAATTGCGAAATTGCAATCGATTGCAATTCGATTGCAATCGAAATAAAATATTAATATTTTAACGAATAATGTACTTGAAAATCAATATCGGATTTGGTAAAAAAAATAACATATTTACTCAATAGAAATATTATCTGAATCAAACGAGCGAAATTCAATTTTTCTTATGTACTCGAATCAACAATATTCATGTTATGAATTGAAACGCTTTTTTTGTTCGTTCCAGAAAATGCATTCAACATTATATAATTTGTTCGCGATAATATTTAAGTTAGTTTTAATAATATATTGTTCTCGGCTAACAATATATCTTTTGAATGGAAAAAAAAACTTTTAATTTTATCATGTTATTGAAGTTAATAGCGTTTTGTTTGAACTAATAAATCCGATTATTTACACCAACAATTTTACAATTGAATCAACGAAATTTCATTCAATAACACCAATGATATTGGATCAATGGTGTTTTTCTCAGTGTGTAATGAAAAAATCTCCATTATTTATTACAAGATAATATGGATTATTATTCGTTTCCCATCGAGTCGGATCGACCCAGTGCAAAAACCGCTGCCCCTAATGCGAAACGAATAATAATCCTCATTACATTGTAATGGGTGCTGGAGATTGTTTGCATTGCATTGCATTAGTAATGTGCAAAAATTCCACTACTCATTACCTTACATTTTGTAATGTAAAAAAATGTCATTGCTCATTACATTACATTTTGTAATGTAAAGAAAATCCATTACTCATTACATTACATTTTGTAATGTAAAATATTTCCATTAACCATTCCAGTGGACTTTGTAATGTCAAAATTCCATTGCCCATTACATTGTAATGGGCAATGAAAATATTTCACATTACAAAATGTAATGTAATTAGGAATGGAATTTTTTTACATTACAAATTCCAATGTAATGAGTAATGAAAATTGTTCACATTACAAAATTCAATGTAATAAGGAATGGCAATTGTTTGCATTAGACAATGTAATGTAATGTGCAATGAATTTTTTTTACAATTACTGAATTTTCCATTACAAAATGTAAAGTAATGAGTAATGAAAACGCTAATGTTCTACAAAAAGTAATGCATTATTTGCAACCCTGCGGGTGCCAACGAGAACTATCTTCTGCGAATTGAAACGTTCGACAGTAGCGACACGCTCTCATTGCCGTTCGAAGCGCGAGAGGGTTCCTTGATTTTCTCCAACCCCCTGCCACTGGTAGATAAATGCTGTTCGCAAAGTGTCCTTGCCGCACTGTGGCGCTAGTAGTCGTCTGACAGACATGCATATATACGTATGTTGCACCGGTGTTTCGAATATTTTACACAAATAAAAGTCTATTGTTAATAGAACTAAAACCGTAAAATTGTAATCGTAAAATCGTTAGAACGGAAAATCATTATAACTATAGTTATAATGATTTTCCGTTCTAACGATTTTACGTTCGAGCACAATAAATAACGTCGCAATAACGATAACAGGCGAAAGCCACGAAAGTATCGAATCGTTCAGCCTATCGGAGTATTTAGAGCCGGAGGCTGTCACATAACAGCCAGCGCTAGGTAGTGGCGATTTCAAGAACTAAAAAGCCGGGACAAAACGCGTTTCCGTTTATCGTAATTTCTTGTTCTTCGGCTCTTTGCCTCTCCGAGCTAGTCTACAGCTTACCTTCAGTCGGAGAAAATCGTTGTCTTCAACGACCTATTCCAAGCGCGTTACTACGATAGATGTGAGTATCGCGCGACGTTGCGAAGATCGTCGTAATGACGCAAGTAGGATGGAACCGCGAGGGTTTGCAAAATGTTGACGTTTGTTGTTGTTTTGGGTGTTGCAAGAGGAATTTAACAAAGGATGGGTAGCGATGTTGGTGTACGTGGCTTGGACCACTGTCGGATGCGGCTCGAAGCTACAGCCTGGCAGTTCCGTTTAAATATGCACTGTTTCCAGGACGAAGCAACCCTCATATGTACCCACGCACCCCTTCCATTACTCACGTAGCACGCTCCCCCATTGGCGGGGCAGGGTTTGCTTTTCTAAGTCGCCAAACAGTCTTAAGATGCCGCTTATCGAGTTATCGTGGATTTGAGAAATACCTTGTACGCGAAGACTGCTTGCCGACAAACCGAAGCCCCGCGTCTGCCACTCTCTCGCACACGCCTGTAAACACGGCTACTCGCAACCTAAGAAAGCCCTCGTCCTCTTTCTAACTTTCTTTCTCCCCTTGTTTCTTCATTCCTCTCTCGACACTCATTTTCTCGCTCCCGGATTTTCGCTTGTCGTTTTTTACCTCGCACGCGCGCGCGTCCACGTGACTTCCGAAAAATCGCGCGACCCACGTGCTTCCGACAGTTGCTTTCGGAATAAAGGGGCTACATCAACATGAAAAACTGTTTCTCGTCGTATGTCTCCTGTAAATTTGGAAACAACCCATCGAGTGGTTCTCGAAAACTATCATGTCCGATGTTGAAAGGAGCGTTTCGAGAAAAACCCGTTCAATGTTTCGAGTACACTGAGAAAAATAAATCATAGATCCAATATCATTGGTGTTAGTGAATGAAATTTCGTTGGTTCAATTGTACAATTGTTGGTGTAAATAATCGGATTTATTAGTCCAAACAAAACGCTATTGACTTTAATGACATCCCTAGTAAAAAGAATATATATAAACATATATAATTGCACATTAATTGATCATAAAGAATTGTATACAAAAATTGGCCCGATAGAATTTTATATATTTGTATATAAACGTATACAATTGTATATACTAATATACAGTTATGTACGATAGTATATGAATATATAGAAAATTTCATCGGCCGATAAAATATATACGTATATATAAAATACGTTGATATGTTTTGTCATGTAGAAAAAGAAGCTATTGACACACATTATACCAGTCGAAGAAAGCGATAACATTTTGTTAGTAAAATATCAAGGAAAAACGAATATCAATCAACTGATCAGAATTGGAAATTATCTCTATAAGAAACCCAATAATTGTAATCAAATTTGGTAAATATATTGCATAATACACAATTTGTTAACTTTTAATAAACAATCTTTTGATTTGCCTGCTTCCATACGCGAATAAAAACAAAGAAAACTTTTTCTATATCTAATCATATATGAAGCCATATAAAGTTATATACAATTATATGTATTTCAAAAGAAAATAAAAGTACTCATATACACTCATATACAATTTTATATGCCGCAAATAAAATTTTCACGTATATATATAATTATATACAACACTATATTGAATTATATATAACTGTATATAATATTATATCTAATTGTATAAACTCCCTATAAAAATATTATCTCCATATATCATTATATACGGAGCTATGTATAATTTTATCAAATCAAATTTGATGGAAGTACATTTATATCGGATTATATGTACGAATGTATAGAGTTATGTACAATTATATATAAACCTATGTATAAATATATATGATTGTATATCATTTTTATATAATTGTATCTAAGTATATACTATCATTTTTACTCGGGATGATAAAATTTACAGTTTTTTTTTCATTCAAAAGATATATTGTTAGCTGAGAACAATATATTATTGACACTATCTAAAAAATTATCGCGAAGAAATTATATAGTTTTGAATGCATTTTCGGCAACGAATCCAAAAAAAGCGTTTTAATTCATAACATGAATATTGTTGTTTCGAGTACACAAGAAAAATTGAATTTCGCTCGTTTGATTCAGATAAAATTTCTATTGAGTGAATATATTATTTTATTTTTTTCACCATATCCGATATTGATTTTCAAGTACATTATTCGTTAAAATGTTAATATTTTATTTTGATTGAAAAATATTAAGCAAATGTCTGAATTGGTTAAAAAATTATGCGAAAACAAAATTTGTTTCTTGCGCATTTGGTTGAAAAAATTCAACCAAGTCATGGCCGAGCGCTACCGAAATTATAGGTCTGAGGAAACCCGTAGTTCTCGGAGTAACCGCTAGAAGCCGCAAGCGCGCTCGTTTCTCGTAAGCGTAGCGCGAACCGAAAATCTACTTAAACGCCGGAGAAACTCTTAACGGCGGGGTAAAGTTAATTCGACGAAAAAAGGCATGTTTTTAAGATTTTTTTGGCGTAACGAATAGTGTTCGTTTATTGAAAAATTTACATATAATAAATTAACATTTGAACAACATTCTCCTAAATTTGCATTGCAAAATATTCAAAATAGAGCGAGTGAAAATTAAACGCCGGAGGCGCCTCGAAAAAAGTTGGTTTGCGGTGTGCACCATAACTCGCAACAGAATCATTTGAAACAAAAAAATCAAAATGCATTTGTTAAAGGAGATGTTTCTCGAGGTAATGACGGGAGGATTTTTTTTTTCGATTTTTCGATTTTTCGTAGCACTTGGGAGCCAAAAACCCGATTTTCGCTAAAAAAAATCGGCTAATTTGTTGTTGAAAAATTAGTAATTATTTAAAAAAAAACAAAAAAGCTCTCGACAATACCTGGTGAATTATGTGAAGAAGTACTGTGCAAAATTTCGAAGCGATTGGTCCAGTAGATTTTGAGTTATCGTGCACACGGACTTCAAATATGACAAGTCTCAGAAAAACGGTTTGAAAAGGGGCCGTCCATAAATTACGTCATTTTAAAATAGGGGGGGGGGGGGGGGGGTTCGTCTGCGGATGACGGTAAATGATGGAAGAGGGCGGGGGGGGGCGTTTCGAAATTGACGTCATTCTTGTGATACCAGTTACTTCAAAATGTACAATAGTATATTGTACAACTAGAGTGGTTTCCCCGCATGAGTGATGAAAAATATTTTGCAAGTACCTAATGGTATTAATTATTGAACTCATTATTTATTTATTTATTACATAAGGTTTGTCTACATTATATTCGACAACTTCAAATAACAGCGTACCTATGAAAATAGTTCGATCGAGCCAAAATGAATATGGGGAGGATACGGAGATATTACCCGTGATCCAGGATTTGCAAGAATGGGTAAAAACTCCGTGGGAGCTATCCAAAGAAAACTAAAGAATACAGAAGAATAATATTATTATATTAATGAAAATTGCCAAAGTACAAAATAATAAAAGATGATTCTATAACAAAATGTGGGAGCTATCCAAAGAAAACTAAAGAATAGGGAAGAATAGTATTATTATATTAATAAACATTGCCAAAGTACAAAATAATAAAAGATGATTCTATAACAAAATGTTTTAATGTTACCCAATTTTTCTCAAATCCGCAAATGTTTTAATTTTGCCAAACTGGTAATGACGTCAATTTTGCAAGGGGGGGGGGTCATTAGGAAATGACGATAGGATGATTGTAGGGGGGGGGGGGTCGAAAATCAGCAAAAATCGATGACGTAATATATGGACGGCCCCAAAACGCAGAAGAGAAGAGAACGGCATGGAGCAATAGACGCTCCAATATTCATAACTTCGTCAATTTTACTCCGATCGACTTGAAATTTTAACACAATATTCTTGATATTTTATGCATTCATTTAAAAAATTTAAAAAAAATGAAAAAAAAAATTTGATACTTTACCCCGCCCTTAAAAGTATCGCTTCTTGGCCCGTGGCTAAGATCAAAGTGTAATATCTGTTCTTATCAGTTGAATATCTGATATTCTCTCCACGAATATTCCATTGGATATCTGATATTCTCATCCACTATTATCCTGGATGATTATTCTAATGCTCACCTTTTATTTAAGTTTAAAAAAAATTGTAAACTTTCAATTTTTTAATTAAACGAATTCGATCAAACAATTTATTGTGACGATTCTATCCTATTCCAAAGACTGCATGCGATTTTTCAAATATTTTCAGCAATTCTCGTAAGTGTACATTTATTTGATACCAACAATGAAGAAATGTTTGCAAGTGCACATAGAATCATATTAAAAACACGACTTCTCGAATTCACAAATATATTCTTTCGATTATTGCAATCGAAAGAATATATTTGTATTCTTTACTTCATTTGTATTATTTACTTCATCGAGCATTTACTTCATCGAATATTATATATTTTTTCTACCAATAAAGCATAAATGCGTTGCTACAGATGACACCTGTACTTCGTGGCAAAAAATACCATTATTTCGGATCCATATTGTTGATGTTTCGATCATGATATCCACTTGTTTCTATCTCATACTAGTTGCATGATATTGCACTTTTGATATTGTACGGAGTACGAAAATGTTACGTCTCATGGCATATTCGTTTCGATGTAGTCAAGAAATAATTCATTCTATTGATTATATTTTTGTACGAAATAAAAATGTTGTAGCAACCGCTTAATTATTTCATCCATACATCTACGGATTGTATATAGAATAATTTCGATAGAGTATAATTTTATTTTAAGGATAATGTTCAGCTTATTTATTTTATTTTAAGGATAATGTAGATATTCAGGGAACAGAAGAGATTTTCAAATAAAATAATATGTTATTCGAATTAATCACATTTTCCAATATTTTATAGTATTGCAACAATCTCATATATCGGTGGCACTCTGCACACAGACATTTATTTGAATATACCAATATATTTTTTGATTCAGTTGGTTTTTTTTCTTAAAATAAAACGACCGACCGTTGGAATATGTAGCTCGTTCAATTTTAAAAATATATCAATGAAATTTTCACCGAATATAGCTAAAAGGTGATACTGTTGAAGAAAAATGCATTTTTACGTAGATCATTTTTATTGTCAATTTGCCTTGGGACTTTTCCTGTCAAAAGTCTCTTTTTCGTCAACTTCTTATTTGGGTGTGTCGTTGCGGATTTACATCCCGTCCGCCTTCTTTCCGCATGTACGTGTTCATGCTTCTTAAGGCACCACGGTGAAAAAAAACTGTCATTTTTTTTCATTTTCTGACAGATATGTTTGTTAAGAATGGTCATACCAATTTTTTTCAAGAAAAATTATAAAACTGGCGGAGATACAGCATTTTATGTGAAACTGTTTAAAGCGCAGATGTGCGGTTTTGAACTCGTTTTTCTCCAAACTACGTTTTTCAACCTGGTTGACAACATATTAAAAAAACTATTCATCCGATTTGCATGCGCCAAGTCTTAAACTGTTCGAAAATCCAGTCTCTATGGCACCACGTAGGGATTTTTAAATAAAGGGCCCCCTTCTATTTTTTTTTACGATTGAAGAAATTTTTCCATGAAAATCGGAAATAAAATTCGCTGATCCGCCATTTTTTTTAGACATCGAAATTCCCCTACGTGATGCTGTAAACCAATATGTCTAGTTTCTAAATATATTTTTATTTCATTTTTCAAATGAACCGTATGGCTTAATCGCTGTCAACAGCCGAGCAGCAATTTCGTCGGAGTGTCCTCTTGGAAGCGGCGTACACTGCAAAGTATACTTTAGATTCGAGTACAAAAATGTGTATACATTCTTCTATATGTATATATTGATTATGAGTATTAATAAAAAAAATTCCATTCATCGTTCGCTTGGAAATAATTACGAAAAATACATCCTTGTACCGCATACGAACCGTGGTGTGGTGCCCTAATATGGTTTCTTCATCAAGCCAACATGTGACGTTTCTTGAATGTCTCGAGTATTGGCAAAGGATTACAAAAGCTTCGATTATTATTCAATATCGATGATTCAATTAACGTGGAGAGCTTCTCACCTTTGCTCTTGCATAAATTTTCCACCAATTGAAAATAAAATCTGTCACGGACGGCTGAATGTCGGGTAGATATGTATGTTTTTATTTAACTAATTTTTTCCTGGTAATTTTTATTCGATATATTATTATCCGCATTAAGGCCTTATATACGCGATTTCGCTGATTTTCGAAGATACTTTTCTAGACGCGGTTAAAAAAAAATGACGCATTTATTAACATGACTTTTTTTTACAGATCATTTATGCACATAGTTGAGTGTATGTAAAAAAATCGGAAATACAAACAAATGGCGGAGATATATCATAATGGAGCAATGTATTTTTTTTTGCGCGCGCGTTGATGATGAAAGTTCTCGCACCGATGTGGGTGTCTGAGAAAAAAAAATGAACATGTTTATAATTGCATAATGAATGTATCTTCAGTATGAACCAACCAATATTATAAAGAATTTTATTATAATAAAAATTCGAAACTTTCATTTTTTACTCAATTTTCTGTCGGTATTTTATTTATTATATTTTTTTTGTGTCATAAATTTTTTTGTTTCTGTGGTTCACACGATAGGTGATGATACTAAGAATATGTTGTAAACATTTCACAGCGATCTGAACCTTCGTTCAAGAGTTCGAACTTTCACAAGGTTCAAAAAAGTGAATCGTGGCAAAACGGCTTTGAAGTTTGAGGTCGGGCGCGCCGTGCGGTATCTATTATCAATGCAATCTTACCTCATTTAAGGGGGGATTGTCTTTTTTTCGCAAAATTTACCGCTTTTTGGGAATTTTTTTGTGAAGAAAGTATACAACGGAAAACTTGTGAAACTTGGCATATAGTTTTATTGATCTGTTTACTACATACAAAAAAATTTTTAAACAATTTCATCAAAAAATCCGCCTCCTACCCCCCTCGACGCGCGATGGTCCTTTTTTGATAGTGTGCACGATTACAGCCTTCACGTTCATCCTGCAACAAAAACCCAAAAAGCATTTTACTTTAGACACATATAGCTATCGTTCGATGAAGGGAAAAAAAATTGACGATTTGGTGACGTTTTGAACTTGAAGTATCGATTTTTCGAAAAAAATTGATCGATTTTTTGTTATAAATAAAAAACTATTGAACGTATTGCTTTTTTGCTTCATCAAACGATAAAAGGATGTCAGCTGAGCATTCTGTCCAAATTTTAAGGCAATCGGTTGAATAGTTTTTGAGAAATCGTGCACACCATCAAAAAAGGACCATCGCGCGTCGAGGGGGGTGGGAGGCGGATTTTTTGATGAAATTGTTTAAAAAATTTTTTGTATGTAGTAAACAGATCAATAAAACTATATGCCAAGTTGCACAAGTTTTCCGTTGTATACTTTCTTCACAAAAAAATTCCCAAAAAGCGGTAAATTTTGCGAAAAAAAAGACAATCCCCCCTTAAGAGGCCAGTCCACTTTGGAGCCTTGACAAAAGGCTATTTTCGCGATTTTTTTTGGATTTTATAAAAGTTGTTGGGCTTGATAAATAGTCTTGAAATACATTTTAAAAAGTTTAATTCATTTTTATTAATTTTCAAGTACAAAAACGATAGTTTAACGTAACGCCGCAAAAACAGGTGGGCTAGGTAGCTCCATCACAACTCGGCAACGGCTTGTCAGAAACAAAAAAATCAAAGTCCATTAGATTCAGTATGACACCAGCTACAAAATGACCCTCGGACATAACATTTTATCAAAAAATAAAAAAAAGGCAAATGAAAAACGAAAAAAGTAAAAAAAACGCGTTTCGTTCGCAGTTTTCGCAAAAAAAGAGTAAAAATAAAAAATGTTAAACCATCGAGGGTCATCTTGTTGCGAATCATGTTTACAATATGTGGTTCAAATTTCGAGAGAAGCGGTTTATTAGTTTTAGAGATACGATGGAGCTAGATTTTGAAAAAGTTGTTTCGAGAAAAACGCGTTTTTATACTATGAGAAAATCTTACCCAAACTCAATCGGCAATTCCTCCAGCGCACAAAATCCCTTCTGATTGCTCATCATCGTCGATTTCTTCGAGTCTTGCTTGTTTTCGATTTTTTGAAATTTTCAAAGTCGACGTGCCCCTTAATAGCTTTACAGAATTGTTCCTTTGTTTTGAAATTTTTGAAAACTTGAACTTAGAAAATTTTGAAATTTTTCGCGTATGTAAGGCCTTAATTCTCATGAAATATATGCGCATCAATTGGACCGCACTGCGCAGCCGTAGCTGGTTTGTGTCATCGTGAAGGTCAACATTGTACCGAATGGGCAAGTTTATCGCTACGTCGATGGCCCTTTGGGGCCGTCCATATATTACGTCATCGATTTTTGCTGATTTTCGACCTCCCCCCCCCTACAATCATCCTATCGTCATTTCCTAATGACCCCCCCTCTCGCAAAATTGACGTCATTACCAGTTTGGCAAAATTAAAACATTTGCGGATTTGAGAAAAATTGGGTAACATTAAAACACTTTGTTATAGAATCTTCTTTTATTATTTTGTACTTTGGCAATGTTTATTAATATAATAATATTATTCTTCCCTATTCTTTAGTTTTCTTTGGATAGCTCCCACATTTTGTTATAGAATCATCTTTTATTATTTTATACTTTGGCAATTTTCATTAATATAATAATATTATTCTTCCCTATTCTTTAGTTTTCTTTGGATAGCTCCCACGGAGTTTTCACCCATTCTTGCAAATCCTGGATCACGGGTAATATCTCCGTATCCTCCCCATATTCATTTTGGCTCGATCGAACTATTTTCATAGGTACGCTGTTATTTGAAGTTCTCGAATATAATGTAGACAAACCTTATGTAATAAATAAATAAATAATGAGTTCAATAATTAATACCATTAGGTACTTGCAAAATATTTTTCATCACTCATGCGGGGAAACCACTCTAGTTGTACAATATACTATTGTACATTTTGAAGTAACTGGTATCACAAGAATGACGTCAATTTCGAAACGCCCCCCCCCCCCCCTCATCCATCATTTACCGTCATCCGCAGACGAACCTCCCCCCCCCAAATTTAGAATGACGTAATATATGGACGGCCCCTTTTTGCACCAACGCGTCTTTGCGAATCGGCTCCTCTCGCGGTGAAGCCTGTTTTTAAAAGTTGGCGCGCTCTCGCGAGGGCGCGCTGTCGTATCGAAATACGAGCCTCAAACGGCGCGGCAGAGGGGGGGGGGGGGGCGCTTTGACGTTTCTCTGCTGATTCACGGCTCGTTCCGCGTATCGGTTTGTTTATCAATTTCACGTCAAATGGAAAACGGTACCGTCCCGATGGAGAACAATTGCGTGAAAATTGTTTGTCCTCGTGCGGACGAGCTCAGCGTCATTGTGAACAACGTGAGGTGCGAGGAGTGCGGCTTGTCCTTCAGCAACGAGCCCCGTCTTCGTATGCACGTGCTGAAAATTCACGAGCACAAGAATCTGAAGAAAAACGTCAAGGAGGACGTGCGTTATCACTGTCCCGAGATTATGTGCGTTTACGCCCTCAAATCGCAGCGTTACTTCGCGACGATGAAGTATCTCAAACAGGTTCGTCGCAAACGAAATCCTCCTTCGAAATCTCGATAAACAATAAATTTTTGAGGTTAGCAATAGACAGCGGCTAGGTGAAAAATCAACTTTTTCAGCCTCATTCGTTTCTCCTTCGCCTCTTTGTTCCTTCTCACAGCACTACTTGAAGGTACACGCGGCGAAGAAATTCGTGTGTACGCGATGCGACAAGAGTTTCTCAACGGAGGCTGCGAGGCTGGCGCATCTTAGGATCTGCGGAGTACGATTCGCGTGCGATTGTCTGCGGATCTTCGGCACTTACGAGGCCCTGTTGACGCACGGAAAACGAGCGGGTCACGCGATAGACGAAAAGTACAAGAAGACACTGGCGTAAGGATCCTTTTTGCGTACTTATAGAAAATCATTCGACCTTTCCAAGAAGCTATTAGGTGTACAACTTGGTTCGGTCCGTTTTCAAAAGATGGCTCTAGGTGCTATAAATGGTTGACGGCAACGGACGATTTTTGCCGTATCGTGAAGTATCAATATTTCTTAACCAAACACCGTTTACAGACCTTTGAGTTTTGCGCATCGAGTCTAATTTTTACCACGGTGAAGGTGTCGAATTTCGTCCCAAATAAGCGCCATTTGCGGGAAGTGTTGATTTTCTGTTTCAATCGGAAGAAAAGTGCAGATGAAGCCCACCGTATGCTTGTGGGAACATAGCGGGAGACTTTACAGGCAACAATTGATCCGTTTAAGGAGTAAGGCCACTGTAACGGCCAAAAAAAAAAGGTTTTTTCACTAATTTTTTGCTCCCGAAATTGAAGGTATTTGAAAAAAAACTTTTAATGGTGTTATCGGGCATACATTAAACTTTATTATCAAATTTTTTTACAGTAAAAAAAAACAAAATGGCGGTTCCACAGCTATCTTCCCGGGACATGTTTTGCTTCCAGGGCTCCGCGGCACGCAGCACCACTGGTGCACTTTTGAATCTAGAACAAAAAAAAAACCATTAATCTAGAGGGCTATAGCTAGAGAATGTCGATCGGATTTTAAAAAGTATCAATTTTTGTGGATTTGGCGTGCGTTTGAAAAAAAAATTGATTTTTGACGAAAAAAACGGCAAGTTTTTTGTTAATAAAAAATCAATAAATAAAGTTCTTGAAAATTCCGATCGATGTTGTCAAGATAATGTAAATGTTCACATCTGGTTAAAATTTCAAGTAAAAAAAATGAAAATTGTTCGAGTTATGCTGCGTGCCATTTTGAAAAACCATGTTTCGAGAAAAACGCGTTTAAAGTTTTGCGAATAGTTTTTTATTGGAAAAAATTTAAAAAAGAAGTTAAAAGGATTTAAACTATTTTTAAACTAGAGGGTTTAAACTATTTTTTAAGCCAATAAAAAAAATCGATTTTTCAAAAAATTTACAGTGGCCTTACCCCTTAAAGCGAACTATAGACGAAAAACGTCCAGAATATGCGATCAGACACGAGTCCATAATCTTTCAATATGACAACGCTCGGCCTCACGTTGCTATTGTGGTTAAACCCTAGTGCAAATTTTTTTCCGAAAAACTCCGAATTTTTTTATGGATTGGAACAAATATGAAGAATTCGGAGTTTTGCGGACAATTATTTTTACGCAAACATCCGAGTTTCTTCGAATTTTTCCGTATATTTCATCATTTTAATTACGATCACGGCAAAATCTCGGAAATTATATGAAATAAAAAATATAGATAAAAAATGAATTCTTACTTTTTGTTTGCTCAAATTATACTTCCTCCGGTTATCAAGTAACGCAAACTAACAAAATGAAAGTGCATGATCACCTGTTTATCAGTTAACGGCTGGGTAAAGTTAATTCGGCAAAAAAAAGGCATGTTTTTAAGATTTTTTTTTGGCGTAACGAATAGTGTTCGTTTATTGAAAAATTTACATATAAAAAAGTAACATTTAAACAACATTCTCCTAAATTTGCATTGCAAAATATTCAAAATTGAGCGAGTGAAAATTAAACCCCGGAGGCGCCTCGAAAAAAAGTTGGTTTGCGGTGTGCACCATAACTCGCAACAGAATCATTTGAAACAAAAAAATCAAAATGCATTTGTTAAAGGAGATGTTCCTCGAGGTAATGACGGGAGGATTTTTTTTTTTCGATTTTTCGATTTTTCGTAGCACTTGGGAGCCAAAAACCCGATTTTCGCTAAAAAAATCGGCTAATTTGTTGTTGAAAAATTAGTAATTATTTAAAAAAAACAAAAAAGCTCTCGACAATACCTAGTGAATTATGTGAAGAAGTACTGTGCAAAATTTCAAAGCGATTGGTCCAGTAGATTTTGAGTTATCGTGCACACGGACTTCAAATATGACAAGTCTCAGAAAAACGGTTTGAAAAACGCAGAAGAGAAGAGAACGGCATGGAGCAATAGACGCTCAAATACTCATAACTTCGTCAATTTTACTCCGATCGACTTGAAATTTTAACACAATATTCTTGATATATTATGCATTCATTTAAAAAATTAAACAAAAATGAAAAAAAAAAATTTAAATACTTTACCCCGCCCTTAATGTATTCATAAAAAAAGTACAATATTTGAATTATTAAATAAAATCTTTTGCTATTCTTACTTATTGTTTCTCTCATGAAAAATACTTTGTTTTTACCGAAAATGCGTTTTTTGCTTGTTGATTCTTACCTAAAAAATAAGTGATTCTTTCTTCTTGGTTTAACTAAAAAAAATTCGTTCTTGGTTTAATTTTTTTTAATGGTTCTTTTTTCTCGGTTTTATTTTATTTTTTCAATTGGTTCTTTCTTCTTGGTTTCATTGTAAACAAAAGTGGTTCTATGGATGTTTTATAAATTTACAACTAAAAAAAAGTTGTTTTGAACCGAAACGATTTTTTGTAGACGCAATCGACTAGAATCCCTTTTTTTTCATCTTTAAATTTTCTCCGAATATCTCCGCAGCCGTTCGCTCAGGTCATATTAAAAAGGGAAATTTCCGGAAAAAAATCATAATAAGAATAAGTTTTTTTTACGAAAATCTCATTTTCATCTTTAATTTTTTTTCCGAATATCTCCGAAGCCGTTTAGGTCATAGGAAAAAGAGAAATTTCCGGGAAAAAAATGAGAAATCATGAATTTTCAGTAAAAAAATGTGTTTTTGGGAAATAAACCAGTACTTGAATCCGTTTTAAATAATATTTTCTCCGAAAATCTCAAATATGACTAAAATATGAGAAATCATGAAAAATTTGGAGAAAAATTTGCACTAGGGCGTAACAACAGGGTATCAAAAATTGGCTCGATTCATTCTTGGCTTCAGAAGATGAACGCTTCGTTCGCGACGGAATTCCTATGTTACCAGAAAGATGGAAAAATTAGTGGCTAGCGACCGACAATATTTCGATTAATGTATAAATTCATTTCATCATTCAACTAAGTGTGTATTTTAAGGAGTTTCGGTACAAAAGTCAAAATGTTAAGATATTGATCAAATTTGGTGATAATGTTCTTCAACATTAACTGCGAAAACACACATTTTTTCAAAATTTTCTTCTACTTAGTTATCGAGTAATTAAGCATCAAAGCAGATTTCTTATGTCCGCAATGTATACCTATATACAGGATGATTTTTTAATCTTGAGACTGCTAAATATCTCGAAAAATATGCCTTATACGATAAAAATGTTCCAAATAAACCTTCAATAGTTTCCAAGGGGCAATTTAATCCTACAGAAATTAACCGCCTGCCGGCCCCCCTGGGGGTGGGGCGGGACTTTGAAACTTTAAATGGGAAACCCCACTTTTCATTACAGATTCGAATTATACATAAAAAAAATACGTAACTTTTGTGTTAACTGTTTTTTAAATTCGGGATGGATGGCGCTGCACTCGGTGAAGATTGGGCAACCTTCCTTTTCTTCAAGGGAAATCCCCTATGTTTTATTGCATAATGGAGCTACGTCGAAGAAAAGTAACTTTTGTCGGAAACATTTTTTTTTTAATTATCGTAAATATCTACTATAATTTTGTATCCGTTCTTAGCTTTACCCAGGGTTAAGGACGTGGACCTGACGGAAATTTAATCCCTTTGGGGTGCTTCATTATTGTGAGTCCCCTTGCCTCTCACATTCGGGGTGTTTGATTATCGCGCGTCCCCTTGCCTCTCACCATTTAATTCTATAAGTGTTCAAACTGATGACCTTCAACTTCGATGCATTTATTGATCCGTACTTCGAATGATTGTACACAACTCGAAAGTTTGTTCGCTTTAATGTTTGCGCAAGCATTTCTGATTCGTCCAATCATGTTTTCACGAGTTGTTGACACTTGTTCATAAACTACAGTTTCTAAGAGACCCAACAAAAAAAATCTGGCGACGAAAGGTCTGGCTATCTGGCAGGCCAATGTATCGTTCCGCCTCTACCAATCCAGCGCTATCTATCCTGAATTTAAAAAAAAGTTCAGACAAAAGTTACGTGTTTTTTATGTATAATCTGAATCTGTAATGAAAAGTAGGGGTTCCTATTTAAGATTTCAAAGTTCTCCCCCGCCCCAACCCCAGGAGGGGCGGCAGGCGGTTCATTTCTTCGGGATTGAATTGTCCCTTGGAAACTATTGAAGGTTCATTTGGGACATTTTTGTCGTATAAGGCTTATTTTTCTAGATATTTAGCAGTCTCAAGATAAAAAAAATCATCCTGTATATGGAAACGCTATGCTTATACACGTGAACTTTAGTGTTAAGGGGCAACACCACTGTGACCCCCTGTTTTTTTTGCCATTTTTCAAGAATTTTTTTTGTGGGAAAAAAAACGAGATATTCGAAAAAAACATTTTTTGTTTTGTTCGTTGTTTATTGAAGATACATAAAAAAAAAAATCAAATTTTTCACGCCCCATGGTGACGCTGGGGAAGCTCCCGCGTCAGGTACTGTTGCCTCTGCAGTGGTTCGCGGCACGCAGCAGAACTCTCTTCAAAGTCGATCTGAAAAAAACTACCGAGTGTTTTCGTTAATAATATGATATTTTGAAGAGAAGTACATAGGGATTTGAAAAAATATTGATTTTTAAAAAATAGGCACGCTTTTGAAATTAAAGGACGATTTTCGAGCAAAATTTCTCGTCGAAAATAGGCTATAACTTTTTTTATTATTGAGATATCGAAAAAGTCCTATGTACTTCTTTAGATAATCTAGTTTTATCGATGCAGTCCAAATTTGAAGTCGATCGGATAAAAATTGCTCGAGTTCTGCTGCGTGCCGCACTCAAAAAAGTGGTTTTGAGAAAAACGCGTTCAAAGTTTTAGGTTTGTTAATTTATGCGATAACTTGGAGAAAAAAATGTTTACCTTTAATCAGCGATGCCGGCACCATATAGCTGGCCTTCAAGAAGCAAATCATTGTCCCTAGCATCTTTTCTCGAACTTGTAGAGGCTCTTCTTGCCTCTTTTTCAGCGTCTGTGAGCGAGCGCTCCGCCAGCTCGATCCGCGCTGCGTCGGTTTCAACGCAAAAATTGAAACAATTTGGGCCGATAGTTATCCCCAACGTCTCCAAAACTTTCATGAGGCTTCTCAGGCCATCATTGAATAATAATACCGCGATATCAGCTGCAATATCGACGATTGACGATTGACGACTTGAAGATTTTTCAATTATCGCCACCTATGGCTTTTTTTCGAAACTATATTTATAACAATAGCCGGTTTTTGTGAAGGGAGACAAAAGAATACCTGGGAAAGACCCGCAGGACCTGGGAAAGGCCCGGTATACCTGCCAACCCTGAGGCGCGCAGCTGCGCGGGACCCCGAGCGTCACGGAGCGCTGCACCGCTCCACAAAATATTCAATATCTCCGAAAATAATTTTTCTTTCGACCAGGGTCCAACGGCATCTTAATCTTAAATGTATTTTAGATTTTTCTAGATGGTTTTCAAAAAATCGATTTTTTGAAGCCGTCACAGTGGCGTTGTCCCTTAACTTACTCGATAACTGTGCAGAAGAAAAATCTGAAAAAATTCGCATTGTCAAATTTGGCACTAAATATGTTCACCAAATTTTATAAAATTCCGAACTTTTTGAAATTTCTCATGTTTTTAACATGGTTTAGCATGGAAACATTGTATCGCTCGTACCGAACATCCTTGAGCAAAATAAAAAACGGACTCAAGTCGTACACCCAATACATCAGGGCCGTGTTTTTTTCGTCTGAAATTTACAGTCGCAACCGACGAGCCAAGAGTCCGCCGTCGGCTGTCGCGACGTTGCGTTCTGCGCCCGAGTTGGCCTCGTCCCGGCGTGGAAACAAGCCCGTGTCGATACTGCCGAACCGTACCGATCGTTCGTATCCGGGGGCAACGAGGACGAGTCTGGACGCGGCCGTGCAGACGGACGAGGTCAAGCGACCCCGGCGGATTCCACCGAGCAGCCCGACAAAGTCGTGGAAGCGTCGAGAGTCGCGAGAGACCCAAACGAGCCCGTCCTCGCGAGAGAAACGCGCTCGCAAAACGGCCGAGACCCAAACGCTCCGGGGCAACGGCGGGCGTCCGAGCGGTCTCAACACCGCGGCCGTCGTCGACGAGTCGACAATGACGACGAGGACGCGAACAAGGAGGAAGATCGAGCGAGCCTCGTTCGTCAAGGAGCTCGCGTTGCACGAGAATTTCACGCCGGAAAATTTGTTCCCAACGAGCCCGTTGGCGCTGCGCCACGACGTTGCCCTGCAAGATTTTTGGGAGGAGAAAAACGCGATGGGCACTCAAACGAGCCCCGAGAAGGACTTGCTCGAGGCGCTGAGCGAGAGCGCGACGATGACGCAAACAGTTCTCGCTTCCGCATTCTACAATCACGTGCAAGACAATTGCTCGAGTTACTCGTTCGAAACGGGAAATCGCGTCTCGAGATCCGATCCGATGCTGACGATCGGCGAAAGTTTCGCCGATCGTTGCAACAGCAGCGAGACGCAAACCGAACTCGCGAATAGGCGAGACGACGACGACATGTTGGACGCCAACGCGGCGAGAAACTTTGCTGCCCTTAGCTCGAACAACGAG
Organism: Ophion obscuratus; assembly: GCA_964007375.1. Taxonomy (NCBI): domain Eukaryota; kingdom Metazoa; phylum Arthropoda; class Insecta; order Hymenoptera; family Ichneumonidae; genus Ophion; species Ophion obscuratus. The sequence goes on from OZ023324.1 coordinate 4,003,324, forward strand.
ACTCAAACGACCGAGAACTTTGACGACATCGAACAATTGCTCTACAGCAACACGTGCACGCAAACTTGCAACGATATATTGCCCTCGGATCTGGGACTGTCGGACATACAGACGCAAACAGCCTGGCCCGAGCTCGACGGCGATACGACAATCTCCGCCGAGACGCAAACCAACGACTGTGTCAACGAAGCCACCGGACTCGAGTCCCCAAACTCACGCAGATCCTGGCTCAATACACGCATCAGCCATACCGAGACGCAGACCGATCTTCTCAGCATATTCGACGATGAATTCGTCTAGTCAACGCTCCTAAGGCAAAACGTTTTAATCCCAAACTCCGGACGATTCGTTTCGCGAGGAACATTTTGTCCACCGATTTTCTCGTTTCCCTGCGTCCATCGGGAGTAACGGGGCCAAAATATTTCAATGACGGCAAAGAGATAGAAAAGCGTTACGGTCTTCATATTTCGCGAGGGGGCGAAATAAATTAACCCTTGGAAAAGATTACACGATACTTTGCGTTCCTGTTCCGTCTTTGCCCCCTTTCTTTTGTTTTTTTTTCGTCGCGACGGAAGCACCGAGTGATATTCGGAGCTTGGTCTCCGCGAAGGGAGAAATTGCGCCCTCGTTTGAGTTTTTTTAGGCGGGATATACATTTGCAACGATCAAAAAATCGATTTCTTTTTTTCTTTAAACGATAGGACATTCCATACCATGGGGCCATAGGATGGGGAATTCCATACCATGGGGCCAAAGGATGGGGCATTCCATACCATGGGGCCATAGGATGGGGCATTCCATACCATGGGGCCATAGGATGGGGCATTCCATACCATGGGGCCATAGGATGGGGCATTCCATACCATGGGGCCATAGGATGGGGAATTCCATACCGTGGGGCCATAGGATGGGGCATTCCATACCATGGGGCCATAGGATGGGGCATTCCGTACCAATTCGACCTGGGTCTGACCCTCGACCCCTCAAATCTGGTTCCCGATTTTTCCTATCATTACTCTCAGTCTATGAAGCAATTACAATTTTTTTAAAGATTTTTCAAAATAAATGTAAGCGCGTCATGAATTTTTGAATTTTTTTTTCGAACACCTCGATGGCCGTAATCGAAAAATCTGAAAAAATTCCCTAAAATACAGTGTCAGATATAAAAAATGTTGGTGTAGAATTCATAATGTCTGGGCTTTTGCTTCAACCCGTTTTTTAGCTTTTTGAGCAAAACAAATAAGAAGCAGAGATCAATTTACTGTAGACTGTTGCTCGAAATTTTGTATGCATAATACCAGATTTAAAAAAAATTCTCCGATTTTTGTAAAGTGTATTTTGTAATTTTTGAATTTTTTTTTATCATAGTTGACAAAAAGCCTAATTAGTGGTTGACGTAAAAGCCCAGACATTATGAATTTTACACCAACATTTTTTATATCTGACACTGTATTTGTGGGAATTTTTTCCGATTTTTCAATTACGGACATTGAGGTGTTCAAAAAAAAATTCAAAAATTCATGACGCGCTTACATTTATTTTGAAAAATGTGAAAAAAAAATTGTAATTGCTTGATAGAGTGAGAGTAATGATAGGAAAAATCGGAAACCAGATTTGAGGGATCCAGGGTCAGACCCAGGTCGAATTGGTATGGAATGCCCCATACGTAGAATATTTTCCCAGTTTCAAAGCTAAATTCGAAAAACTTCAAACGTACGGCCTGTTAACGCTGTGCCTCATCGCTCAGATTCGGAGCGGGCGTGAGCTTCAAACGCGTTTTTCTCAAAACCGCATTATCGAAATTGGCGTGCAGGATTACGCAAAAACTATCAAGGGGCCAGTCCACTTTGAAAATTTCACAAAATCAAAAGCAAGCAAGACTTGAAGAAATCGACGATGATGAGCAATCAGAAGGGATTTTGTACGGTGCAGGAATTGCCGATTGTGTTTAGGTAAGAGTTTTTCATAGTATAAACTTCAAGCGCGTTTTTCTCGAAACAACGTTTTCAAAATCTAGCTCCATCGTATCTCTAAAATAAACCGATTCTCTTAAAATTCGAACCACATATTGTAAATATGATTCGCAACAAGTTGACCCTCGATGGTTTGAAATTTTTTATTTTTACTCTTTTTGCGAAGAACTGCGAAAAAAACGCGTTTTTTTTTACTTTTTTCGTTTTTCATCTGCCATTTTCTTTATTTTTTGATAAAACTTTATATCCGAGGGTCATTTTGTAGCTGGTGTCATACTGAATCTAATGGACTTTGATTTTTTTTTGTTTCAGACAAGCCGTTGCCGAGTTGTGATGGAGCTATCTAGCCCACCTATTTTTGAGGCGTTACGTTAAACTATATTTTTCGTACTTAAAAATGAATAAAAATGAACTATTTTTTTTTTTAATGTATTAGGAGTACAACTTTGCAGTGACCGTTTTACTTAGAGAGCCACTGCGGCCGAAGTAGTGGCCGTAGCTCAATAAAAAAAGTGGCATTTTAAACTAGAGGCTCTGCCAATGTAAACAATTTAAAAAAGCTAACGGATACGTGTATGCATTATAAAGTTATTGGCACTCAAACATGGCAACCTACGAGCCGAATTCTCAGCATTTGCGGGAACTGCTCCAAAGACAACAAAGGAAGGGATTTTTGCACCGGATTGTGACTGGAGATGAAAAGTGGGTTTACTACGATAATCCTAAACGCCGAAAGTCATGGGGACTGCCTGGTCATATTCCGTCATCGACGCCCAAACCGAATATTCACGGATCCAAAGTGATGCTGTGTACCTGGTGGGACCAGCTGGGCGTTGTGTACTATGAGCTGCTCAAACCATCCGAAACCATCACAGGGGAACTCTACCGACGTCAGTTGATGCGCTTGAGTAAGGCACTCAAAGAGAAACGGCCACAATTCAACGAAAGACATGACAAGGTGATACTGCAGCATGACAATGCCCGACCCCATGTTGCAAATGTCGTGAAAAAGTACTTGGAAACGCTGAAATGGGAGGTTTTATCCCACCCGCCGTACTCTCCAGACATTGCCCCTTCCGACTATCACTTGTTCCGGTCAATGGCACACGATTTCGCTGACCAGCACTTCGGTACTTACGAAGAAGTCAAAAATTGGGTCGATTCCTGGATTGCCTCCAAGAACCAAGACTTTTATCGACGCGGGATTCGAATGCTACTTGAAAGATGGGCCGGCAGCTGCAGCTGGCGATGGGCAGTACTTTGATTAAAAAATATGTAGCCACTTTTTTATAATAAAGCCTTAAACTTTTGAAAAAAAAAAAAAAAAAAAACGGTCACTGCAAAGTTGTACTCTCAATAATTCCATGAGTGAATCACTTTTTCATACGAAAAAAAATAGTTAAATTCGCACATGATTTTATATCCGTTACTGTGGCCTAAGGCCTTAAAGTTTGTCAACTTTGAGTGCGTTACATTGCGGATACCGTACGTAGAGGGCCGATGCCGTCGGAGGTACAAAAGTAGGTATAACAAAATAAATGACGAATCTCTCGAGTCCAAAGGAAGAAAAGAAAAAGCCGAAACGTTACACTGGAAAATTGTTGGCGGGCTTTTTTGTTTTGTCTTCCTTCTTTCCCGTTGTTACAGCCGAAGCTGTAAGAAGCGATTTGTTCAGGAACTTGATCTTGGGAATTGGGAAGGTGAGGGGGGCACGCGTGTACACAAATGATTCTCGAGGTTAGCCGCACTGAGTGATACGCGGAGGGGGGGGGGGGTGTTTACAAAGCCGGTCCAGCGGCGTTTTCTTCCTCAAAGTCCGGCAAAGAGTCTTTGGTTCTGTCCTTTGTTCCGTCGACGTTCTCCAGCGCGGACGCCATCGCCTTCAGATTGTTCACACCCGACATCAATTGCCTGCGGGCAAGTACGGCCACGTAATTTCGCAACAATTTCAAATGCGAGTTTGTTTGGATTTTTGGGAATGATTTTGTCGTAGATCGATCGATTTTTCAATGAAAAAAATTATATGAACTTGGCAAGTCGAGAAGATTAAATCCCGACGTGCTGTCGCCGCCGCCGCCGCGATACTCTCTCGGGGTGGGGGTCACAATGTCGAATAACCAAATATAGAACGACAAAGATTTCGAAATGACCGAATTGTGAACTCTCGAAATACCGAAGGTTAAATTTTCCGAAATTTTATCCTTTGACCGATGTCAAAATCGAATAACTATTGTACCAAAGGATTATTTATTCGAGAACGTATATTCGGATAGTCCGCAGTTTGAGTCACGCAAATGCAGATTCGAACAATCTACAACATTCGTATCTTCGAAATAGACAAATTTTCGTTATTCGGACCGTTCGCCATTTTGGCCCATCGCTACTTTAACTGTTCGACTTTTTGGTCCTTCGCTTTAAGGGCGGAGTAAAGTATTAAAATTTTTTTTTCATTTTTGTTTAATTTTTTAAATGAATGCTCGAATGCTTTGAATGAAAATCTCGAAAAACAATTGCCCGAAACGACAATTTCTCAAACGCAATTCCCCGAAAACAATTTCCAAAGTGAACAATTTCTCGAATACGATATCCCGCATGGACAATTCCCCAAACAAACCCAAACAAACCAATTTTAATTTAATAATTAATTGAATAATTTCATAATTTTATAATAGTTTAATTATTCAGATATTATTAAATTGGTATTTTAACAAACAGTAGACTTTTCTAATCCAAAGTGTAATTTAACGTTTTATGAAGTTTTTTTCAATGAGTCAAACTGAAAAAAATGGCAAGATTTTTCATGCAAAAAGATGCAATATTAAGGACGGGGTAAAGTATTAAAATTTTTTTTTCATTTTTTTTTCATTTTTTAAATGAATGCATAATATATCAAGAACATTGCGTTAAAATTTCAAGTCGATCGGAGTAAAATTGACGAAGTTATGAGTATTTGAGCGTCTATTGCTCCATGCCGTTCTCTTCTCTTCTGCGTTTTTCAAACCGTTTTTCTGAGACTTGTCATATTTGAAGTCCGTGTGCACGATAACTCATCTACTGGACCAATCGCTTTGAAATTTTGCACAGTACTTCTTCACATAATTCACCAGGTATTGTCGAGAGCTTTTTTGTTTTTTAAAAATAATTACTAATTTTTCAACAACAAATTAGCCGATTTTTTTTAGCGAAAATCGGGTTTTTGGCTCCCAAGTGTTACGAAAAATCGAAAAAAAAAAAATCCTCCCGTCATTACCTCGAGAAACATCTCCTTTAACAAATGCATTTTGATTTTTTTGTTTCAAATGATTCTGTTGCGAGTTACGGTGCACACCGCAAACCAACTTTTTTTCGAGGCGCCTCCGGGGTTTAATTTTCACTCGCTCAATTTTGAATATTTTGCAATGCAAATTTAGGAGAATGTTGTTCAAATGTTACTTTGTTATATGTAAATTTTTCAATAAACGAACACTATTCGTTACGCCAAAAAAAAAATCTTAAAAACATGCCTTTTTTCGCCGAATTAACTTTACCCCGCCGTTGATGAATTCGAAATTGTAAACTGTCGTAATATTTACCATTCGACGATTTTACGTCTCGAATTGTTTGGTGTATATATACAGGCGAAGCGATATTATATTTCTTATTATTTCGTTAAAATGTGATATTTGTTTTCGCTATAAATCAACTTAGAGTTTTCTGCATTTACAATGTCGATTAACTATTTTACAGAATATCATAAAATTGATCTATCTATATTGGATCGTTCGTCATTGCGGAATTCGAAATTTCGGTCCTTCTGAATATTGATCGTGCGAATTTCCGATCCCCACCCCTCTCTCGTCGAAAAATATGGAAATGCCGATCGGTGGGGTAAATTTGAGTACCGACCTGAGCGAGAACTCGGCCGTGGTGGCAGCCGCCCGCAGCTCGGAGCTCAGTTCTTTGATTTTCCTTTCCGTGCCCGGGAGCCGGTAATCGGTCCCCCTGCCTCCTCCGATTGTGCTCCTCAGCTCGTGATTTTCCGAACGCAGACTCGACAACTCGGCCTGCGAAGCGAAAAGAGCGAGACAAGCTTTCCCCCCAATTCTTCGAGCCATTGAGCCGAAAAAAAAAACAAGAGAAACTCACTGTGAGCGTTTTCACTTGCTGCTTCAGTAAAACCACCGCACTTTCGGCGTTGCTCGCTCTCTTCTGCAAATAGAAAAAGCCAAACGCAATCGATCCAACGACCAGCAACGAAATTTACCGGTCAAATTTTTTAAAAAATTACGCAGATACGCGCCCTTGTCTCTTCTCGGCAATTTATCGTGGGAAAAAAAACAAAGAAACGAACAAAATCGACGTACCGTCCTCCTCTTAAGATTTACCTCGACCTGTTCCATCGCCTTTTCCAAGTGCGCCGTCTCGTCCTGGTCCGCCGCCCTCCTCGAGGCCAGTTCCGCCCTGAGCGATTCTATCCTACATCGGACGGAAGAAAAGTTTCATTTATTTATATTATTGATTATTGAAGATCAAGAGAAGAGACAAAACAGCCGAGTAGGGTGAAACGAGTAAATTTCATCGTTCAAAGCGAATGGATCCGACGCGATACGTACATCATTGTTTTGTCGGTTATGTGGCGCCTGGCGATTTTCAATTCGGCCCTCAGTGTCTCGTTCTCCAGTGCCAAGTGCTGCAAAGTTTAAGAAACGAGAAAAAACGAGACATCGTTGAAATCTTACGAGAAAAAAATCACATCTCGCAACTCGTACACACATTGGAAGATCAATTATTGTTTAATACCAAATATATACAGTTGCATGCAAAAGTGTCCGGCAAAAGATAATTTTATGATTAAGTAACGTTTAATGGATGCAAAATGGAGACACGAATACATGATCATAAAGTTCTTTAATTAGCAATCACAATATGTAATTCGAAAATGGTTCATAACGATTAACAATTATTTGTAAGAAAAATAACACGTTTTGGTGCTTCGTAAATGCCCGGCCAAATTCCAAGCAGATATAATTCGCTTTGTTTACGTTGTCAGTCGCGAAATCATGTAAACATTGAGAGCGCTGTTCCTTTTGCATTGTACGATCAGTAACACTCAGTCAAGATGTCGAAACTCGTTCTTTAGATATATGTAAAGTGGTTATCAAGTTGCGCAACGAAGGAAAAGTTTCACGTGAAATAGCTAAAATGTTGGCGTTTGGAAAATCGATTGTTAACGATATATTGGAGTACAACTTTGCAGTGGCCGTTTTACTTAAAGAGCCACTGCGGCCGAAGTAGTGGCCCTAGCTCAATAAAAAAAGTGGCATTTTAAACTAGAGGCTCTGCCAATGTAAACAATTTAAAAAAGCTAACGGATACGTGTATGCATTATAAAGTTATTGGCACTCAAACATGGCAACCTACGAGCCGAATTCTCAGCATTTGCGGGAGGTTATGATTTACTTTTTCAACATCAAGAAATCTGCGGCTGAGGCCCACCGTTTGCTTGTAGATGCTTACGGGGAGGATTCTATTAGTGAGAAAACGTGTCGGCGGTGGTTCATCGACGCCCAAACCGAATATTCACGGATCCAAAGTGATGCTGTGTATCTGGTGGGACCAGCTGGGCGTTGTGAACTATGAGCTGCTCAAACCATCCGAAACCATCACAGGGGAACTCTACCGACGTCAGTTGATGCGCTTGAGTAAGGCACTCAAAGAGAAACGGCCACAATTCAACGAAAGACATGACAAGGTGATACTGCAGCATGACAATCCCCGACCCCATGTTGCAAATGTCGTGAAAAGGTACTTGGAAACGCTGAAATGGGAGGTTTTATCCCACCTGCCGTACTCTCCAGACATTGCCCCTTCCGACTATCACTTGTTCCGGTCAATGGCACACGATTTGGCTGACCAGCACTTTGGTACTTACGAAGAAGTCAAAAATTGGGTCGATTCCTGGATTGCCTCCAAGGACCAAGACTTTTATCGACGCGGGATTCGAATGCTACCTGAAAGATGGGCCGAGGTCGTAGCTAGCGACGGGCAGTACTTTGATTAAAAAATATGTAGCCACTTTTTTATAATAAAGCCTCAAACTTTTGAAAAAAAAACGGTCACTGCAAAGTTGTACTCCTAATAATAAACAAATTCAAGACTACAGGTACTCTAGAAGATAAATACTGTCCTGGGAGAGCCAGGAAAACAACTAATCGTGTCGATAAAGTGATCAAAAGAAAGGCTGTCGCAGACGTAAAAAAGAATGCTGCAATCATCGCACGTGAATTACGCGAAGAACATTTGGCTGACATTAGCCAAAGTACTGTTTCACGTAGACTGACAGAAGTGGAACTTTTTGGACGTATTGGAGTTAAATAAACCGCTCACCAGTAAAAAAAAATAAGGTCAGATTAGAATTCACGAAAAAAATACCAGACCTGGACTGTTGAAGATTGGAAAAAAGTGCTGTTCTCAGACGAAACTAAAATTAATTTGTTTGGAAATGATGGGAGAAGGTACGTCCGACGACCAAAAGGAACTAGAAATGATTCGCGATATCAAACACCAACTGCGAAACACGGTGGAGGTAGCATTATGCTATGGGGTGCATTCTCTTGGAAAGGTGTCGGTGCAATCTTTAAAATTGAAGGCACTCTGAACTCTGCTATGTATAGAGATATTATATTAAAAGAAATGCAGCCTTATGCTCGTCAGAATATGCCACGAGGATGGATTTTTCAGCAAGATAATGATCCAAAACATCGATCACAGCTCCTTCTGTAGGTTTTTAGCAAGAAAAATATTCGAGTTTTAGATTGGCCGAGTCAATCTCCGGACTTGAATCCCATAGAATATTTATGGCAAGAGTTAAAACTAACCGAAGGAACTGAACATTGTGCCAATAAAGTTGCTTTGTGGGGAATAGTTCAAGAGTGGAAAAATATCTCTCAAGATAGAATCATCAATCTTATTGAATCGATGCCTCACCGATGTGCTGCCGTGATAGCTTCGAAGGGCAGGCTACCACGTATTCATGAAAATCTTACATTTATTACCGTTTTCCATTTTTTTTGCGTTACTATATTTTTTCTCTCTATATAGTGCGTAATTCGTACCTGGCCGGGTAGTTATGAAAAAGCGAAAATTGCTATTATGGTTATAAATAATTATGAATAATAATATACAATTTTTCAATAACACGTTTCGATTGCATAGGAAGAGAACTTTACAATACGTTTGTGTTTCCAATTTGCATACTTTAAGGGAGACTTTGTCCTTGATTGAGCAGCGCGAGATGTTAGCGGCTCAACATGAGCAGCTAGAAGAAGAGGAGGGATGCCTCTATGGACCAGGCATTGCCGATTAGCGGTAATTATAACACACATTTGTGTAAACACATTACAAAACTTTAAACGCGTTTTTAAAAATGGCTGACATTCTCCTGACCGCTGTAATTAACATATCGACCTGAAATTTCGAGAGCATACTCAGAAAATATGTCTTCACGGAATGACGGATCGTTTTTTCGATAGATACATTTTTGCATTTATTATTTATCTTTTTATGCGAAAAAAAAACGGGAAAATTCGATTTTTTTTAAATTGCCGCCATTTTCCGAAATTTGTACTAAACGAAAAACCCATCCGTCATTCCATGAGCAAAGGGTCACAGATTGATAATATGCTTTGAATTTGTGTTTCAGATCAACAAAGAGGGGGCAGTGATGTCAGCCGTTTACCTCCCGCGATTTGAGGACCTGTTTTCGCGGAGCTGCAACGGCCGCCATTTTGGTTTTTTTTTTCAAAAAAAAATTTCAACGTTCTGTATATCATGAATCAAAGCAAGAAAAAAATCGCACTCAAAAAGCTTCACTCGTTTCCTTTAAAAAAAATAAAATGTAAACTCCTGAAATATGCCACTCCAAGGACAAAGTCTCCCTTAAACGTTACTCCATCATAGAATTATCTTTGGCCGCCCACTATTGCATGCGCCTGTATTTCGAGTGAAGATAAAATATAAATTTTTCGAAAAATTCGATCGTTCTTTTTCGTCGGTGCCTCTTACACTCGTATCCGGTCTCTCGGGCATATCCAACGAGGAATCGTTCTCGTTGTTCGCTGCGCCGACTCTGTTGCGTATCGGCCCGTCGTTCAAGAAGTCGGGAAGCGTTTTATTGACCCCCGCTACAATCTCGTTGGTGGGTGAATTCGCGGCTCCGACTGGATTCGCGTGAGCGGCCGAGGAGTCCCTCGTCGCGGACGGCGGCAGGTCGAATGGCAAGTTCCGCCGGTGGGCGTTTCTCGTCGTCGCTTCGACTTGTCGCATCGGAAGCTGATTCGGCCTCGGATAAACAGGCGAATGGTGAGCGGCTGTGGCGGAAACGTTACACGTCGCTGTGTCGTTGCGAATTCGTCTCTCGAGTCCGCCGGTCAGATCGAAAGGCAAATCGCGGGTGGCGCAAATGTCGCCGTCGGGCCGATCCGCCTCGTTCCTGGCACGGCTCGTCGTCGATGTCGTCATTGTTGTCGTTGTTGTTCCTGTCGTCGTCGTTATCATTATCGTCGATGGCGTATTTCTGTTGCCATTGCCGCAAAGTCTTTCCGAGTGAGTAATGGCAAAGTCCGGCAGATTGCCGGCGTTGTCGGCGACCGGCGGAACGCTGGACGACACCTGGTTCAAGTAACATTGCTCTATGACCAGATGATCCTGAACAAAGTCCGGCAGCTCGGTAGGATTGCAGGGATAAATGGCGTCGCCGTCGGAGGAGGAGGCGGCGGCAGGTGCCACGGACGGTCCGCCTCTCGCCGGGGAATACACCTTGGGCCTGGCTCCTGACAAAGTGTAATTGGGCCTCACGTCCTTCCTCAGAAAGTGCTTAAAACTGAAGGGGTTCTGCTCGCACCTCGCCTCCCTCGATGATTCCGGCATACCTGCGCGCAGCACCGGAGGGACATTTTTTTTTTAAGTCCCGTTACTTTCGTGCTCAATTACACATGTACCGGAGAAAAAATATGAAGAATAAACAAGCGAAAAAATGTTTTGATTTTTTTTACGCGAACCTGTCGAATGACTCGATTCGTCGCTCGCTCGTAGGTTACTATCCCGCGGTTGATTATTCACGCTCGCGGGAGGAAAGTTGGCGGTCCTGTTGTTTCCTTCGACCGACGGCGATGAGGTACCGTACTCGGTCCCTCGACGACTCGCCATCGTAATTCCTTCGTTACGTTTTTTTTTTTCTTCTTTTTCGCAATGTCTTCTTTGGGTATATTCTAATTCCTATGTTGATAGCGACTAGGGTGCATTTGGCGTTTCAGATATCGTACGACGTAAAAAGCACTGCACCCGAGAGGAAACAGGGGATAAAAAATGCACAGGCGCATACACACTGACGCACAGTTGCGTGTTTTCGCAAGGACGGTCTTACATACAGGTTGGAAACTCCGGCGTTTTTTAGGTGGTGGGGTAGGTCTATGGAGCCTAGATACAGGACGACACACGCGACCTCTGTAAAAATGGCCCACCGAAAATAACATCCAAGATTTTTATTATGACAAATCGTTTGTTGGTCATTGTTGGATCAATTGCAATCATTGTTGGATATTTTTGAGAGCACTAGATGAAAAATCAGATCTAACGTGAAGATGGCCGATTTGTTGAAACTTCAACTGTTTTGAGGCTATCAATAGGAGCGCAATCGTTTGTTGGTTATGAATATGCTAATTAAGGAGAGATATACTATGGGCCTGGTATCGATGATTCCATGTAAGTTGACGAATTTCATGATTTATTCGTTCCCAAATTTTCAAACGCGTTTTTCTCAAAACCACCTTTTTCAAATCGGTACCCAACATTTCTCGAAAACCAATGAACCGATTGCCTTGAGGTTTTTTGTGGTTATTCTATACACCATTATCTAGTACTTGTCGTAGGATTTTTTTTCCGTTACTTAGTTTTTGTTTTATCGGGAAAATAATAACGAATTTTTGGCCTGAAATCACTATTTATGTTCAAACGTCCGCCATTTCGTCATAAATCGATATTTTCAAAATCGGCTATTACAAGTACTAGATTATAGTATCTAATTTAAAATAATCTTTTTGGTTTTTTTTCAGATGATTTTTGAAGAAACGCCAGTGGGTACCGTATACGCAGATTTTTTTACGACGCTCCAAGGATCTATCAATAACCTTGTATATTCTTGATATTTTTAAATAAAGAAAATTAAACATGTTTTTGAATGTATATACTTTTAGATAATTAAAACCCTAATCCGAAATTTCAAATAGTATTCCTTGAAAACATTCATAAAAATGACCTTTTTGCGGCTCCTAGGTGTATATCTCCCCTTAAGGCTGGGAATAGACGTCCGATTTTTTCTGTCCGACAATCCGATCCGACTATCGGAAGGCCATACATTTGTCATACGTTTGTTTGAACATATGCAATACAGATCCGATCCGATAGTCTGATTCGAGTTCCGATATTTGGATTGGATGTCATGCTCAAACAAATGTATGGCACGAGTGCCTTCCGATAATGGAATCGGATTGTCGGAAAGAAAAAATCGGACGTCCATTCCCAGCCTAAAAGCTTTTTTGGTTTTCCGTATTATTTAAATTCAAGAGATGAAATGTACATCCCCGTGTTACATGACGTCATAAAATCATAGGGCCGCGTTCGCGCTGTGTGCATCGACAGAATGACTAACCAATCAAATAAGCGTTCGGGAATTAACCAATCAGCATTCCTCTAATTTTCATTATGACGAATCGTTGATGGGTCGTGTCGGGTAATACTTTTGAGTGCCGCGAACGGCTTTGAGACTACCCCTAACGACATCTAGCGGATAATTTGAGGGTCCCGCGCACACGGTCTTATATGCAGGTCTGGAAACGGCCACGATTTGATACGGGGCATTGCTGTTGAAGGGTACGGTGAAACAAGGACAGAATAGCTTCTGTCTGTCTCTCTCACTCTCCTGATGGAGGCGCATACGCCGTCGACCTTACTCATAACCTAGTTTATCGCATATTTGATAGGAATACAAAAAAAATGAACAAATAACAAGCTTACTGAAGACCAAAATGATTGATAGACACCATCATAATTGAGGTCACCTGCATGTCATATAACAATTCTGTAGAACCAAGCAGCTATGATGAACATAAACAATCTTTATACCAAATGATCAAATCGTAGTTTGGCTAAATTGTTAGCATCAAGTTTTGGAACCCCAAGCTTCGGGGTTCGATTCTTAAACAAGTTCTTTTTTATCTTCAGGTAATAAACTGTTTATTAATTCAGATACGTTAAATACCTTTTTATTCCATTCTTTGTTACATTTATTCGTCACTTTCTTTTTGTAAACGTATATTCGCGTATTAAAATGATTCGATTGGTCAGATAAGCTCTTTTCCAGTTTCTACAGTCTTCGGATTAATTACTGGCCAGCGCGTTTTTTTTTCATAAAGCGCCGTATTAATAAGACGTTTTTTTAGAGTCGTATATTTTCGTTAAAAATTCGGTAGCTTGGCTTCACATTTTACCAGTATACGGCGATGTATTTTTACTTGATTATAGACGAAAACCAATAAAAAGGTAAATAAGCATGACACACGGGCCGAGGTCATGGTTCACTTGACACTACGGGAAATTACAAGCGCAAAGGGGGGAAGGATGAAATCACAGAAGACCGTGGATGGGGGGTACCCTCCGACAGCAGCAATGCAGATGGCGACTAGCGGAATAAAAAGTGGATCGCGCAACGGTGCCTCACGGCTCCATTGAATTGGCGCTTCGTTTAGAATGACGCTTATTCGGCTCAAAACTCGACATTGTCGCACGAAAAAAATTATATGATGCTGATTCAAAATCGCTAATATTTCAAGGTTATGGTCTTGCCAGATGTCTAGCTTTACGATATGACGTTTTACATCCGACAATTTCAACCATAACCTCCTGGTGCGGAGGTCTTTTGCTAAACGGCGGAAACTTTTTGTACTCCCAATATTTTGACGAATTTTCTATTCTATTCATCTACTAATTTTGGCCCAGGAATATATATATATATGTATGTATATAAACACATTATATCTATAAAATTTTTCGCATCTCTAGATACATTTTCTACCGATGAACGCGCAAAACGCTTGCAGCGCTGCCAGATCGCCGGTTCTAGTCTGCTCCAGTCGCTTCGTGGCGCTAGTGTCGCCAGACATTGCTTTATTTAAATCGCTATATCACTGAAACTAGACGGTCAAAATTCATGATTTTTTTACCCACTTCGTCATACGTTCCTCTGTAATTGGGAGTTTTCAAGAAAAATCTGTCCAACAATTTCGGCGTTATTGCATAAAATGTGAAATTTTCCACCGTTCCCCATAAGAACACGTGTAAAACCGTGCAATTTTTGATTGACAATATTGCGTGGAAACCGGTGCAAACTTCAGACGCATAGAAGAAGATGAAGAAGAAAAGAATAGCAAAGGAAACGATCCAAAGGACTTTGAGAGTACGCGATTTCTTGGTTTCCGATAAGAACACGTATAAAACCATGCGATCTTTGATTGCCAATGTTGCGTGGCAACCGGTGCAAACTTCAAACTCATAGAAGAAGATGAAGAAGAAAAGAATAGCAAAAGAAACGATCCAAAGGACTTTAAGAGTAAGCGATTTCTTGGTCACGTCAGAGTCTGTACTACACAAATTATCATCAGCCGGTAGGCGAGATTCTTGGATCATCTCGCGCTGTCGTTGCTTTCGTTCCATGATCTGCTACTGAAAAGTTGACCTTGTATAACGTATAGTATAAATGCGATGTGCCATGCGTGATGACGTGTCAAAGAAAAAATCAAGATCCCGAGTTTCGCGGACCGATCGTTATCTATTTCCGAGACAAAAAATAATATTGTATATTCTCTCATGATACTTTTAAATGCGGGTCTAATTGGATTTTTAGCAGGATGCCGTAAAAAAATAATCATAGTTATCATGAAACACGATCATTGTTATTATATTTAAAAAAAATTATTATTCGTTCCATTTAAAGTAACATTTGTTAGTTTTTTTATTGGTTATTTATTGGTTAAATTTAAAGTTTTCATTTATTTTTTACTTTGTCCTCCGAAACTCACGATTCCTTTGCATTGGGGAAAACTGTTTGGCAAGTATCTCGGGCGTCGATTACGTATGTATTCCAGCTAGGTCGGAAGACGCGGAATTAACAGTATAGCTGTGCGAATAATTTTTCTTGTAGCCCTACCATCACTCGGAATCGTTTAATGCAACATATAACGTTTTTGTTACTATTATGTTTATTTTACAATACGTTTATTTAAGTTTGGGATATTTGACAATTTTTTTTAGTATAACGTACGATATTTGGGTTCGTACCGATGCAATCTTTTAAAATGTTTCTTATATGGGAGCGTACACCAATTACGCAACGCGAAATCGCCCCCCCCCCCCCGCTCCATTTCGTTACGTAACGGGTGCTTTGTCATCAATAATTACATTTCTTTTTCATCGACATAACTCATTGTAAGGGGATCGGGTTTAGACTCACTTTATGATTATGTATTCGTCTAGTTTTATACGGATTTTCATGAGAAAATCTTTCAAATTAACCGTGACATATGCCTGGATTTAACGGCAAAAAAAATCTTCATTGTCCGATCGATATCTCTATGAAAGGTTATCTGTAAATAAAAAGTCAACAATTTGTCGATATCTATGCAAATGTAGCTATCGTTATGCGTAGCCGTTTTTTATTTTGTTTTTTTTTACAAAATGCCGACAGTTTGGACACTTTTTTTATTTTCAAGGCCTTTTTTGTATTCAAGCAGTCCTTAAAAATAGTAATTATCAAAATTTAAAAAATCGGCCATGTACAACCTCAATTGCGGGCGCGCGCGCGCGTGTGTGTGTGTGTGTGTGTACACACACACGTGTTTTTAGAACTGCTCTGCGGTGCAAAGAGGGGGGAGAGGCGGGGCAGCTTATTTACGACCTGCTCATTTCGCGGATCCTTCGCGAGCTGGTACCCTTGGTCGTCAAGTTGATGGGGGGTGGCCTTCTTCGTGGGTTGCAGTCCAGTTTTCTTGCGATTTGATAAAACGATCCTCGTCGATAGATTTTGATGGCTGGACCAGAGCACCTCGCTGAGCTTGGGATTTACTGACTCCTTTCAGGACGCGATCAATGTCCTTTGAGGATGAATACGTTTGCCGGAGATGGTTGTATCTTTCCGACCAGGGTATACCGATGGGACGAACGTTATGAGAAATAGTCGTCCGACTGTTTGCTTGTTGGCGGCCGCCGCTCAATTAATATTTCGTTCCGTTTTCAAACAATCGTGAGTCGATATCGTGTAGATCCTCGCTTTCTACCTGTGTCCTAAGCTCGCACACTCCATTAGAATATTGACCGCTACACTCACAAGTACGTCGGCGAAGGCGATACCGACAGAAGATGCAGAAGAAGAAGCACAAGCAGAGAAGAATAGCAGAAGAAACGACCCAAAGGATTGTGATGGTAAGCCATTTCTTGATCACTTGGTCGTATAAATAATCGTCTGGTACGGTTGGCGAGATTGTTGGATCGACTCGTGGTGTGGTTGTTGGAACGACTGGCGGTGGGGTTGCTGTCGTTTCAAGAGGAACAACTCAAAAGTTTCCATTGTATGACTATCGTAAATGTAATGCTCCCATATATCCTTCTGAATCTTGCCCTTACCGGGGGTTATTGGTTTCTTCGTCGTTGTTGTAGTACTCGTTGTTGTAGTACTTGTTGATGCAGTACTCTTTTGCGTAGTACCCATTGTCGTAGTACTTGTTGAAGTAGTACTCTTTGGCGTAGTACTCGTTGTCGTAGTACTTGTTGATGTAGCACTCTTCGGCGTAGTACTCGTTGCCACCGGACAAATGTCCGTTTTGTCGTTAACATCGCGGCTACGAAAAAAAGTTCCTTTTAGCATCCTCAACAACGACAATGCGATGAATTCAAATGAATTTCCGTTGTTCTGAAAGTATTGGATTATATCAGGTGCATTGATAGCCGCATCTGCCTCTATTCTCAAGCATATAGGCCTCCGAAGTAACTTTCGTGGTGGCGCCGCGCAACGGCTGCCGGTGGCAAAAATTGGATTGGCGCATGGCGGTTAAGTCAAACCGTCACAAACACGAAAGAGCTAGGCATCATCGATTGTAGATCTCACATTGTGAATGGAATGTGCTTGTAAATAAAATAAAATAGTGTGATGGAACTAATAACGATTACTTGCGGATTTCAATGTATCCTCATGACTTCCTTTCGCCCTAAAAGCATGTCTATAGGTATGTGATGAAGAGAATGTTAATGAAATTGCGTACATTGGCTGCACACACATTTTTTTCTGCCGTACAACAAACTTTCTATTTAAATTATTGTTCGCATCGGAAATTTATATAAAGGATGTTGTAACATAGGCAGAAAACCTTCGATAGTCAACATGTATCGGAAGTTCGCGAAATTGTTGCTGGTGAGAAAAGGACTGTGATGGGAAAAGTTCTTCCTCAAACACGCGTCAACAATCCCAAATCTGACGTGAAACGCTGTTTTTACAACGTAAACATCACACGCGGTACTGTCATTTGGGGCCGTCCATTAATCACGTGAGGCTCAAATGGGGGGGGGGGGGTTGGATAACATCACGATTGATCACGCTGGGGGGGGGGGGGGTATTGTGACATATCACGTGTATTTTTTTGTGTAACTGCGTGGACCGGAGAGCATCCGCTGTGAGCTATGGAACAGACAACTTGCACCTTTTTGAATTTTTGCTACGCAAAATGACCGCATTTTTAGTGTCGTACTCTGCCACTCGCAGCGCTAGTTATACTCTTACAACCTGATGCGTGCGCAGGGGCTATGTATATAATACAGTCGCTATGTACGCCGTGCGGGCCTCGCGCCTGCGCAATAAGAATATTGTAAGATAACTGCTAGCGCCATGGGGAGAGGTAGAACTAAAAAAGCGGTCAAAAAGAGCAGCATTTGTATGCCGGCAGGGGATAGAAGGTGTTAACCCCCTGGTTGTGCCTAAAAAGTAACCTAAAAAACAGTTTTTAGTTCTATTTAATTTCGGCGGGCCTCCTACTTAAAGTGAAGTGCCTACATCTGATCCACAAAAGGCTTGTCCACTTGTTACTGTAGAAAACACGCAAATGGACCCATGGTCCTAGGACAATGCCATTTAAATATACTGACAATATATATTATTTCGTTTTTGACAATCAAATACCGTACCTACTCCCTATCGGTTGTGTCTGACATTTCTTAACACAAAAAAATACACGTGATGTTGGGGGGGGGGAGTGGGCTAGAAACGTCATCACATATCACCACGGGGGAGGGGGGCTCAGAAAGTTGCCTAAAAAACCTCACGTGATTAATGGACGACCCCTTTGAGCGAACACCTGATTTAAATGGCATACTGCATTAGCAGACGAAAACCAATCCAAGTTTTGCCAAAACTCGTCGCAAGGGCTGCGCCACTAGAGTTACTTCGGAAGCCTATACACTACTGGCGAAAAGTTTCCGGACAAAAATTGAAAAAAGCTTCGGAACGATTTTTTATGCCATTACGCCGATAGTTGACATAAATGAATTTAATAAACGGCATTTTGAAAAAGAGGAATTCACCTTGATTCCGTTAAAAAAAAAGTATAATTTTTTTCACGACTAAGATAGACGGCCCAGCGGCCGTCAGGGTCCTAGTGATCGTCACGTTTACGCATTAAATAAGTATTTTAAGATAAAACTCATTCCTTCGCGCAGATCTGTGGTATATTAGCTCCCAGGAGGTATTTACTGTGTTGTATTACACTTTCACACCCTTAAGTACACGTATTCAAGAATAATCAAATTGAGTATATTCCGCTACGACGTCTAGCTGTCATTTCGGCCGAATCCTCCATTAGGAGGTTAACGTGAACCGTGTCACATCTCGGGTGATTTGAGAATGCCTGTGGACTTGCGTCAAGTAAGGTTTCCTTCAAGTGATTAGCAAGGATCTTACTTTTGGGTTCAGCATAAAAATTATAGTTTTATGTTAATTTAAACGAGTTTTCATATATGATGATTACCGGTTCAGCATCATAAACACTCTGCCGATTAATCGCCATGGCTGTCGACAACTGGCACAATGTTAGTAAAAAAAGAATTTTACGAATCGAATATTAGTTTATAGAAAATCAGAAAAGAAATATTGGGTCCGTAATTAGCATTGTCTGAAGGATCCACGGACCAGTAATCGTCGTACACATATTCGCGATAGTAAAAAGATATACATATAAATAAATGTTGTCGATTACTGGGTCGTGACCATGTCGATAACTGGGTACGTCTTGAACACAGGTGAATACCACTCGATCGAAATAATATTAAAAATGATTTTATGAAAAAATAGTCGTTTATAATTACTACAAATAAATAAAAATTATAATTCTGACGTAATTGTCAATAATTAGTTTTGTTTTTGAAAGTAATAAAGTTGTATGGAAGAGAAATTTGTGTTTCAAACTCTTTATCAAATGTTTTAATAAAAATCATAAAGTTTGTCACCAAGTGTGTAATAATAAATATTAAAAACATTTATTTTTGTACATTTGGCCCCATTTCTAAGAAAGTCGCATTTTCGACCGAAACAACGGCCTTTGTTCTTTTCCAAAAACCGCAATTGTTAATCGATTGTAAAAATCGTGTGTACATCGCTATAAAATGTGTCTAAGAAGTTAAAGTTGAAATTTGAAGTCAATGGGTCAAAAAATGTAGGACCTACCAGTCCGCCCGATTTTGAAAGCATTTCTTCATGGAAAACGCGTTTAAAGTTTTAAAAACATTTTTTCTTGATTAAAAAAAAATCCACCTAAAATAACTTTGCATAACATTTTTGGCATGTTTATACATTATTTGAGCCGATACAAAAAACAATTTTTTTTCTTCAAAGATATATAAGGCCTCAGAGCAGTTGGAACGCATGTGACGATTGGTAGGACGTTCCCATGGCGATTACCAGACCAACTATCATGGCCGCATGACGATGACTCGTACAATAGCATCTTATAACCTTTACGAAATATTTTCTCGAAAACTGTACCTTAAGCACGGGAATTTCACAACGACCTTCTTCTTCGTAATAAAAAACTGATTAAGAACGACTTAAAATAACTTTTACTCACTTTCCTGGTTGAGCTATATAAGTTTGCAAAGTCAAGCGATCTGCTTAAGGTGACAATTACTGGGCCATCTACCCAGTCCCATGACAGTGGGTACTATTCCTATGGCAATAAATTATTCGCGCGTTGTCTGGGAGGTTTAATTACGCTAAAGTCCACTTTGTGGCGCTAGTAGTCCTCTGCTCGGCTTCTTTTACGCATGCGCGTTCTATATTCGATATAATAATAACATTTTCGGGGTATTTGGAGAATTTTACGCGTTTTGTGGTTGTGGTTGTGACTTGTTCAAATTTTTGTCACATCTCGAATGCAACAATATTGTACGCGTTCAGTGGGTTCGGCTGGTGCACAGATCATGCGGCAATATGTAGTTATCGAGCAGACGACTACTAGCGCCACACGTGGCAGCGATTGAAAATAAAAGCGACGGACATTACGAGAACCATGTATAACTGATGGTTACAGGGGGCTGCATCTACCTTAGTACGCTTTTTCGAAAACGACCATTTTTCGCCTTCAAGCCCTCCTAGCCGAAGAGTTATTGTCTAGCAAAGTTTGCGATTCGGCATCAAGCCCGACCAGTGCGGCTCTCAATGCAACACCATATAACGATACAGAAGTGACTCACACTACACCGCACGCGACAGGTTTCATTGTGTTATTCGTATCCAAGAGAACATCCAAAAGGGTTGCATTCTTCGACGGAAGGTGATAAATGAAAACGTTCAAATTGAGAATATTTATCCCAGGGTCGTTCCCGAACGAAATTATTGACCATTCGTCCTGAAGTTTACCCACGCCGCGAGTCAAGGCAAAAACCCAGACCTATTTTCGTAAAAGAGAGAAAATACCCGGACGGACGACAATCAATAAAAACACTTATCGAAGATAACCTTCATAATAATAATAATGATAATAAGCACATTTCCAAATCGAAACGTGAATGAGAGAAAGAAAATTCTCTCAAAGCAAAGCGGGGCTGACGAAAGGCCATCCTCGGATCCGTAATACTAATTGATACTTGCCCTCTGGGAGTGTATTGGGAGTCCGATCGATTTGCATGTCGAGCTAATGTTTGCGAGCGGATACATCACCGTAGCGTACGACCAGCCTTGTTCGAGATTCGTGAATGAGCTGGTAAACACGACCACACTCTGTTTACGCCGCTCAAAAACGATTGTTCCAGCTTCCCCCTTTCCGTCCGCACGAAGCAGCTTTGCGCAAGCCTTGGTCTGATGCGAACAAATTTCTTCAATGTTTGTTTTTTTAACGGATAATTGCGGAAATTTGAGGAACATTTTCATCGGCATTACCGATTATTTTCCTCTTCTTCACACGTAAATGCAACAATGTTATTACGAACTGTGCCGTTGTAGGGATCCGAAACAGTGTCGCGCACGTAGAGCGCCCCAATTACCAAGAAAACCGCGATCGTTTTCATCCTTGCGAAGGACTTGCTGAAAGCAACGATAAAAAATTGCCCCTGCCCGCATTTCTCATACGTACGATGATTCTATCGCAAATTGCATCCGATTGCACCAAAACTTATCCCGAGCAGAAATTTATCAGGGAGTCCCCAGATCCTATCAAATGGGGATCCCGAAATGGAGTCAAAGGACGCTTCGTGGCCGTGTACGTGATATTATCGCGAAGTACAAAAAAAAAAATAAATAAACGTAAATTACAGTGGATTTTCAGGAATGTGTTTCACATCGATTTTTCAGATATATTTTTTCAAGATCAACTCATTTTGTATATCCATATAGTATATTGTTTTGAAAGTTCAACAAATAGAATGCGATGGGATCCATCAAGAATCGTATCGGATTCTGTTCGATGACGTCGGAATCCTTTAGAATCTCAATTGGATTCGTACATTGAGATTCGAATGGGAAATCCCGATTAGAATCCAATGTACGAGTCAGAGTTGCGAAATTCGTAATGAAAAAGTAATGCATTATTCATTACTTTTTTAACGGGCAATGAAAAAATATTTCATCATCCATTACATTACATTCCATAATGTACAAAAAATACATTACTCATTACATTATATTTTGTAATGTAAACAATTTTCGTTACTCATTACATTGGATTTTGTAATGTAACAAAATTCCATTACGCATTACATTACATTTTGTAATGTGAAACGTTTTCATTACAAAATGCAATCTAATGGGTAATGGAATTTTTTTACATTATAAAGTGTAATGTAATGAGTAATGGAAATTTTTGACATTATAAAATGTTGTGCAATGAGTAATGGAATTGTTTTACATTACAAAATATAAGGCAGTGAGTAATGGAATTTGTTCGCATTACTAATGTAATGTAAAAAATCTCCATCACTTATAACAAGGTAATATGGATTATTATTTGTTTCCCATCGGGTCAGATCGACCCAGTGCAAAAACCACTGTTCCTAATGGGCAACGAATAATAATCCTCGTTGCATTGTAATGAGTAATGGAGATTTTTTATATTGCATTGCAATATTAATGTGAAAAAATTCCATTGTTTATTACATTATATTTTGTAATATAAAGAAAATCCATTACTCATTACATTGGATTTTTTAATATTAAAAAATTCCATTACACATTACATTTGACTTTATAATGTAATGAGCAATCACATTTTTTTACATTACAAGATTTAATTCGATGAGTGATGCAAATCTTTACATTACAAAATCCAATGTAATGCGTAATGGCAAATGTTTGCATTACAAAATGTAATGTAACGGGTAATGCATTTTTTTCATTACAAAATGTAAAGTAATTAGTAATAAAAACGCGAATGCATTACAAAAAGTGATGCATTATTTACAACCTTGGTACGAGCGTGAGGTTTCAGTTTAGGGATCCAATGCGATGACCCATTGCATCCCTATTAGGCATGCAGTTCGACAAGTATGGGAATCTAATTCGATCACTACGTTCATCTGCACGGGATTCACCAAGATCGCGAAGCACCGTTCACATACTTCATTATTTTTATTTTTACTAATATTCTTCTTAAAGAAGATGGTCATTTTATTTTTCATGCTAATAATAATTATTATTATTATCATCACCATTATTGTTCATATTTACCTTTATTTTATTTCTTATAATAATAATTATTATTATCGTTAATATTCTTAATATTATTTTTATTTAATTTTTACGATAAGGTGAAAAATTATTTTGTTAAATTATTTTAAAACCATTGCGGGTGTTTTTTTATGTATTACCTTTCCCAATTACCCCTTTTCTATCACCTACCCTTACTTCCCTAATCGAATTGAACGTTTCGTTGCGTCCACAGCCCTTCATCGGCACACTTATATCTGGTCGCGATTTTGACACACTGGGTCAATTTGGTCCGGTTCAATTTGACCCTGCCATTAAGAACGCTACCGTCGGTTTTTATTGAAACAATCAGGGATGCACTTTAATAAATTCTTAATATGTCTGCATTATTAAAATTCGGAACGTATCAAATTAATTTGCTT
Organism: Ophion obscuratus; assembly: GCA_964007375.1. Lineage (NCBI taxonomy): Eukaryota > Metazoa > Arthropoda > Insecta > Hymenoptera > Ichneumonidae > Ophion > Ophion obscuratus. The sequence goes on from OZ023324.1 coordinate 4,026,987, forward strand.
GAAAAAATTATGGAAAATGTTCAATCCTAGATAGGTAAGCATTTTATTTAAAACTCGTCCGGGTATAGATGGCCCTATATTCTTCTATAGAATCTTCTTCCTAGATGGAGTACCCCGACTGCCCATCCACCCTTGTCGGCTGCAATTAAAAATTATTTCCATTTTATTTTCATGACAATAATTAGTATTAGTAGCATTATTATTTTTTAGTTATTTATATTTAGTTTCATAATAATAATAACGATTTATTATTATTGTTATATTATTTTTCACAAATGACCACACGTATAATTTACCTGACGAAATTTCTAAACTATCCGCGAGATATTTTTTTTTTGCCACAAGTATATTCGAACGGCCGTCGGACGAATCGATCGACCATCAAGTATCATAGTTGCGAAAATTCGCCAAGTTTCACGAATAACAAAAAACAATAGTATCGCTCGAACGGGAAGAGGAAGAAGTGATGGATACGTACAACAGAAGGTCACCGTCTATTCACAAGAAGACTCGTGCCTCGAAGTGGTTGGTCCCGGGAGCGGAGACTAGCTTGAAGAAGAAACAATTACGATCGACCCTGCTCGAAGCTTTGCAATGCCATATATACTCTAGAATTATCAAGTTGCGCAGCGTTGATTTCTTCTAAGCACTTACGTGGCTTTGAAAATTTCCAAAAGTCAATTTTTTATCATTTTGTCATCTAATAGTACAATATGTCTAGAATATTCTTCCAAAGTTTTAAGTCAGTCGGAGTAAAAGTCTAGGAGAAAGAGCCTTTGGGAATGCCCCCCGTTCGGAAAGACCAGCCGGAAGCGACGCAGGTATATCACATTTTTCTCAAAGCACTATTGTTGACGTCAGTGGACACGATTTCACAAAAACGAATGCACCGATCTCATTGAAATTTTGCACACTTCGTCAAAATAGCATAGTGATTGATAGCATAGAAAAATAAACTAGTGATTGAACAAAGGTTTTTTTCAATTACAACTAATTTTACAAATACGTAGCGTAAATTGTGCATAAAATTGAACTATTTTGCATACAACTCTGCCAAAAATTGAAATTTCTTTTTTTTAATCCTTCATTCAATTACGAGCTATACTTATCTACTGGCAGAGCAAATTTTGTTTTTTACTTTCAGATAAAGCTATCACGAGTTATCCTGACCACCATGAGGACACTTTTTTTGAGGAGTCTCCGAAAACCCAGTCCCACCGGCTGAATTTCCCAAATTTGTTGATGAAATTTTTTTAAATTATTGTTGAAACATTGCTCTTTTATGTGCTTAACATTTTTAATGAAATCATTTATATATTATTTTTTTTAACAGAGAAAATATGTTTTTTTTTGTTCGAAACCCACGTAACCCCTTAAATCGTTATGTATCCTCGTTTTTCGGGCTTCACTCAAAATCGACTCTTCTGCTCCATCGGTGTTCGCGCTCAAGCACGAGTAGAACTGGTGAATTTCGCTGACCGACTAGTCGTCAATTCGTTAGCCAAGCGGCGTCAACTCGCCGACCGCGTGACATCACCGCGAGGATGCATTTCCTTCGCCTGGTGATAACCAATCGTCGACGAGCGGACGCAATACGGCGAGGCGGTGCTGGTTTGGTGCCAGGTTGATAAACGAGCGACGATCCTAACCCTTCGTGGTCACATGGGGTCCAGGGGACCCCACCCGTGACTTTGAGCCAAAATTACTATAAGTTGCGCAGGGCCAAAAAGGCTGCCCTGCCTTGTACGGGTGATTTGGAATGTCCTTTGTAAGTACCGATTGGGGTCAGACGATTCGCGACAGCAGTTTCATCGTGGCAGTCGACACAAAAAAAATCGGACGGGCGCTGGGGTCCTTTTGACCCTCATGTGACCTGAATGTATATTTTTCCGTAAGAAGTGGTATTTTGTTCCGCGTGGGACCACTCTACGTAATGTAAGTATGAATATCATAATGGTAAAAAAAAAATTCTATCACGTTTATATGAATTACGCCGAAATGCGAATCGTTTGCGACGTACGTTTGCGTCATTTAAAACTCATTACAATATACTACTTCGAAAACCATAAAACCATTTAGGATATGCGACAAGCTCAGAGTTTTCATGTGTCGACTGTGGAGGACAAACTTGATTTATTGACGATTTTTAAATATTCTGTAACTATCAATATATTTTTTTTATTTACATCTTTCATATATATTGAGTTTACACCATGATCGCATAATTTTTCGATGAGCTGTTGGGAATCCATTTTTCATTTGCCACGATGATCGTTCTTTTTTCACTCCGAAATGGGCTCTCTTCAAACGTCCGAATAAATGCCTTTTTTGAAACGCCCATTATGAAGCTATTTTTACCTTAAACTATCAAATCTCAAGAGTATCAACCTACGTTTTTGGTAACATCCAATGCCTATACGATGCTATTGGTTGTACATTTTTGACAGAGCTTGTGCCCTCTATATGTTCGACACATTCGCACCTCATCCATAGATAGGTCTCATACTCGTATAGAGAGTGGCGCTGTATTCATGGCAACAGCGCGATTTTCCTGCAGTCGTAACCAGGGAGACTAGAGAGAAGGAGTGGACACACAGTGCTTACGAAACGTCCGCAAAAACGCAGCGAATAAAGAGGCGCTGCGATCGTCTGTGTCCGATCGATTAGCCCCGCCACTAGCTGTGCTCTCGGCTGCTGTTGACAGCACATTCGTGATGGGGGACCTAACTGTTGCGTCTACCTCTCCTATTTCGCTGTCTTTCTTATCGTTGCAAACTCATAATAGCAACTAATAATTAATTAAATTAAGCGGTGAACCAACAATGTAGGTACACGTATGAGCCAAAAGTTTCGGTCGAAGCGTATAGTAACATCCAATGCCTATACGACGCTGTTGGTTGTAAATTGTTGACAGAGTTTGTACCCTCTATATGTCCCACACACTCGCACCTCATGCATAGATAGGTCTCATAATCGTATAGAGATCGGCGCCGAGCTTTCTACAATCCGTCTTTCGCGAAATATTTTATATAAATTTTAAAAAAGCGTGAAAATGTCAACCCAAATGCGATACAAAGGAAAGTTTACAAGAAAAAGGGCGCTTGCTAAAAGACTGAAGGCTGTGGTAGCCATGTGTGAAGCAAATGCGGCTAAACGCGATGAGAATAACCATAACCTCAACGATCAGCAACAAAAATTCGTTGTCGAAGGACGTCGGATCGTGGATTTCCAACATCTCGCCGACAGTTTAAATTATATTCGCTGTAACAAAGGCAAATACATGCATAAATTGAACAAATTAAATTTGTTCGCAGAATAAATTTATTTCACTACCGTCTCAGAATTACTAGAACTCGGGAAAAAAAAACACGCTTCGAGTTCCCAGACCACGCGCCGATCAGCTTGCTGCAGCGTACACAGTGTTGCTATTCCGTTACAAATTGTTGGGCCCGAGTTCGGTGTGGGGAATCGGCATGATGTGATTAAAAATGAGCCTCAAAACAGAGCACACAAACACATCGAAATCAAATTCTTTTATTATTTGTGCGCATGCGTTAAATTTGGACTATGATAATTATTTGAGACGTGATGGTCAGCAGAGCTGCTAGTGGCAGAATCTGGAACTATTGAAGGTCGGACTTTTTAAGATGCTGGAACTACGTATCGGCCTATGCTGTGTCCACTCCTTCTCTCTGGTCTCCCTGGTCGTAACCAGGGAGACTAGAGTAAAGGAGTGGACACTCCATAGGAGATAAGCAGTGAAAGACGGCCCCAAAATCCCGACTTTTAAGTGACCGCAAGGGGCGCTGCGATCGCAATTCCCCGATGTATAGTAATACTTGTAGCTAAAGGTTCTAGGCATGCGCATTAGAGGAAAGATGTCAAAATCGTGGTTTGCGTTTTTTTTTGGTATTGCATGATATTTGCAAACATGTACTATACTAACATTTATTTTTTTCTTTTCGCGAGCGTTCAGTTATATTTTTCGTTTATTATAAAACACAAAAACGATTCGTGTTTCGTAGTTGACGGAGCTAATGTGCGGAACTCTGGTTGTAGAAAGTGAGATAATGAGAATGAAAAATGTAAGATTGTTGCATCGCTGAAAAAAATGCACAGAGTCAGATTGAGCTTCAATGCATGACGTACTGGAGGATTTGCAATGTTTTCCATTTTTATTGTTCCAATAATGTTAAGAGCGATGCTGGAAGCGTTCACGCGTGCGATTAACAACGGCAGACAGAAGTGTTACAATGAAAAGTAATCATTATAATTTTGAATAATAAATTTAAATATGGTTCACTGCGAATGAATTCAATAAACAATCTGTACTGTTAACAAGGCGCATTTTGGTATACATTATGTCTGTGTAATAATAAATGACTCTCACAATAAGTAATAATAATCACAAATATTCTATTGTACGAGCGTAATTTTTCAAATAATAAGTTATCACAATTACACCCATTGTTACATTGTCTATGTAATAATCTTCTATCAAATTTGAAAACGATTCACCGAACGGTTCAATAAATATTTCGTTCTCAAATTATACACATTTAATATTGCCTCTTATAAAACATCAATAACCATACACAAAACTTATTTAAAATGTGAGTTTTTATTTATAATTTTTTTACACATCATATAATACTTTATTTTCGAGCATGCGTTAAATCCACAGACAACCATGTATAAATAGCCGACGGAAAGCTAAGCAAGAGAGTATATCTATATATAAGGGAAAGCCGATTGTAACGCCACCTACAACTCTTATTTTCCTGGATTTTGGAGCCAAATCGCTAGCACACAGTGTCCACTCCTTTACTCTAGTCTCCCTGGTCGTAACGTTGAGCTTCCTACCAGTGAGACTAGAGTAAAGGAGTGGACACTGTGTGCTAGCGATGTGGCTCCAAAATCAAGGAAAATAAGAGTTGTAGGTGGGGTTGCAATCGGCTTTCCCTTATATATAGATATACTCTCTTGCTTAGCTTTCCGTCGGCTACTTATACATGGTTGTCTGTGGATTGAATCCATGCTCAAAAATTAAGTATTATATGATGTGTAAAAAAATTATAAATAAAAACTCACATTTTAAATAAGTTTTGTGTATAGTTATTAATGTTTTATAAGAGGCAATGTTAAATGTGTATAATTTGAGAACGAAATATTTATTGAACCGTTCGGTGAATCGTTTTCAAATTTGATAGAAGATTATTACATAGACAAAGTAACAATGGGTGTAATTGTGATAACTTATTATTTAAAAAATTACGCTCGTACAATAGAATATTTGTGATTATTATTATTACTTATTGTGAGAGTGATTTATTATTACACAGACATAATGTACAGCAAAATGCGCCTTGTTAACAGTACAGATTGTTTATTTAATTCATTCGCAGTGAACCATATTTAAATTTATTATTCAAAATTATATTGATTACTTTTCATTGTAACACTTCTGTCTGCCGTTGTTAATTGCACGCGTGAACGCTTCCAGCATCGCTCTTAACATTATTGGAACAATAAAAATGGAAAACATTGCAAATCCTCCAGTACGTCATGCATTGAAGCTCAATCTGACTCTGTGCATTTTTTTCAGCGATGCAACAATCTTACATTTTTCATTCTCATTAACTCACTTTCTACAACCAGAGTTCCGCACATTAGCTCCGTCGACTACGAAACACGAATCGTTTTTGTGTTTTATAATAAACGAAAAATATAACTGAACGCTCGCGAAAAGAAAAAAAAACTAAATGTTAGTATAGTACGAGTTTGCAAATATCATGCAATACCAAAAAAACGCAAACCTCGATTTTGACAACTTTCCTCTAATGCGCATGCCTAGAACCTTTAGCTACAAGTATTACTATACATCGGGGAATTGCGATCGCAGCGCCCCTTGCGGTCACTTAAAAGTCGAGATTTTGGGGCCGTCTTTTGCTGCTTATCTCCTATGGAGTGTCCACTCCTTTACTCTAGTCTCCCTGTTCCTACGATCCGTCTTTCGCGAAATATTTGATACCAATAAAAAAAAAGCGTGAAAATGTCAACCCAAATGCGATACAAAGAAAAGTTTACAAGAAAAAAGGCGCTTGCTAAAAGACTGAAAGCTGTGGCAGCCATGTGTCAAGCAAATGCGGCTAAGAGCGATGAGAATAACCATAACCTCAACGATCAGCAACAAAAATTCGCTATCGAAGGACGTTCGATCGTGGATTTACAACATCTTACCGACACTTCAAATTATATTCGCTGTAACAAAGACAAATACATGCATAAATACATGAACGCGTGGCGCAGCGGGCCAGCTCTCTGCTTTTTTTTTTTAATTCAAATGTGTATACAGCTATTTCCCGGCAATCAGTTTCAACAATTATGCATATAAGTTTTTTAAATGCCGTTTATTGTTGAAAAACCGACGCTTTCGAACTTCATTGTTTTGTTTCCAAACAAAGTTATATTTCAAAAATAAAAGTACTTGCTCTGATAGGTTTGAAATACAAATATCATTACTCGACCGCATAAAGCATTAAGGTAATGCTTTAGACAAGTGACTTTTCCGAGAAAAAAAATTGATTTTTTCTCATTTATTGGGTTGTAAATTATGATATTCAGTCGGGGGAAGCTGAAATGTTTCATTAACAAATTTTTTACGAGCACAAAATCGTCAAAAATAACTTCGAATTTTTCAAAAACCCAAACAAATCCAATATAGGTGTCAAAATGTTCAAAAACACCTTCTTTTGTCACGTGTTTCCGAGAACATCAAAACCCCATAACTTTTTATGGCGGGAGGGAGGGGGGTGAATAACTGTTCGCTCCGAATGAATGTCATCATTTATTATCCAATAAATGAGAAAATAACAAAAAAAATCGGTTGCCTGTAAAGTCGGTTTACTGACGATAGTTGAACGTGACAACGTCATAAGAAAATACTGATGGAAAGGTTTCATTTTTCAAAAGAAAATTTTAATTTTGTTTGTTTGATAGATATTTTGTATGGATATAGAGAAGGAGGTAAATGGAAATCACAATTGAATTGATCAAGTTACATTTATTTGTCCGCATAAATACAATTATGTCAATTTTTATTTATTTTTTTTACAATATACATATTTTTTACAAGTATGAATGTGTTTGAGCAATTGTTTTACAACTTTTATTTTTTCATAAAATTCTTCGTTCAGAAAATAATTTTAAATTTACAAAATACTTGAATAAAATTTATTGTTTAAATTTCTACTCGACTGTTAAAATTTAATTTTTGATTTTATTATTTTATAATAATAAATTTTGTATTGACATTATTTCTTTCAGCAAGTGAACTGAATAAAAGTTGTTGTTCAATTAGTTACTTAATTATTTTTGCAAATTTAATTGTAATTTGTTGTAAAAAAGTAATAATTTTGAATAATTTATTATAAGAATAAACTGTGATTAAATTATTGTTCATAAATCTTAAATTTAAAATTTAAAAATTGGAAAGATCATTAAAATTTTTGTAACTCTAGCTTTTAAAAAGCCCGCCGCAATGTGTTTGATATAGGAGAAAATTGTTCCCTTTGACGGCTGGCTGGTCCAACCTGTCATTTCAGACACGTTGTTATGATATGTGGAAGATTTAACATTTATGTTTTAATTTTTTGAAATCATAGCTACGCTCGATAATTATTTCGATCGAATAGTAAAGCAATTGATTTTTACTCATCGTGAAATAGTTCTGTTAACTTATTGTTATAGTTTTGTCAATTATAGCATAACCTACAATCGCTGCACTAGCGGACCGATGCTATTTATTTTAATGATGAAAGCACGAATATTCGACAATATATCACTGAACATATATTTAATATCGAAAGAATCATTACCTTTATCGCCGCAATTATCGTTGCTATAAACAATTCACACCACATTCACTTTTCACTGCACTTCATACTTGACGAAAACATGTACATGTATTATTGTATAGCAGCTGTCCACGCGGATGCATCGCTCATGGCTTCTGCACACTGCGCGCGATGAGCGACAAGCGATGAGCGATATCCAATGAGAGCTCGAGTATGACGGAAATGCTCTATGAGAGTGACGTTGCCATTGGATATCGCTGAGCGCTCGTCGCTCGTCCCTCGCAGTGTACAGAGGCCATCACTCAAGTAGGAGAGAGACAAATGTCGAACGCTGCCGAACGCTGCCGAACACGGAGGCCGATTGTACCTCTTTGTCGCTCGTTCCGCGCTCTCGCTTACACTTCAAGCCTTAAATGGAACGCCTCAGAGCGAGGTAACGGCAATGAGTCATGCTTTTTCGTGCGTGCAGCCGGCTCCATCGATTTATAAGACGTTATCACGTCAAAAAATTCAGGCTCATTTTCCAGAACAGTCACTTATCTAAAGAATCACCATGAATTTTTTTAAATAACCCTGAATTTCGCGTCGTCATAGTAGCCTAACTCCTTACACTTTGAGTGGACGTATCTACATTTAAAGAAACAAGACTTTGCCGTGCGGACACAAAAACGCATGCGCGCGTTTTTGGCGATTTTTGTTCGTGGATAATTAACCTGTAGTCCGGATGTGTGGTTACTTCCTTTCCGTGCCGAGCGGCTAATTCGCCGGATGCCCTCCTGCGATAGAATTGCGATAAACGAGCGGCGTAGGATCCTGAAAAACTCCCTCTTCGCGTTGATAATCTCGTTAAGAGGGAATGATACCTCATCGCGGTCGGTATGGTAGAACAATTATAGATTCCCAAAAATCTCGAAAACAGCTCTTCACATCCTGTCGAAACTTTGCCAAACGACGTCAAATAGATAGACGAACAGCTGTCTTCCCCTCAAATTTTCTGAATTTGAGAAAATAAACTAGATTGGCTTATGATAAGCCAATCTACATTTTTTTTCTCAAATTCAGAAAATTTGAGGGGAAGACAGCTGTTCGTCTATCTATTTGACGTCGTTTGGCAAAGTTTCGACGGGATCTGAAGAGCTGTTTTCGAGATTTTTGGGAATCTATAATTATTCTACCATACCGACCGCGATGAGGTATCATTCCCTCTTAACGGTGTTGTCCGTCACTAGGGAACTTTACTGCCAATTTCTCCCGCTAGAGGGGACATTGTGTTCCAACGTAAACATGACGTTTAGTGAGATTCTCTTTGGTTTTTCCCGTGTTTCTACGACTACTGTTGAATTTTCTTTAAATAATCCGTTTGTCGTGAATAAATTGTGAAGAATGCTTCAGTGCTGTGCATTTGGATGCAGCAACGAAGGCGTTCATTTATTTCTTACAAACGAAAAACTTCGCAAACAATGAGAAAGTGCTATACGTCGTAAGCACTTTACGGTCGCAAAACATTTAAGGCTATATTCCGATCATTTTAGATCTGCAGACTATAGAAATGAAGGATTTGTTACAGCTCAGTGCATAAACATAATATTTTGACGCTCTTTACTTCTAAGAGCATATTGTAGAGTAGTTAATCATCATAACCTAAAAATTTCTATTTGAAATATTTGCATTTTTAAAAACTTCTGGTATTATTTTATTACATAATATTTACCTAGCTCATTTTCATTCTTTACGAGGATGAAACTGAGCCGGAAAATATTGAAAAAGGGGTTATACCTTCCCTATTTGTTTGGAGCAAGAAAGAAGCTTTAATATATCAGTAAAATGTTCGAGCGATACTTAACTTCTTGCGGTATTTATTCGCGTAAACCATATGAAATAATGAATAAGTAATATAATTGTTGTTTTTTTGTTGACGAGTATAATAAATTATTAAAAACAACAACTCAATAAATCTAGTACTTTTTTCATGGAATAATATTCTGCACTATTCTTGGTATTTTTGTTGGTTAATGGCTAATCTTGGTATTTTTGCGTAAAAGGGCAGAATCATCCAGTGGACACAAGGACGGAGTGATCCTAAAAACGAGTATGTTTACCAAGAAGTTGGTACGTCTGACATCCCTGGCTGGTAGTCTTGGCGTTCAAGTCGCCGGGCAATTGGCCTTTTTTATGGGTTGCAGTCCTGAGTTCTCTTGCGATCTGATGAAACGATTCGGGTCGATAAATTTCGACGGCTGGATCAGAATACGTCGATGAGCTTAGGCTCTATCGACTCCTTTCAGGACGCTGTTAAAGTCCTTTGAGGATGACTGCGTTTGTCGGCGATGGTGGTCGCTTTCCGACCAGGATTTAGCGATAGGACGAGCGTTATGAAAGATTGTTGTACAACTGTTTGCTTCTTGGTGACCGCCGCTCAATTTAAATTTCGTTTAGTCTTCTAATACACCTCTTGGATATCCTGGCGAAGCGACGGCAAAGCCGTCTGACAGCCAATGCCGGCAACTCGTGGTCGTTCTTCACAGAACAGTACACATATTATTCGCATACAAATCACTGCACGTTTTGCATTATTTATTTGGTGCAATACCACATTGTTAAAGTGCAATTATGAGCCACACTCCTATCAAGTGTGGCTGCCAGAATATTTATAGAGATTTTTTTCGCGGAAAATCTGTATCTAATTCACTGTATTTCAATTGTAATTTCTACTACGTATTTATTTTTAGGATTATCGTATCGTGATTAATTAATTGAAAATTTATAGGGCACAAACTATTTCAAAGTCATCGCGTTCAGGAAGTCGTCGAAATCCACGATACAGCTAACGGAGATCGAATTATCCGTGGGAAAGTAATACCACAGACTAAAGTGAATACACTGTGCGGCGTAAAAGTAGAGGTATGTATTGATTATGTGATCAATTAGTAGTTGGATAACAATGGAAAAAAAATATTCTTTTAGCAACTTTTCAACCGTACATGTAAAACAGCAATGGAAAATGATTATGGATCTCCTTATCAAAGAAATATCAATAATGAAACAATAAGTATATTGGTCATTGAAATCAGATATAGTAAACCGCATTTTTTAATTCTATATATAACAGCATTAACAAATGACGGGTTTTCGTTTATTATTAAGGATAAGTATGAAACGTTAAATGAATAATATATTATTGGTGAATACTATTTAATCATTGAATATGAGCATGAAATATTGAATTAATGACACTTTATCATAGACGAAAAAACAATTAAAGAAACAATAATTGGCACGTGGCTCTCTAAAAATGTTGATGCAAGATTTTCAATTAAACATGATTAACATTCTCCACGTTTGTATCAATTCTTATTTGTGGTGGCTTTGGTACACGTATTCCTTAAAAACATCTCATACCGTTAACACACTATCATGAATATTGGGTACTGTATATTTTGATTTGCAATTTCTGTTTGTGTCTACATGCTTGTGGCTATTTTTTGTGTGTGCTTTCTCGATCTTTATGTTTTCTTTCGAATAGGAACTGATTGTTTTACAGGTGAACCCAGATCGTACGATACATTCTTCTGACAGTTTTTATCCACTCATTTCTCTCGATAAAATTAGAAACGAATAAAAAGTCAATTCCTGATTTCGAGATTGGGAATTTTTGCACCCCACAACACAACAATACCTCGTACCACCCATTTATTAATTATTTTACACAGTGCTTTTCAATGAAATTGATACGGAAAGCGCACAGCTGACCGCAGCCGAACGTAGACGAATTGCCTGAATCTGCCACCAAACGGCGCCACTAGAGATATCCAAGAGGCGTATAATCGTGGGCCGATATTGTGCAGATCGCCCACAATCGGCTATCTCCGGTGATCCCTGCTCATCTCCCCTCTCTTCGCTCACTACCTGTTTCCTTCTCGCTCACTCTCCATTACTTTATCGACATCTAGACTTACAAGCACGATGACAATGGCAAGGGCCTTGGCAAGCGGGACAGGAGCAGATCCCCCCCCCCCCGTTCCTAGAGATTCGAAAAAATGTATATAAAGCATCTAACATGTCTTCAATCCGTATTTTCCCTATCCTCTTTCTCCCATCCTACCACGCACTCTCCCCCATTGACTCCCGACGCCCTTGGGCAACGGCGATACCGACAGAAGAAGCAGAACCAGAGAAGAATAGCGAGAACAATAAAAGATGCAACCCAAATGATTATGCTGAGAGTGCATCAGCATAAGCATTTCTTCGTCACTTGGTCACGTAAGATTTCATTATCGTCTGGTTCGGTTGGCGAGGTTGTTGTACTTGTTGTCGTAGTACTCTTTGGCGTAGTACTCGTCATAGTACACGTTGTAGTACTCGTTGTAGTACTCGTTGTAGTGCTCGTTGTAGTACTCGTCATAGTACTTGTTCTCGTAGTACTCTTTGGCGTAGTACTCGTTGTCACTGGAGGAATGTCCGTTTTGTCGTTAACATCGCGGCTGCGAACAAAAACAATGCCATTGAGCATCCTCGACAGCGATAATGCGATGAATTCAAATGACTTTCGGCAAGAGTACGATATCCGGGGCGCCAAGATTTGACGGTGAATTTATGGTTATCGAGTAAAAATCAACACAATATGGAGAGTGGTCAAAGTTGATGTTTCGCTTATTTTGCGTTCAAATTAGAATTTTTCGATAGTTATAAAAAATGACGATTTTTTCGAATTTGAAAATTTCAAGAAACATCCGGCAAGATAACTTGGAAATTTATAGTTTCAACAGTGTCTCAGAAGTCTAAAATGTATTTTAAATACCACTACCATGTTTTCCGCGCTTACAAGTGCGACTAGACAAAGAGTAAAGTAGTACTTTTAATCGCCAGAAGACCGAATAGGCATTAAAAGTTTTTGGTTCGCCCAGCTTCGGACTTGTAAGGCTCCAAGTTTATATAAAATATATGGTTTAGCAATTTGGTGCAGTAATTATATGGAACGAATTTTATTGTTATAAATGAATAGGGAATATGAATAAAGTATTATAATCTTGGCATTTATGTTGAAAATCATGTGAATACTACGTTTAGTGGTATTTATATGATACCACTAAACAAACCCAAACAAAGAAATACTTTTTGAAGCTCGACCGTCCAATTTCCATTATTTCCGAGAAAATAAAGATATTGTACCCATGAGCCAACAACAATCGTTGAATTTTGGCCTCTTTCCAATTACCGCTAAAAGCGCTCATAATTCCTTAAGGAAGCCGAAACGGCAATTTTTTCATTCTTGAAATTCTCATTATTTTGCTTCAACTATCAAGAATCAACGGACAAAACTTGGCTCCCCGGATAATGTATTATTCCCTGAATTTCCTTTGTTCCGAAACTTTTGTATAATATTGGGTGCATTGAAAGCTGCCTTTTTCTTTATTCTCAAGCGTATATATATATTGAAAAAACTTGTACGATTGGCTAGCGATTTTCCTTCTTTCCGTATCTTCCACGTGGCGCGCATACGTTGGGACACTAGTGACTCATGAACGTTAAGCTGTTCAGCTAAGTCTTCAAGCCCCCAGTGTGTACATTCTGTAACTCGGTAGCGACAGTTTTCGCTATCGTTAGCTAGCAACAGCCAATCGCATGCACGATTACAGAAGAAAGGGAGCCTCTTATTGGCTGTCGCTGGCTAACGATAGCGAAAGATGTCGTTACGAGTTATAGAATAGGCCTCCAGCCGGAGTGTTACTATTTAGCAAAGTTTGTAATTCGGCATCAAGCCCGAACAGCGCGGCTCTCAATGCGACACCATCTAACGGTAAAGAAGTGACTCACATTACGCCGCACGCGACTGGTTCCATGGTGTTATTCACATCCAAGAGGGCATTCAAAGGGGTTTCATTTCGCGACGAAAGGCGATAAATGAAAAGGCCCGCATTGAGAATATTATGCCCAGGTTCGCTTCCGAACGAAGTTTTGTCCAACTTCACCCAACGTTCATTCCCGAACGAAGTTTTGTCCATCTCCACCCAACGTTCATTCCCGATGGGTGTGATGAAAAGAACCCAGGGCTATTTTCGTAAAAGTGAGAAAACACCCGAACGGATGACAATCAATAACACTTATCGAAACTAACCATAATAATAATGATAGTAATAATAATAAGCACATTTCAAAAACGAATCTTGAATGAGAGAAAAAAATGCTCTCAAAGCAAAGCGGAGCTGACGAAAGACCATCCTTGGATGCGTAATAATAATTGATACTTGCCGCTGCACCGTTTTTTATTGGGAGTCCGATCGCTATGCATATCGAGCTAATGTTTACGCGCTGATACACCACCGCACCGTACCACGAGCCCTGTTCGAGATTCGTGAATGAGCCCGTCACGTTGACCGTACTCGGTTGATCCCGCGCAAAAAAGTACGTTCCAGCTTCACCTTGCCCGTCTGCACGCATCAGCTTCGCGTAAGCCATGGTCTGATGCGAACAAATTTCTTTAATTTTTGTTTATTTTTTCAACGGAAAATTGAGAATATTTGAGGAATATCTTCATCGGCATTTTCAATTATTTTCCTCTTTTTCACAAGTAAATGCAACAATGTTATTACGAACTGTGCCGTTGTAGGGATCCGAAACAGTGTCGCGCACGTAGAGCGCCCCAATTACCAAGAAGACCGCGATCGTTTTCATCCTTGCGAAACACTTGCTGAAAGCAAAGATAAAAAATTGCCCCTACCCGCATTTCTCATACGTACGACGATTCTATGGCAAACTGTATCCGATTGCACCAAAACATATCCCGAACAGTAATGTATTAGGGAGTTCTCAGATCCTATCAAATGAGGATCCCGAAAGGGAGTCAAGGCCTGCACGCTTCGTGAGCGTGTACGTGATATGTCAAAGTGCAATAAAATAATAAATAAACGACAATTGCAGTGGATTTTCAGGAATGTGTTTCACATCGATTTTTCAGTTATGATTTTTTCAAGATCAACTCATTTTGTATATTTATATAGTATATTGTTTTGAAAATTTAACACACAGAATGCTATGGGATCCATCAAGAATCGTATCGGATTCTGTTCGATGACGTCGGAATCCTTTGGAATCCCAATTGGTTTCGTACATTGAGATTCTAATGGGAAATCCCGCTTAGAATCCAATGTACGAGCGTGACGTTTTAGCCTAATGATCCAATGCGATGACCCATTGAATCTCTACCAGGCAGTTGGGACAATTATAGGAATCCAATTCGATCCTTGCGAGCTACGAAAATATTCATTTCTGCACGGAATTCACCACCATCGCGAAAGAGCACCGTTCGCATACTTCGTTATTTTCATTTTTACTATTATTCTTCTTTAAAAAGATGACCATTTGATTTTTCATACCAGTAATAATAATTATTGTATTATTATCATCATCACCATTATTATTCATGTTTACCTTGATTTTACTTCTTATAATAATTATTATTATTATCGTTAATATTGTTAATATTATTTTTATTTCATTTTTACGATAATATTAATAATGATTAATATATTTTAAAACCCTTGCGGGTTTTTTCTACGTATCACCTTTGGATTGAACTCTTTCCTATCACCTACTCACACTTCGCTAATCTAACTTAAGGTCGTAGTCTGGTAACTTGGTTTGGAAAAATCGACTTTTTCTTTTTACATATTTCAAAGGTACTATATGTTATGAATATACGGTAAAAATTTTAAACCGAAATACGTGAGCGCCTCGTAGTAGCGCGCGCTGAGCCGCACGGCAGCTCTCGAATTTCGAAGACGGAGAAGGACGCAGCTTATGGTTCTTAAATTGCCAGAATGAATCACAGGTCAGAAAGAGTGACCAACAATGAGCCCTAAGAAGAAGTTGAAGGTTTATTATACGCACCAGAGATAGACGATTAGTGCAAGTATGATTTTTCTATAATAAATCTGTTGTCAAAACTTTAAACGCGTTTTTCTGGAAACAACGTTTTTACGGTCGGCCCGGGTAATAAAAAAATGTCTATCCAACCAATTGGGCTGAAATTTGGATATGTTATTCTACTCATCAATAGCTCTCGCAGAAACTAGGATCTTTTTTTTCGACTCTAAATTTCCATTTTAAAGCCCGAATTCCAGTTAAAACAAGTCACTTTTTGTTTCGAAGTCCGCCATTTTGTTATTTTTCAACAAAATTGTTTAATCCTAGTTCCAACCGGAATGACAAGCTTACAGAACAATATTCTATTTGATTTTTTTTGTTTCAGATGTCCTCAAGCAGCGAAATCACTGGGGCCAGCTACCTACCTTTTTTTAGACGCTCACTTCAGTGATACAAAACTACAACGAAAAATAAAAATAAAAAATTGTCCACTTAGATAAGGTAAATGTCCCAATTATTGAACACTATCTTGTATTGTTATTATTTCTCATTCACCTGCATGCATTTACTTATTTATAAAATTTCATGACATATATGGAACTTTTAGCTATCGAAATGTTACCTTACTTGTGCAAAAAAAGCTTTAATTAATAGAGAAAAAAAATTATTTAATCAGCAACGGTGACTCGATTTGACGTCTCGTGGTAACTGCTCATCGTTTTGCTGAGACGCGCCGCTTCATGCGTAAGGACATAAAAAATTCAAAAACTGTCGCATCTCAAAAAGTAAAGGCGTTTCAGGTTCCTCAGAAAATTTGTTACAAATAACCATTTTTATGAAAAAACTTTATTTAATTATTTGTTAAAAAATACGGTTCTCGATCATTGGGACATAGAAAATGCAGTGTGTCCCAATTATTGAACACTCGAATTCTCCAAGTTGGCGTCATTAAACCCATCAAAACATCGAGACAGTTGACGTGTGACAGATCGTGTGAATTGGATTTATTCAAACAAAAACTGTAAGTTCCGGAATAAACTTACCTTTATTCTTTTAATAATAACTCTAAAATCGTCAAATGTATTTTTTATTTGTATTTTCGTGCAATAAACATAAAAAGGAAAATAAAAAGAGAATATAACCCAAATGTAACCTAAAAATACGAATGTACTGTTCAATATTTTTTGCTCTCCGATATTTCAGGTAGCCACGCTGCGAAAAAATCAAACAAAAACAGAACATGAAAAGGAGGAAGCTGAAAAGAAAAATAAAATAAAGTTCGAGTTGAAAAGCAAAAATAAACCAAATGCGAATGAAACAAAAACCTGTCAAAAGAGACTAAATATATATTTTTGTATTTTTACATGATTAACAAAAGATTATTTAAGTGTTTGATTTTGCTTTCATTTCTTAATATTGTACCCAAAATAATATTTTTAGAACGGAAAAAGAATTCTCGAGAGTGTTCAATAACTGGGACATGCCTGTTCAATATTAGGGACATAGGCACTTCCAGTGTTCAATAATTGGGACATTTGCATTCTTCACATTGTTATTCTTTTTTTTCCATTTGAAATCATTTAAAAATAATTTAAAGGGTAATTTTTCGAAAGTAAAAATATCAAAGTATCATTTGAACCTGAAAGCGATGGTTTTTTCTTGATTTTATATTTGTTTCTCACCGAATTCAATCCCCAAGATCCTTAGCTGTTCAATAATTGGGACATTTACCTTATATAACAGTGGGAATCCGTCAGATTCTTAAAAATAATCAGATTTACATACATAACACTTGTAGTAATCCAATGCTCTCAGAAAAATTACGCTTATTGATCTAATTTTTGTGTAATATCATGTTTAATTTGAACTTCCGGTATTGGATTTATTACCACTTGCTACGATATAGAGACGTGACAGCAAGGCAACAACTGACTGTAGCCCTAACCTCATCTCACTCATTCGAATTTCCACACAATTTTAACCGACATATTTCGCCAACATAAATTTTCCCCGCTTTTTACCAGTCGTGGCCCGAATACAATGTTTTATATTTCCCGCATCTGACATTGTTTTTTGACGAATCGACGTTGAGAAGCATGGAGGTTAAACTCGCCTGGTTGAGTAAAAAGAGACGGAGATAGAATCAATTTTGCCAAATATCAAACCTAGAAATACTGCGCGAATCGTTGGAATAACTATTTTTTCATTTTTCTAATTAAATGTGAACATTCATTAAACAGTTTACACATGGAATATTTTAGTTATTACAAATGATTTTTTTTGCATGTGTTAAAAATATAAATTGTACAAGTCTCAAGTATGATCGGTGGTATGACTAGTGTGAAGCAATAGGACTACCTTAACTCGGAGTACCACCGGAGTACCCCGACTGCCCATTCACTAGCGTCGGATATTTGGAAAAATTATATTCATTCTGTTTTCATTATAATAATAATTAGTATTAGTAGCATCATTATTACATTCCAATTATTTACATTTTATGTTTCATAATAATAATAAGTATTTATTATTGGTGTTGTTATATTATTTTTTCACAAATGAGCACACGTATATATTCACCTGGCGAAATTTCGAAACTATTCGCGGGAAATTTTTTTTTTTTGCAACAAGGATAGAACGGCCCTCGGACGAATCGATCGACGACCAAGTTGTCATAGTTGCGAAAATCCGCCAAGTTTCACGAATAACAAAAAATAATAGTATCGCTCGAACGGGAAGAGGAAGAAGTGATGGATACGTACCACCGAAGACCACTCTCTATTCACAAGAAGACTCGTGCCTCGAAGTGGTTGGTCCCGGGTGCGGAGTCTAGCTTGAAGAAGAAAAGATTATGATCGTCCCTGCTCGAAGCTTCGCAACTATGCTCTAGAATTATGAAGTTTCGCAGTGTTGATTTCTTTTAAGGGGTTACGTGGGTGTGAAAATTTCAAAAAATCCATTTTAACAAATATTATTTCCTAATTGTACAATATGTCTAGAATATTTTCCCAAAGTTTGAAGTCACTCGGGGTAAACGTCTCGAACAGAGAGCCTTTGGGAAGTATCCCTGTTGGGAAAGACCGGCCGGGAGCGACGCAGGTATATCGTATCTTTCTAAAAACACTATTTTTGAAGTCGGTGGACACGATTTCTCAAAAACTCATGCACTGATCTTATTTCAATTTTGCACACTTCAAAATAGCATTGAGCAGTGATTGAAGGACGGTTTTTTTTCGATTACAACTAATTTTACAAGACTATATGTAGCGTAAATCGTACTAAAAATTGCAATATTTGGCATACAACTCTGCCAAAAAGTCGAATTTCATTTTTTTTAAAATCCTTCGTTCAATCACGAGCTATACTTATCTACGAACAGAAGAAAATTTGGTTTTTTCAATTTCAGATAGAGCGATCATGAGTTATCCTGACCACCACGTGGACACGTTTTTTAAGGGTTCTCGGAAACCCGATCGCAACAGCTGAATTTCCCAAATTTTTTGATGAATTTAAAAAAAATTATTGTTTAAATGTTGGTCTTTTATGTGCTTAACATTTTGAATGAAATCATTCATATATTATTTTTTTTTAATTGATAAAATAAGTTTTTTTTCTTTGAAACCCACGTAACCCCTCAAATCGTTATGTATCCGCGCTTTTCGGGCTGTACTCAGAATCGACTCTTTTACTCCATCGCTGTTCGCACTCAAGCACGAGTAGAACTGATGAAGAGCGCTCACCGACTACTCGTCAATTCGTTGGCCACGCGGCGTCAACTCGCTGACCGCATGACATGACCGCGAGGATGGAATGCCTTCGCCTGGTTAACCAATCGTCGACGAGCGGACGCCGTGCGGTAAAGCGGTGCTGGTTGGGTGCCGGGTTGACAAACGAGCGACGAGCTTCGTGGTCATGGTAAACTTGAACCAAAATTACTATAAATTGTAGAGGGCCAAGAGAGCTGCCCTGCCTTGTAAGGGTGATTTAGAGTGTTCTTTGTAAATACCGATTAGGATCGGACGATTCGTGACAGCAGTTTCGTCGCGATAATCGATTTAAAAAAAACGGGCGTGCGCTTGGGTCATTTTGACCCCCATGCGACCTGCACGTATATTTTTTTGTAAAAAGTGGTATTTTTTTGCGTGGGATCACTCCACGTAATGTAGGTATAAATATCTTAAATATCTTAAATAATAAAGTAATAAAGTATAATGTAAGTATAAATAATGGTAAAAACATTGCCAGGTGTCTAACTTTACGATATGACGTTTTACATCTGACAATTTCAACCTTAACCTCCTGGTGGCGCCATTTTTTGTCAAACGGCGGAGACTTATTTGTACTCCCAATTCTAAGTTTTTCGAACGCCGTTTGTTGTGGAAAAACGGACGCAATCGAACTTCATTATGTTGTTCGTAAACAAAGTTATATTTTATAGTTGTTTCATGCAAATATTCTAGAAATATAACACAATATCAGAAATAACATTCAAGTGGGTACAATTCGATGAAAAGTTCCGTATATACTTGCAGATAATTTACAATTAGTGAGTTGAAGTGGCCGGAGTGTCGCACGAATCAGAGTCATAGTTATCATAAAAACATGGAAAGCAAAAAACAGCACGACATCTAGCACATCTGATAAACGATGCGTTTTTACAAGAACAATTGTTTTTTAAATTATCTGTTGGAAAACACACCTGATTTACATTCAAAAAAATTGTTCTATCGTCCGTCAGGCGTGATACAAACCACGCGTATCGTATCATATCGGAAAAAATTGGAGAAGACAACTGATGGTGGTCGATCGATTGGATTTTTATACAATCTCCTCTGGAATTGCCCTCGCGCACTTGCTCGATTAAATAAGCACAATTTTGACGGCGCTAGATCAGATTTTTTACCTGCCGGTGAAAGTACACGTCGCACAGTTGAACGAGAGGAGTGCACTTTGGAGGAATGACCTTCGTAGTGCACGTTGGTAACTTTTTATCGTCCTGAAACATCTTATCGGACAACTCCGGGTTCCTTTGCCCACCCCAAGAGTCGATCAGAAAGAGACAATTTGTCGGATTTTCCCACCTCCTTTTTTGGTTTTTTAATCGGGTAAAACAAAACTCTCGCGTACACACTGACAACGAATTCAGGCGTATATGGAAGGCCGGTTCTTAAGGAAATTATGTGCCGACTTTGTTGGGGACATGTCCCCACGGTTAGTTCTCGATTGGCGGCGCTGACGGCAGTTTACACTCTCGCACTCGCTTCCTCTCGTAGGCTTAAACGCTGGGGACATAACTGCGTCCTGCTTACTCTTACAGATCTTATGCACTGGGGACATCGTTGTGTCCTGCTTTCTCTCATAGGTATAAAAGGCGCTGGGACACGTGCGGCCGTTCTCGCTGGGGACATGCTCGTTCTCTCTTTCACCTTCTCGTTTCGCTAGCGCTCTCTCTTTGTTCAACTACCGCATAGTTCCATAAGACCCTCTTTCCGCTCTTGCGTCGAGTAACGTCTGAGTTCGAGTTTGTTGTGACAGGTTGCCGGGCTCTTTAACTTTTTGGATTAAATAAGTGTTGAAAATGCCAACTAACGCTTTATGTGCCTACGGGGGATGCCTTAATTCAATGCGCAAAAATTCCAATTTGCCATTTCATTGTATTCCAGAACACGATGACACGTAAAACTTTTGTTTAGAGAAATAATGAAACATTGTATGCTGTACGGTGAATTTTCGGATCAAAAACAGCAAAGAGCTTGAATAAGCCAAAACATAATTGTGCATAAATTCTTTTATAATATTAATTCATCTAAAATAATGAGGTACATAATTATTAATTTCACGAATGTTCGTTATTGCAGGGGTAACTAATATTTGATGATAACGATGAGTGCGAACGGTGGTAATTATATTTCGTAACCGAAAATTCCATTGAATAATTTTAGCTCACGCATGTTTTTTTTCCTATTTTTGTCTGGAGATTGGCAATTTGGGAAACTAATTTTTCCTCTGCTTCAATAATTCTCTTATATAATGAGCACACGTGAAATAAAATTAACTAAGAGTGGGTTGATTGAATATTTGTACGCTTGCGTTAATTTAATTTATTAGTTCATGACAAGTTTAATTGATTTTAGCGGACGAAAATGTAAATAAGAATTAGATTCCAGGAAAGAAAAAAGAAAGAAAGAGAAGGAATCGTCCAGCATATGTTCCTCATGCTACAAAAAAAAGCGCTCTGTATTTCCTAAATTGGTTTTTTTTTCAATAAATTGTCTTAATAAACGTTATACTACGCTAAAATACTTAAAGCTAGGTTTATAAATTATTTATCTGAGCAAAAAAAATCATGCAAGTTGGTTTCAAACCAAGGTTCTTAGCTGAAGCTTGTTCTAGCTCCGCAATGTGGTAGAAAGAGAGAGAGGTGTGTCTCATTCCGCTCCCCGCCGCGACAGCTATGCGCTCGTCACGCCGCCACGCGGCAGTTTGGGTCGCAGAATACTTGTCTTCAGGCCGCGCATAAGAACTGTTCTTCTATGTACGTCTGAATTCGTTGACACTGATTTGCGACGCTGTTATAAGTTGTGCTAGGGACCGTTTCTACCTTCTTTCAAAGTTGTCTAACTTCAAAATCCAATTGCTTTTTATGGGGGGGGGGGGTGGGGGGGGGCAATTTCTGCTTCCCCCGACTGAATATCATAATTTATAACCCAATAAATGAGAAAATAGCAAAAAAATGTAGTCTCATTTTTCGGAAAAGTCACTTATCTAAAGAATTACCATTAATTTTTTTAAATATCCCTGATTTTCGGGTCGTCATAGTGGCCTAACCCATTAAACTTTGATTGGACGTATCTGCATTTAAAAAAATAAGACTTCTCTGTGCGGCCGCAAGAACGCATGGGCGTGTTTTTGGCTATTTCTTTTCGTGGATAATTAATCTGTAGTCCCGATGTGTGGTTACTTCCGTTCTAAGCCAAGCGGCTGTGGTTAATAATTCGCCGGATGCCCTGCTGTGCATGAAATTGACGCAAGATAAGAGTTAAGGAGCGGCATACGGCCCGGAAAAACGCCCTCTTTCCTGTTGATGATTTTGTCGACGGTGTAATCGGTAAATGCGTCGCGTTTGCCAAATTGTGGATTGTATATTCTGTAGGAGAGAAAATTATTCATATAAGGAGGTTAGAGCGGTCCAGTTGAGTCAAATGACGGTTTATGAATTCTTGATGAACCTTTATGAGGTTTATGAATTCTTTATGAATTTTATGTGAACTTTTATGAGGTTTATGAATTCTAACGCGCTTCAACAACTTCGTTCTGCCTCTCATTCCACTACCCCCCCTCCCCTGTATATCGCTCATTTCACACTACTTTTACCTGCGATTCCACCCCCCCCCCCCCCCACCTTGCGGCCATAGCCAACTTTCCCCTCTGTGTCGTATTGACCATGACATATCTGCCATGGGCATAGGGAAACTGTGGAAAACCTATACCGATACAGCCGGTCCAAAGTCCACTTCCCAGTCACTGAACTAGTCGTCTTTCGCCGAGATGTGTCGAAGAAAAACATTTCACGACGAAAGTGACGCGACTTGGATTTGAACCTGTGACCGCCCGATCAACTGGCCAGCACGCTAACCACTAGACCAACGCACCGGGTTCAGAACTTTGTTAATGTACATACAAATGAATGTCCAAAAGATTTGTCACTAATCTTACTTATACTTGCAAAATTAATTTGTTTAACCTTGTTTTTCGGGTCGCCACAGCAAGCTAACCCCATAATAATATTCTGAATTCTGATAATTCTTTTTTCGGCCCATAGTTCTCGAGTTACAGTATATCTTACAAAAGTGTACTACTTCACAAAAAGCCGAATAACCGAGCAGAGAAAACCAGAAAAAAACGTCTCGATCGACCAATTAGCGGTCAATATTGGCTCTTTAGTCTCTCTACGAAAAAAATTCCTCTTGCCATTTCCTAAAAACTGACATGAGATGTCACGAGACTGGAGAAAAAAACAAACATGTTCCAGATTTTCTAGTGAGTAAAGAAAAAATAGTACAAAGTAAAAAGGAAAGCTGAATGCAATCGGTTGTTTGTCAGTCCGATCGAAAATTCAAAAAGTGCAACTAAACGGTCGTTATCGTTAGCTAGCGACAGCCAATCGCATGGGGCTTCTTATTAGCTGTCGCTAGCTAACGATAACGAATACTGTCCCTACCGACTTATAACGAGTTAGAAAATCGCAGGGGGCTGGCACCTTTTGGAATTTTTGCTACGTAAAATTACCGCTTTTTTAGGGCCCTACTCTGCCACTCGCAGCGCTAGTTGTACTCTTACAACCTGATGCACGTGCAGGGGCTATGGATAAGTATGGTCGTTATATACGCCCACGGTCTTACATACAGGTCTGGAAACTCCTAGGGTGGGGAGTGACTCAGATAATGAGGCAAACGGAAAGTTCTCGCTTTTATCACCCGAAGCGCTGCTAGGCAGAAGTTAGCCAATCAAACGCAGGTCCGAACAGCCGTGCAAAAGCGCAGATTTTTCGAAATACACATAGATTCTGTTCGGTTTACCTACACTTTCTACAATCGCAATAGATACAGTAATATGAAGTCCTAAGAAGACGTGAAAAGTATAGAAAAATGTAACCAAAACGAACAGACCCAATATTTGTAATAGCGATATAAATGGAAACTAATTGAGTATTTTTACTCATGAACTTCTATGATTTCTAGAAACGTCGTGAACACGTACTGGCTGTCAGCAGGTTATTTTTCCATTGCTGTCTATCTATATCTACTAGACTACTTCTACTTGCCAGCACTTCCAGTGGATAAATGAGGAACTACGTGTTTGCCTCACTAACGATGCCACTTTCCAC
This sequence comes from Ophion obscuratus, assembly GCA_964007375.1. Taxonomy (NCBI): domain Eukaryota; kingdom Metazoa; phylum Arthropoda; class Insecta; order Hymenoptera; family Ichneumonidae; genus Ophion; species Ophion obscuratus. The sequence goes on from OZ023324.1 coordinate 4,051,593, forward strand.
CATGCAAGAACGCCGGAGTTTCCAGACCTATATGTAAGACCGTGCGTACGCCACGCGGGCCTCGCGCCTGCGCAATAAGGGGCCGTCCATAAATTACGTCATTTTAAAATAGGGGGGGGGGGGGGTTCGTCTGCGGATGACGGTAAATGATGGATGGGGGGGGGGGGGGGGCGTTTCGAAATTGACGTCATTCTTGTGATACCAGTTACTTCAAAATGTACAATAGTATATTGTACAACTAGAGTGGTTTCCCCGCATGAGTGATGAAAAATATTTTGCAAGTACCTAATGGTATTAATTATTGAACTCATTATTTATTTATTTATTACATAAGGTTTGTCTACATTATATTCGAGAACTTCAAATAACAGCGTACCTATGAAAATAGTTCGATCGAGCCAAAATGAATATGGGGAGGATACGGAGATATTACCCGTGATCCAGGATTTGCAAGAATGGGTGAAAACTCCGTGGGAGCTATCCAAAGAAAACTAAAGAATAGAGAAGAATAATATTATTATATTAATGAAAATTGCCAAAGTACAAAATAATAAAAGATGATTCTATAACAAAATGTGGGAGCTATCCAAAGAAAACTAAAGAATAGGGAAGAATAATATTATTATATTAATAAACATTGCCAAAGTACAAAATAATAAAAGATGATTCTATAACAAAATGTTTTAATGTTACCCAATTTTTCTCAAATCCGCAAATGTTTTAATTTTGCCAAACTGGTAATGACGTCAATTTTGCGAGAGGGGGGGGGGTCATTAGGAAATGAGGATAGGATGATTGTAGGGGGGGGGGGTCGAAAATCAGCAAAAATCGATGACGTAATATATGGACGGCCCCTAAGGATATTGTAAGATAACTCCTAGCGCCACGGGGAGAGGTAGAACTAAAAGAAGCGGTCAAAAAGCACAGCATTTGCATACACAGTAGGGTATAGGAGGTGTCAACCCCCTTGTTGTGCCTAAAAAGTAACCTAAGCAACACCTTGGTGAAGTTAGCGCTACGACTGTCAAATCTCAATTTTTTTTCGTTTTCATCGTTCGTAAGTCGTTAGTAGGTGATTGTTAGAACAATTCGAACGTTTGTTAGATCACCGTTTTGTTAAAACATTACAGTGAAGTTAGCGCCACCATTTTTATTTATTTTGCCATTGACATTCTTTGGGGGGTAATTCGCTTCGGAATCATTTGTGGGTGACGAATTTTCAAATTAAAACGTTTGTTAGACCATCGTTTCTGAAGAAAAGGTGGTTACCAAATGTGTTGTTGTATATACATCGTCATATTAACCGATGAAGATAGCGCCGAAAAATTCATTACTATGATATTTTTACATAACAAATAGCTCAATCGGCGTGAAATCGTCTGCAGGTGACGAATATCCAATTTAAAATGTTTATTTAGTCGTAGTTTCTGAAAAAAGGCGAATGGAATGAAAAGAAGGTGGATGCACATACAACTTACCACATTTGGTATTCACGTTTTTTTCACAAACGATGATCTATCTAACGTTTTCATTTGAATATTCGTCACTTACAAACGATTTCATGCCGATTAAGCATTGTATTATGTAGGAATACCATGGTTATGAATTTTTCGGCGCTAACTTCATTCGGTAATACGACCATGCGTGGAACACTTACTCCATATGGTATTTACCTTCTTTTCACAAACGATGAGCTAACAAACGTTTTAATCTGAATATTCGTCATCTACAAGCGATTTCATCCCGATTGAGCCATTTGTTATGTAGAACTACCGGAATAATGAATTTTTCGGCGCTAACTTCATCTGGCAGTAAGACCATGCGTAGATAACTTGTGGCGGTCCTGCTAGTTCCACGATCTCACCGCTACGCGGCTACATCGTTCCAGCGTTTCTCACAAGCGGTCGCAAGGGCAAGCGTTCCAATATATACAACCGTTTTTCCCTAGATCTAACACCCAGCGCGTCCAGGGCAGGGTACAGTAACACAGCCCTACTGATAAGTCTGTCATTGGTACCCAAGACGAAACGCAAAATTCTTTTCCTGTCGCCTCCTATATTACCGACTTTACAGAACCTGGACAAGCAGCGGATAACTACAGGAGTAGAGGAGCCACCGACCGAATCTCTCTACAAACTTTACCACGTTATGGTTCTTTACCGTTTTTTTTTCAGAAGAGATGATCTAATAAACTTTCGAATTGTTCTAACAATCACCTACAAACGATTAGAACGAAAAAAATTGAGATTCGAAAGTCATGGCGCTAACTTCACCAAGCTAGTCTGTGGAGAAACCGAACACGCAAGATCCGCAAGATTAAAGCGAATCTTCGAACGATAAGTTTCCTCTCGACCGTCAGATGGCCTCGGTATTCAGCAATCGGAATTTGCCGAGATTGACCAGCTGCTCCACGTAGCTACGCATATTCATCAAATTCATTTTTAATCAGGCGAATAAAGACTGAGAGCAACTTAAAAAGACAAATCAATCGATCCTACAAATTCATCCTTAGTCGCTACTTGACAGACGCAAACGAAAAGATCCACGCGCGTATGCTCAGATTAAAAAAATCATTTATGAATAAACCGGAAGGTTTATTCGAAAAATGGGACAGTGACACGAGTTATCCGTCGGCAAAAGAAAAAGATCGACGAATGAGCCTTTTTTACAGTCTCACAAACCGACGCATACTTCGTATACGATATTTCATATAATTTCATACTCGTTAATACAATCCGTTTTGGCGAATCACTTAATTTCTCAATTTTCGATTAGTTTTGAAACGAGCAAAAGAGGATAACCGCCCGAGATAAGATATTATACTATCGGGGGATCAGCCAATGCGGTGCGTGCCCTACAGAGCCGGTTTATCGATAAGCAGCTGGGAGCGAAAAATAATGAGAATCTTGGCGGGCCCGAGACGTGGCAAAGTTTCGTGACAAATAGTCTTGCTCGTTCATCCTACACGTGGTGAAGTCTCGACCAGTCCTATTTTGTACAAGCGATCAAACATGCTGCCTGTGACCATACTGACCATCGCCGCGTGCATCCTCGTCGGTGGTGCCGTCGCGGACGCTCCTGAGGACGTTGTACCGTCTGGTAATGAAGGCGCCGAAGGTCGAATGCCTTCGAGAGAGGAGCTTCTGGGCATGCTCGATTCAATGACCGGCCTATCCGACGAGGAAAAGGAAAATTTGCGCCAACAGTTGAGCAGCGACGGTACGGCGGAACAATTGCCAACCGGAAATGGACAAATGCAACAGTTCCTTATGCTCTTCGCGTTCCTGGGATTGGTCGCCCTCATTTTCGGTTGAGTATTTTGTTCAATATCTATATATATATATATATATATATATATATATATATATATATATATATATATATATATATATATATATATATATATATATATGTCAGGATGAGTCGGAAAAAAAAACAATTTATATATATATATCGTTTTTTTTTAACTTTTCGAATACATATTAATATATATATATATATATATATATATATATATATATATTACTATGTATTCGAAAAGTTTAAAAAAAACTATATATATATATATATATATATAAATTGTTTTTTTTCCGACTCATCCTGACATATATATATATATATATATATATATATATAAAGCATTCCACGCCATTTCACCTAGCCCGTGACCTCAACCATTTTTGATTTTCCTGATTTTTATTTGTAAAATTGTACCTCATGAAAGGAATATCCACACCAATTTTTAGATTTTTATCTCCACTATTTTAGGAGTTATAATTTTCCAAAAATGTCGATTTCGGAAGTTTTTAAAACGTTTCAACACTGATAACTCCTGAACCAATTGAGATATCGACAAATGTCGATGTATAATTTTTTTCCATTTTGTAACATACGTTCGTTCAAAAATATGAAAAATTTATCAATGATCAATATCAACGTTTTTATTGCTTCTAAAGTGAAAACTATTTTTTAAAAGACGATTGCCATTTTTCTTTTAATTTCCTAAAATAGAGTGCCCCATTCTATGATTTTTAATCATTTTAATCTACAATAATGCTAGTAATAATTTTGTGATTTCCAATTCGGCTTCGACAGGCCTGAAACGGTTTATTTTTAATTTGTGCTGAATTTACCGAAAAAAAATTATTTTTCATTCAAAATCATTCTTGTCCCCGTGCTGTTTTCATGAACTTGAATTACTCAGCAACCAATTAGTATTCGCCAAATCCAGTTGAAGAATCTTAAAGTTGATTCAAGGAATTTTTATTCAATTGCGACATTGTTACTTTCGAACTCATTATAGCTATACGAAAAATGCAGTCCTTTCGATAATAAAAAAGGCCCTTTTCAAACAGGTAACATTTCTGCACAAATATGGATATAGAAAATTTAAAAAGTTTTGGTATTGCTGTAAAGATGAGTCGTGACAATCACGGCTGGATTCGGCAAGTATCAATTAGTTAAGTACTGAGTTCAATTGGAATCCCATGCATTTTCTGGACTTACCATTATGCTGGAACGCTTGAATTTTTTTTCACCTAATAATATTGTTTCAAGGAATAGGGGATGATTTTTTTTTCGTACAAGAGTATTTGGGGATAATATTATTCAAAGGGGCAAAATATGATTTTGTTTTTACCTCATAAGATTGGTAAATGAAATAAGAGTTGATTTTTATCGGGACGAGAGTATTTTCGGATAATATTGTTTAAGGGGTTTGGCTACTGTGACGACCAAAAAATCAGGATTGTTTGGAAAATTAATTTTCCAGGAATAAGTAGGATGATTTAAAAATGGTTTGAACATTTATTCGTATTTAATTCGCAAAGCTGCGTGGCAAGTTTACATGAAAAATAATAATAATCGAAGAAGTTATAGACAATCTCGTGAAGAACCTTTAAAATGCTCAACGGTGTATGATTTCAGTCACTCGGTTAATCTGACAGAGAAAAAAAATTCTTAAAGTCGACAATATTGGCTAAGACCAAGATTTTTTTTATTAGCGTGATACAATTAGCAAACAAAGATTATTTTTCTCGTCTGTCGAGGAAAAATAACATTATTGGTATCAATTAATTTACAAAAATGTCGAGAAGGAAAACGTTGGTCAAGACTAAACTACTATTACACTGAACATGTGTACCAAATATCAAGTCAATCCATTGATTGGATGCCGAGAAATCATGTACACCGTTTTGGAAGACATGGTTTCGAGAAAAACGCGTTTGAAGTTTTACCAGCTGCTCTATCGTTGTAATCATAAGCTTACCTTCAATCTGCGATTCCTGCACTATATGTTGGATCTTCCTCTTCAATTTGGTTTGCTTCAAGTGACGAACAAGTATCCGTCATTTTCACAGTATTATCCCTTGAACGGATAATTTGTTTTTTTTTTCTAAATTTTTACCTGATAATATTGTTTAAAGAGTTGATTTTGTTTCAAATTTACAAAATTTCAGTTTCTAATTTTCAAATTTTCTCTCGTAGTTGAATTTTTAGTTTCATTAATTTTTTTCTCAAAAATCCGAAATTTCGCCTTTAAATCGTCATAACTTTTTTGTTTGCGATTGTAATAACACGAAATCACTTTTGTTGTATTCTGCGATGTATGTTTATTATAAATAAATCATTATTTGATTGGTTTTAAGTAAATGACTCAAGACCTTCCAAAGTCTTAAAAATGCGTAAATGTATAAAAAATGTCAACTTCTAAATTCATGATAAAAACAACTAAAAGCTATTTTGAACTTACCATCGTTTTAAAAAAGTTCTCCAGCTTATACCCTTTCCAACGGTACGCTACATGTCGTAGAAATAATTCATTATGTGATCAATATAAAGAGAATAAGTTTTTTTATTATAATGAATTTAGAAGTTGACATTTTTCATACATTTACACATGTTTGAGACTTTGGAAGCTCAAGAGTCATTTTCTTGAAACGAATAGTATCAAATAACGGTTTATTTATAATAAACATACATTTGAGAATACAATCAAATTTATTTCCTGCTATTACGACCACAAACAAAAAAAGTTATTACGATTTTAATGCGAACTTCCGGGTAATTGAAAAATGGAAAAAAAATCATATCTCAATTACCGTGACACTTAGGACTATGGTCTAAGAGTGAAGAAACCAGCAAATGATTCCCCTCCATCCCCCAAAAAATGGTGTCGTTGCATGCGCCGAAAACTTTGTATCTACGTAACTTCTTCAGTGTGTCATAAAAACCGCCCAATTAAATAGCTTCAATATTAAGGGGTCAGGCAGTAACGGGTATAAAATCATGTGCGCATTTTACATTTTTTTTCGTATGAAAAAGTGATTCCCTCATAAAATTAATTACACATCTATTTAGAATGAATATCAAACTGTTAGAATTTTTTTCGATGTACAAATTGGCCTACTGCTATTTTCTTTCGTTATCTTTTTTTAGGCGCTCCGCTGCGTGACATTTAGCATCCATAATTTTTTACCTAGAGCAAAAAACAAAAATTCTCGTCAATCTACATTAGAATACCTAGAGAAATACGTACGGAATTCAAGAAATATTGTTTTATTCAAAAGTTGTAGGTATTTGAACTTGTAGAATGAATTTTCAGTGAAAAATTTCGTTATAACTGCTCATAAATTGCTCATAAAATGAAAAGTTTTCGATTAATCAGAAATTTCGTACGTACTACCCTGCGAAATGCAATGAGGAACATAACATTTGAATTTGAAGTAAATCGCGTGAAAATTGTTGAAGTTATTTGTTACGTCAATTGGAAAAAAAGTCCATTTTGTATTGGGAGTACAACTTTGCAGTGACCGTTTTTTTTCAAAAGTTTAAGGCTTTATTATAAAAAAGTGGCTACATATTTTTTAATCAAAGTACTGCCCGTCGCTAGCTACGACCTCGGCCCATCTTTCAGGTAGCATTCGAATCCCGCGTCGATAAAAGTCTTGGTCCTTGGAGGCAATCCAGGAATCGACCCAATTTTTGACTTCTTCGTAAGTACCGAAGTGCTGGTCAGCCAAATCGTGTGCCATTGACCGGAACAAGTGATAGTCGGAAGGGGCAATGTCTGGAGAGTACGGCGGGTGGGATAAAACCTCCCATTTCAGCGTTTCCAAGTACTTTTTCACGACATTTGCAACATGGGGTCGGGCATTGTCATGCTGCAGTATCACCTTGTCATGTCTTTCGTTGAATTGTGGCCGTTTCTCTTTGAGTGCCTTACTCAAGCGCATCAACTGACGTCGGTAGAGTTCCCCTGTGATGGTTTCGGATGGTTTGAGCAGCTCATAGTACACAACGCCCAGCTGGTCCCACCAGATACACAGCATCACTTTGGATCCGTGAATATTCGGTTTGGGCGTCGATGACGGAATATGACCAGGCAGTCCCCATGATTTTCGGCGTTTAGGATTATCGTAGTAAACCCACTTTTCATCTCCAGTCACAATCCAGTGCAAAAATCCCTTCCTTTGTTGTCTTTGGAGCAGTTCCCGCAAATGCTGAGAATTCGGCTCGTAGGTTGCCATGTTTGAGTGCCAATAACTTTATAATGCATACAAGTATCCGTTAGCTTTTTTTAAATTGTTTACACTGGCAGAGCCTCTAGTTTAAAATGCCACTTTTTTTATTGAGCTAGGGCCACTACTTCGGCCGCAGTGGCTCTCTAAGTAAAACGGTCACGGCAAAGTTGTACTCCTTATACATCGAAAAAAAAAATATATATATTTTCTAACACCTTGATATTCATACTAGACGTGTAATTAATTTTATCAGTGAATCACTTTTTCATACGAAAAAAATGTTAAATTCGCACATGATTTTATAACCGTTACTGTGGCCTAAGGCCTAAAAAGCCCGTATCCGTAGCGTGCTGTTGAAATTCTATCAAAGTCGTTTCTCCATTTCAGTATTCATCGGGTACAAGCTGTACAAGAGTCTAACGGAGAGAGAGCGCCAAAAACTCGAGAAGAAACGTTTGAAGGAGAGCAAGAGGAAAACCAAATAAGGTCGCTACCACGGACCTTTATATATATATATATATCTCTGTATATGTGTATATATATATCAGTGTGAATAACAATACATTCTTCATTGTACAATTAAACGATGAGCGTTATTGCGACTATTAAAAAAATATATATATTTTTGTGTGCGTTTGTTTATTTGTTTGTGTTTGTGTGTACAAATATACACACACTATGCGTATATTCTTTATTTAATCTCGAGTATCACCTGCAACAGGATGAGTATAACAGGATACAATTAATTAATTAATTCTACGAGCTAAAGAGGTTGTCGCAACAGCGATAGTCGCGCTAGCGGTTATCTAACGGGACGACGAGGAAGACGACGGCTTGAGAAGTAGCTTGTAACGTTCGTTCGAGCAGTCTGGCACTGAAAAAAAAAGAAAAAAACGAGGCGAGTGTTTAGGCGAGACGAATCGTTGCGCTTAGTCGTGATCCCCAATAGTCTTGGCGCCTCTAGCGGCCCAACGCTCTACTAGTATAGTAAACTTTGTCAAAATACATAAAAAACAATGGGCAAAATGTAAAAAAAACGAAAAATAACTCGAGATTCTGTTGTGTTCGAGGATTATTATCCGGAAGACGGATAATGAAAGTGAATTGTCATTCCATAAGGCACGTGAAGATAAAGTCTTTAAAAAGTGGTTGTTGGCTTTAAAAATGACTCTCCCCTGATGGAAATCCGCTTATTGGAATTCGACAAATAATGTTGAAATCTGTTTAAAAATGTCAGAAACTGTGAAAGTGAATAGATTCTAACATAATTTGATGGAATCGTACATATTTTGATAGATTCTGTCGGAAATAATCTATGAAAATCGGACAGAACCTCACATATTATGTTAACTTTACGGAATGTCATAAAATCACAGAATTCGATACTTTCTGTCATCTTTTTGTCAGAAAATGTTATCTTTTAACAAAAAATGATAAAATTAATTTTCCATTTTTTGACATATTGTTGCATCGAAAAGAATGACAGAAAATGACAAAAAAATGATAGAAAACGATAATTTTTATCATAATTTGTTGTCACATTTTTGTTGAATTCTGACAGATTTCAGCTGTCATTAAATCACAGAGTTTGATACTTTCTGTCATCTTTATGTCGGAAAATGTCATCTTTTAATAAAAAATGATAAATAAGTTTTCCATTTTTGACATATTGTTGCATCGAAAAAAATGACAGAAAATGTCAAAAAATGATAGAAAACGATAATTTTTATCATAATTTGTTGTCACATTTTTGTTGAATTCTGACAGATTTCAGCTGTCATTAAATTACAGAATTTGATACTTTCTGTCATTTTTATGTCGGAAAATGTCATCTTTTAACAAAAAATGATAAATCAGTTTTCCATTTTTTGACATATTGTTGCATCGAAAAAAATGACAGAAAATGTCAAAAAATGATAGAGAACGATAATTTTTATCATAATTTGTTGTCACATTTTTGTTGAATTCTGACAGATTTCAGCTGTCATTAAATTACAGAATTTGATACTTTCTGTCATCTTTATGTCGGAAAATGTCATCTTTTAACAAAAAATGATAAATCAGTTTTCCATTTTTTGACATATTGTTGCATCGAAAAAAATGACAGAAAATGTCAAAAAATGATAGAAAACGATAATTTTTATCATAATTTGTTGTCACATTTTTATTGAATTTTGATAGATTTCAGCTGACAGAATTCTGACAATTTATTATCAGAATCGATAATTAAATGTCAAAATTCATCAGAATATATCATATATTTATAATGCAAAATGTCAAAAGTTAACAAGTTCGGTCATTATATGACAAAAAATAAAAAGGAATGATATAATTTGACAGATTCGGTCATAATATTTCATGAATGTTAAAGAATTCCATTTCATTCCATTAAATAATGATATTTAATGACGAAGATCTCACAAAAAATAAGAAAGAATGATATAATTTGACATATTCGGTCATAATATTTTATAAATGTTGAAGAATTCCATTATATTCCATAAAAAAATGACATTCAATGACGAAAATCTCACAAAAAATAAGAAAGAATGATATAATTCGACAGATTCGGTCATAATATTTCATGAATGTTGAACAATTCCATTTTATTCCATCAAAAAATGACATTAAATGACGAAAATCTCACATAAAATGGAAAACTCTTACGACATTATATGACACATTATGTAAGATTCTGACAGAAATTACTTAATTATAACATTACTTTTCTGATAAAATATGACAAATTCTGTAAAGCATGTTCCAATTTCCGGTCAGAAATCATGAACTTCTCACAGAAAATGTCAAATCTCGAAATAATATGACAGATTCTGTCGTATAGTAAAGTTGACGGAATATTATCAAATTTGACATTTTTTGTTAAAATCTGACGAATTCCAATAAGCGGATTTCGATCAGGCTCCTTAGGTCATTTTTGCTCTCTTTAGTCACCCGACAAGATTTTTCCTTTCCAAGTTTGTGTCTTAAAAAATGATAAATCGAGCAATATTAAAAGTTATTTCCGACACATACAATGTATACATATAATTTCGGACGTCCCTTGTAAAAAGTATGCTCTGAAAAATAGAATCACTCCTCGAAACCTGCGAGTGATTCTCATAACCTTAAAAATCTAAAAGAAGGGCGATAAATAAATTATTTACTGCAGTAGCATCTTTACAGTCTACTATGGAGGTAAATAGCCAACTCGCAGAAAATCAACAACGAAGTAACAGGGTATTTGACTGTTGTATGGGAATCATCGTAAGGGATCATCGCGGTGTAAAATTGTCAAAAAATCGATACTTTTTTGTTGCATTATCCGACAGTATAGATGGTTATAAACATGGTGTTCATTCGTTTTTTTTTCTGAGATCTGCAACTTTTCATCCTGATCGAAAATTCTAAAAGTATACTCGTACTTTTCACCGACAGTGATAATGTACAGTACGCCTTTCCATAAATCCTTTCATACGCGTCATTACTCACATACTCACTGGCATGTGACGTCACTAGAGGTCCAACCAATCCTGGAGCGTTTTCGTTCTCGTGACCAAACGTTCAAATTTATGTAATTTAAAAATTCAAAAAAACGAAAATAACGCATGTTTTTCGACAAAATGATAGAAGACTTTAGCCACTTGAGGGGCAAGAAAAATTTTACGCCGAGTTCCCCGAACGCGGAGGAAAAAAGTATTTGGATTTCCACGAAATTTGGTACCCCGGGATTTTCGAGGTCGCTGATTACGAATCTGCTCTCAAAATGGCGGATCCAATATGGCGGACAAAGTGCAAAAATTGAATTGAATCGGTTGATACTTGGTACTCGGGGGGTTTTCGCGGTCGCTGATTACGAATCTGCCCCCAAAATACGGAAATTCAAAATGGCGGACCAAAATGCAAAAATTAGTTCGAATCGAATGAGATTCGGTACTCGGGGGGTTTTCGTGGTCGCTGATTACGAGTCTGGCGTCAGAATTAATCAATCTAAATTTTTCGATAAAACATGGTGGACTTCATGCAAAGATAATAAAAACGAGTAAATGGTTTGTAAGTTTGTAGGAAATTAATGGCGCAACATTAAACCTCCGAAAAAATATAACAAAAATTTAAAAAATAAAAAAATATCTTCAAAAAAACAAAACAAAAAGAAAATAGAGTGTAAAGGGGCCGTCCATATATTACGTCATCGATTTTTGCTGATTTTCGACCCCCCCCCCCCCTACAATCATCCTATCGTCATTTCCTAATGACCCCCCCCCCCCTCTCGCAAAACTGACGTCATTACCAGTTTGGCAAAATTAAAACATTTGCGGATTTGAGAAAAATTGGGTAACATTAAAACATTTTGTTATAGAATCATCTTTTATTATTTTGTACTTTGGCAATGTTTATTAATATAATAGTATTATTCTTCCCTATTCTTTAGTTTTCTTTGGATAGCTCCCACCTTTTGTTATAGAATCATCTTTTATTATTTTGTACTTTGGCAATTTTCATTAATATAATAATATTATTCTTCCCTATTCTTTAGTTTTCTTTGGATAGCTCCCACGGAGTTTTCACCCATTCTTGCAAATCCTGGATCACGGGTAATATCTCCGTATCCTCCCCATATTCATTTTGGCTCGATCGAACTATTTTCATAGGTACGCTGTTATTTGAAGTTCTGGAATATAATGTAGACAAACCTTATGTAATAAATAAATAAATAATGAGTTCAATAATTAATACCATTAGGTACTTGCAAAATATTTTTCATCACTCATGCGGGGAAACCACTCTAGTTGTACAATATACTATTGTACATTTTGAAGTAACTGGTATCACAAGAATGACGTCAATTTCGAAACGCCCCCCCCCCCCCCTCATCCATCATTTACCGTCATCCGCAGACGAACCTCCCCCCCCCAAATTTAGAATGACGTAATATATGGACGGCCCCTTAAAGTCCTACTAATGCAGCCTCCTCGTGGCACCCTCTGGAGATGTGGATCCAAGTTCACCAGCTAATGCACGGGCCAATTTTCACTAATATTTATACTAAATAACAAATACAAATGTGAAGAAAAAAAGGTTTCGTACAATCATTTTACGTTTTGAATTCGCGTGCGCGATATAGGATCAACTATTTTGAATATCCGTACTTTGATGGACGATTCGTAATCAGCGATCTCGAAAACCCCGAGGTACCAATTTTCGTGAAAGTCGATCGACCCAATGACGAAATAATCGATGTGCGCCACGATGGGTCAATTCCGCTTCGGGCACGAAAAAATGTGCGCCATATGGCCTCAATGCCGCTTAACTTTTTAAGGACGGGGAAATTTCCATTAAAATCACCTTTTTTTACATGAAAGATATCAATAAAATCGATTAATTTCTCAATTGGAGTCCCAAGCCTAACTGCTGATCGATATATCGACCAGCCCCGTCCGCAACGAAAAGTCCAATTCTAAAAATATATTTAAAAAAGTTTGAAAGCGTATTCCTATGTAATTTCATGTACTGTTTGTATAATAATATCAAAATAATAATAATAAAAGTAATAAATCTACTAAATACTACCAGAGCTCTAATTAGTAATATATTATAAATAAAAAGTAACAACTTGCAGCACCTTTATCTTATACAAGCAAACGAGTGAACAATTTTTGTCCCCTATAAAAAAGAAAGAACCGATCCGTGAAAAAATAGACATATATAAACATATAATTATTTATACTCATCTATAACATTATATACAATTAGATAAGCCTTAACATGACATCATGAATGATCATATATGTAGATATATTACTATGTATAGTATTTATTTTTTCTAGGTCTGGACTATATATGCCCATATACGATCATGTATGTTCAAAAGTTGGTACTCTGAACTCGTATACGAACATATGGTTGTATATATGAACTCATTTATGATGCAACATGCACTATATATTATCATATACAATTGCATTTGCCCCCCCCCCCCACAACCCATATATAAGCGTATATAATTGTATATGAGACCATGTATATAAACCTATATATGATGTACAATAGGGTGTGCGGAAAAAAATCGATACTTTTTTTTCGGTTGCATCCACCAAGAAAAGGTGAATTAAGGTAAAAAAAGAAGAATCCTCGAAGGAGAGCTCAAAAAAAAAATTATTTCGAACGGCGCATTGCATTTGAATACTTTCCATAAGAATAACACAGGAAAATATTAGTACTTCTGAACGTCGTAGTAAAAATCTCACAAAAATGTCATTAAGATATTCTGATAGAGAATTGAATTCCCTACAAAAAGAGTTACTACGAACAATTAGCTTAGAACAACCGTTCAAGTGGTATCGCTGTCTGAAATTAAATGTTTTATTTAAGCGACGTGCGCGCCATGGCACACGCTGCGAGTGATTTTGCACTCGTAGTGCAAAATCACAAGCTTCACACTAAGGCCACGAACGGGAAACCGCTACATTTTCCCCTCATTTTGGCCTCGAATCAAGATCTGTTACTGCTACAAAATTTCATTCGTTATTGCAAAGTGAATCCTGTAGTAGGGGAGGCTGCCTCGAAAAAATTAGCTAGTCACTTGTGGTACTTTAACGAGAAAATTGTTGCTTTGTCGTTTTTTGACAATGCTGTGCCGATAAGTGTGAAGGCAAAAATGGTACAAGCTCTGCAATCTCGAGAAAAATCCAAAAATCCTTCCGAGTGAGTAATTGTTAAAAAAAAATGATTGGGAAATGATGCTGAAAAAATACATAAGCGATTTCGTCACTCAAGAATCCTTATTTCTTTTCCAGCAATTCAATTTACCTCGTGATTTTTTGAGAGTAAATATTGAATTATGGCCGGAAAATGGAATTTATTTAAGTTGCTTAGATTGTTTAAACCCAAAAGTCGTTAATAACGTAGCCGAACGTCGTGTCACTTTGATAGAAGCATATAACGGTTCATTAACAAAAAACGAAGAGCAGCTACAATATTTAATGGGCGTAGTGCAAAATCATCGACAGAAATACCCTAATTGCAACAAACAGACTCTTAAGAAAAGGAACGATGATTATCAAGCATTATAATGTAAAAACAAATTATTTTATCTTATTAAACCAAATTAATTGAATGAAACTTTTCGAAACACGATCAATGATGGACGTCGTTTCTTTTATATTTCTTGTTGTACTTGATTCTTTTTTGTATCAGAGAAATATTTTGAGAACGATTCCATGCAAATTGTATGTTAGAGCAGAACATTCCCTACAAAAAAAAACCCCAAAAAGTTTTTTTGTAAAGCGAAAAATTCGATTTTTACAGCCTTTCGAATTATTTTTTTTCTATTAATTCAATTTCAGACAGCGATTCCACTTGAACGGTTGTTCTGAGATAATTTTTCGTAAAAACTTTTTTGTTGTAAATTCGTTTCTCCATGAGAATATGTTAATGACATCTTTTTGTGATTTTTTCCTGACGAGTTGCATTACCACATTCAGAAATCCCAATATTTTCCTGGGTTATTCTCATGGAAAATATTCAAATGCAATGCGCCATTCGAAATAATTTTTTTGTGAGCTCTCCTTCGAGGATTCTTCATTTTTTACCTTAATTCACCTTTTTTTGGTGGATGCAACCGAAAAAAAAAGTATCGATTTTTTTCCGCACACCCTAATGTACAAACTACTTTGGTGTCGCATATAATCATATATGTAATCGTAATTATCCGCAACAACCATATTTGAACGTATATAATAACGAAAACATATACAGAGTGTCCCAAAACTCAACGATAATCTGAGACCGGATGAAAGGCCAAGTTATACCAGTTCTGGGAAAAATACAAAAAAAATCCATATCACTCAGTTCAGCGATAATAGACATTTAAAAAAAAAAGTTGAAATTCGGCACCCTTGGTCGCATTTTCAAGTCCTCTGATCACCAATGTCACAATTTCGCTGTGATTTTTTAAATTTCGTGATCTTCATTAACGATGCTATTAATCGCAACTACAAATTAATGCAAAAAACATTGTTAATTTAATAAAATAAGTTAAGTTTTAGTGAGTCATGGCTCACAAAAATATTGTTACTTAACTTTGACACTTCATTTGGAAAAAAAAATGTACTACACTACCCTTGGCAAGTTGTTTCAAAAGATGGCGCATTTAATCAAGATTTCAAAATGGTGCAACACTTGCCACTTTTCTTGCCATTAAAAATTGTATGTCTTATTTTTTTCAAATTGAGCTCATTTGGAACAACTCAACATTAGGAATTTTTGTTACTAAAATTTGTTATTTTTTGTTTCTGGTCTGAAATAAAATGATTATTTTTAGTAAAGAGGTAATTGAGTCAGTTAATAACCAATTTTTATTGTAAAAAACATATGTTTTTTACAATATGTTTTTTAATAAAATATGTTTTTTACAATAAAAATTGGTTATTAACTGACTCAATTACCTCTTTACTAAAAATAATAATTTTATTTCAGACCAGAAACAAACCCAAACAAATTTTAGTAACAAAAATTCCTAATGTTGAGTTGTTCAAAATGAGCTCAATTTGAAAAAAATAAGAAATAAAATTTTTAATGGCAAGAAAAGTGGCAAGTGTTGCACCATTTTGAAATCTTGATTAAATGCGCCATCTTTTGAAATAACTATTATTTTTAGTAAAGAGATAATTGAGTCAGTTAATAACCAATTTTTATTGTAAAAAACATATGTTTTTTACAATAAAAATTGGTTATTAACTGACTCAATTACCTCTTTACTAAAAATAATAATTTTATTTCAGACCAGAAACAAAAAATAACAAATTTTAGTAACAAAAATTCCTAATGTTGAGTTGTTCAAAATGAGCTCAATTTGAAAAAAATAAGAAATAAAATTTTTAATGGCAGAAAAGTGGCAAGTGTTGCACCATTTTGAAATCTTGATTAAATGCGCCATCTTTTGAAACAACTTGCCAAGGGTAGTGTAGTACATTTTTTTTCCAAATGAAGTGTCAAAGTTAAGTAACAATATTTTTGTAAACCATGACTCACTAAAACTTAACTTATTTTATTAAATTAACAATGTTTTTTGCATTAATTTGTAGTTGCGATTAATAGCATCGTTAATGAAGATCGCGAAATTAAAAAAATCACAGCGAAATTGTGACATTGGTGATCACAGGACTTGAAAATGCGACCAAGGGTGTCGAATTTCAACTTTTTTTTTTAAATGTCTATTATCGCTGAACTGAGTGATATGGATTTTTTTTTGTATTTTTCCCAGAACTGGTATAACTTGGCCTTTCATCCGGTCTCAGATTATCGTTGAGTTTTGGGACACCCTGTATGACCATGGATATTATTCCATATGTAATACCACATTAATGAAAGATTATACGAAGAATCTTTCGCTTAATATATATACATATTGAATTTGCGATACACATGACAATATAATTTTTATAAAAATGCAAAATCTGTTTTCTCGTCATTTCTTATTTATGTGTATGTATGCAAATCAATGTATGACTGAACATGGTTATATATCGTTATATGCAATAGTATATGAGTATATATTATCATATATGATTACATGTGATCATATATGGCCCTATATTACTATATGTGATTATATAGAGACAAATTTCGTTCATGATCATTTATGACAAAATCATACATGATTATTTATGTTTATATATGTCCATTTTTTCCCGGGGAGTGCTGACTCACTGGCAGGTACGAAAGATAAATTCAATTTTGATCTTCAATTCACGGTGAAAATGAGTTTTGCGATACGTGGTACTATTGTTTTTGTATTCAGCGCATCAACAAAGGTAAGCCAACGTTTAGGCCGAAAAAAATGACCTTGACATTTTTTTTATCAAGGCCAAAGAAACATCCAGACATTTTCACAATATTTTCGCCATATTGAATATATGAAATTTTCCGTAAAAAACATTAAATATTATGTTCCCCCTGGCTGGTCGATATATCGACCACTCCCATCCTTAAAAGGTTAAAGGGTTACACGCATCTTTCAGGATGACAAGAGAATGCACCATATTTTTAATACAGTCAAATACCCTATTGTTCCCGTTTGAGGTTATACTAGGTGTCCAATAGGAAGTTGCTAAAACTAAATAAGTGTCTCTTCCCTCCATGAATTCAATAGAGGTCCCTTTTTCTAAGGCGCATACCTGAGGCCCCGCAGTTTTATTCCAGCCGTGGTTAAAGCAAGTACGCGCGCGTCAAAATGAGTGAGCTCACCACGGAAGAAAAGGTATATCTTATCGAGTGCTTCTTCTCGAGGGGAAAAATTTATAGTAATGCGTATAAAGGGTTTCGTACTAAGTTTGGAACTCATAGAGTTGCCAGCGAAAACACTCTGAAAAGGTAAGAATTTAATATTTATTCATATTCATCTATCACACAACTTGTGTTTCAACTCAATTAAACTGCATTGAAGTAATTTTACGTTAATTATTGTAGGATAATCGATAACTTCGTGAAGTATGGTACACTCCAGGACCGTAGACACGAGTTGCCAGGTCCATCTGTTACGGTGACTACACCAGAGAAGATCAACGGAGTTGAGAATTATTTCAAACAAAATCCAAATGATTCGATTCGGAAAGCTGCTCAAGCATTAAAAAATAACCAAATCATCATTACACAACATTTTGAAATATTTTTTAAAGTTTCATCCGTATAAAATAAGCACTCGTCAATTGTTAACTGAACATGCCATGACGAAACGCATCGAATTTTGTAACACTACCCGAGTAAAAATGAATATATATAATCATATATAATTATATATTAATTGATCATATACAATTGTATACAAAAATTGGCCCGATAGAATTGTATACATTTGTATATAAACGTATACAATTATATACAAATATATACAATTCTATCGGGCCAATTTTTGTATACAATTGTATATGATCAATTAATATACAATTATATATGATTATATATATTCATTTTTACTCGGGTAGTATCTCCATATATTATTATATACAGAAATATGTATAATTTTATCAAATCAAATTTGATGGAAGTACATTTATATCGGATTATATATACGAATGTATAGAGTCATATATAATTGTATCCAAGTATATACAATCATTTTTACTCGGGTCATATACCGTCATATACAATTTTATATACCGTGAATAAAATTTTCACGTATATATACAATTATGTACAACACTATATTGAATTATATATAATTGTATATAATATTATATCTAATTATATAAACCGTAAATAAAAGTTTCACTTATATATATAATTATATACAACACTATATTGAATTATATATAACTGTATATGATATTATATCTAATTATATAAACTCCGTATCAAAATAGTATCTCCATATATCATTATATACAGAACTATATATAATTTTATCAAATCAAATTTGATGGAAGTACATTTATATCGGATTATAGATACGAATGTATAGAGTTATATACAATTATATATAAACGTATATATAAATATATATGATTGTATATCATTTTTATATAATTGTATCTAAGTATATACAATCATTTTTACTCGGGTACTACGGGAATGTTTGAAGCCGAAGAACTTAATGAGAAACTGATTATTTATTCCAATAAAGCACATTGTTGGATGAATGGGTACGTAAACAAGCAAAATTCCCGGTTTTGGGGAACGGAAAATCCCAACATATCGCTAGCGAAGTCCCTTCATCCACAGAAAGTAACGGCATGGGCAGCAATTTCGGTAAAAGGAATTTATTTGCAATTCTTGGAATCTACGGTAACAGGAGAGAGTTACAAACAGCTTTTGGAAACGAAATTCTTCCCTTGTGCAAAAAAGAGGGGACTGGTTAAAAATGTTTACTTCATGCAAGATGGAGCGACGCCGCACCGGACTCATGAGGTGTTTGAAGCTATTCATCGCGTATATGGGACTCGAGTAATCGGTCTGGGGTACCCTAAATTTGCTCAAGGCGGACTAGAATGGCCTCCGTACTCACCGGACCTGAACCCTTGTGATTTTTTCTTCTGGCGTTACATTAAAGATCATTGTTACGCTAAAAACCCCAGCACAGTAGAAGAACTGATCGCGGCCATCCAGGAAGCGGTTCGCGGCATTACGAACGATATGTTGGACACAGTTTTTCACAGTTTTCAAAAGAGAATTGATTTTTATGCACAATCTAACACTTCGAAAATATCTATCATTAATCACTGTACTTTTTCGTTATTTTTATAAGATGTAATAAATTGACATAAAAAATATTTGACCGGGTTTTATTTATGTGCGTTTAAAACTGCAGAGTTTCCTCTATTCAAAGCAATTTGGCTTTTCTGATTCTGCGCACGTGTTTTAAAATGACAGTCGATTAGTTTCAGTAACTTCCTATTGGACACCCTGTACTTTGACCGGCTATACTGAAGTATCGCTGCGCCACCTCTGCGGCCGTGAAAATCGCGAACTGACAAACGTGTGATTTTCCGCACGTCTCGTCCGTCAACAACGAAGAGAATTTACGTGAGATTCCGATCGTGTATGCCGTACCTTTGATGATTTCGACCAAATACATGCTCTCGTCCTTGATGTTCGCGACCAGCTCGTTGGACACCAAGACGTGAACACCTTGAGGTCCTTGAATGAGAACGGAATGTAGACGATCGTGCGGTAGATTGAGAGTGGCGAGTAGCTTCGAGGCCAAGAGGGCGCTGTTGAGATTCTCGAGATAAATGACTCTCCAGGGTGACACGGGGCTACCCTCGATGGCGAAGTAAAGCGTGAGCTTAGGCTGCGGCGCCTTCGAGTGCAGAGCGTTGAAGAGTCTTATGCCGTCGGCGAGGCCGCATATCTGTATCAAATCGTCACGCGACAGACGCAATATATCCTGAGCGGAGAAACTCGCGAATGTGGCCTGAAAGGAGTTGAAACGTCGCGAGCGAAGCCACGCGTTCGTTTGCGCGACGTTCGCGTCGGCTGACAATTGATAAGATTCGCCGGCAACCTCGACGATCCCTCGATCCACCGAGCTCGGGGGCGCTTCCTCCTGAACGATACAACTCGACGGCAGCACCGTCGATTGGATCAACACTTTGGCCTTGGCTGTTGTATCGACTACCATCAGCGAACCGGAGCGCTCCGAGTGGATCTCCTCCTTGTTGGCTTCCAGTTCACTCATGAAGGAGACCGCCGCGGTTTGCGACAACGGCTGGCCCCCGCCGCCGATCCCCACTACCGAACTCGATGACGTTGTGTTTCCATTTTCCGGTGGCCGGCTCTGCGACGGACTGCTGGCAAAATGAGATTCTTCAGCAATTTGGATAGGCAAAAGCGGAGATCGTAAGGTTTTGCTCGAACTGGGGACTAATTCTGTTGTCTAGTTATCTACCTGGGTGCAGGGTTGCGAAATTTGTTATAAAAAAGTAACGCATTATTCGTTACTTCTTTAACGGGTAATCAAAAAATATTTCATTACCCATTGGATTACATTCAGTAATGTAAAAAATGCCATCACTTATTACATTATATTTTGTAATGTAAACAATTTCCGTTACTCGTTACATTGGATTTTGTAATGTAAAAAATGTCCATTACTCATTACATTACATTTTGTATTGTAAAACAATTGCCATTACTCATTACATTACATTTTTAATGAAGACAAGAACGAAGTAGATTGAGGCGGTGCGGGGCGGGCGGCGGAGAGAGAGAGCGGCGAAATAGTTGTAAGATAGGTTAAGGGGTAAGGCCACTGTAAATTTTTTGAAAAATCGATTTTTTTTTATTGGCTTAAAAAATAGTTTAAACCCTCTAGAATAAGAAAAAAAAGGTCCTGTGCGACGTCTTTTTTTAATTTTTTCCAATAAAAAACTATTCGCAAAACTTTAAACGCGTTTTTCTCGAAACATGGTTTTTCAAAATGGCACGCAGCATAACTCGAACAATTTTCATTTTTTTTACTTGAAATTTTAACCAGATGTGAACATTTACATTATCTTGAGAATGTCGATCGGAATTTTCAAGAACTTTATTTATTGATTTTTTATTAACAAAAAACTTGCCGTTTTTTTCGTCAAAAATCAATTTTTTTTTTCAAACGCACGCCAAATCCACAAAAATTGATACTTTTTTAAATCCGATCGACATTCTCTAGCTATAGCCCTCTAGATTAATGGTTTTTTTTTTGTTCTAGATTCAAAAGTGCACCAGTGGTGCTGCGTGCCGCGGAGCCCTGGAAGCAAAACATGTCCCGGGAAGATAGCTGTGGAACCGCCATTTTGTTTTTTTTACTGTAAAAAAATTTTATAATAAAGTTTAATGTATGCCCGATAACACCATTAAAAGTTTTTTTTCAAATACCTTCAATTTCGGGAGCAAAAAATTAGTGAAAAAACCTTTTTTTTTTGGGCCGTTACAGTGGCCTTACCCCTTAAGTAGAATAAGGAAAATGTAAGGAAGAATGTGAGGGAGGAGAGGAGACGGAGTCCTTCGTAACCCTACGGGGAAACGAATAAAGCATACATACATATCCATTACATTTTGTAATGTGAAACATTTGCATTACAATATGCAATGTAATGGCCCGAGTAAAAATGAATATATATAAACATATATAATTGTATATTGATTGATCATGTACAATTGTATACGAAAATTGGCCCGATAGAATTTTATATATTTGTATATAAACGTATACAATTGTATACGTTTATATACAAATGTATAAAATTCTATCCGGCCAATTTTTGTATACAATTGTATATGATCAATATACAATTATATATATATATATATATATATATATATATATATATTCATTTTTACTCGCGTTTATATTTTATAATTCAACGTTTCATTGTAACATACGTTGATATATTTTGTCATGTAAAAAAAAAGCTATTGTGACACATATTATACCAGTCGAAGAAAGCGATGACATTTTGTTAGTAAAGTATCAAGAAAAAAACTAATATTAATCAACTGATCAAAATCGGAAATGAACTATGTAAGACCCAATAACTGTAATCAAATTTGGTAAATATATTGCATCAATACATAATTTGTTAACTTTTAATCAACAATCTTTTGATTTACCTGCTTCTATACGCGAATAAAACCAAAGAAAACTTTTTCTATATCTAATCATATATGAAGCCATATAAAGATATATACAATTATATGTATTTCAAAAGAAAATAAAAGTACTCATATACAGTCATATACAATTTTATATACCGTAAATAAAATTTTCACGTATATATATAATTATATACAACACTATATTGAATTATATATAACTGTATATGATATTATATCTAATTATATAAGCTCCCTATAAAAATCGTATCTCCATATATAATTATATACAGAACTATGTATAATTTTATCAAATCAAATTTGATGGAAGTACATTTATATCGGATTATATATACGAATGTATAGGGTTATATAAAATTATGTATAAACATATATGATTGTATATCATTTTTATGTAATTGTATCTAAGTATATACAATCATTTTTACTCGGGGGGGGGGGGGGGGGGGGTAATGGAATATTTTTACATTACAAAGTGTAGTGTAATGAGTAATGGAATTTTTTTCACATTATTAATGTAATGTAAAAAATCTCCATTACTCGTTACCTTATATTTTGTAATGTAAAATAATTTCATTGCTCATTACATTACATTTTGTAATGTAAAATATTTCCATTACTCATTACATTGGACTTTGTAATGTAAAATATTCCATTGCCCATTACATTGTAATGGGTAACGAAAATATTTCACATTACAAAATGTAATGTAATGAGGAAGGGAATTTTTTTACATTACAAATTCCCATGCAATGTTTAATGAAAACTGTTCACATTTCAAAATGCAATGTAATGAGTAATGGATATTTTTAACATTACTGAATGCAATGTAATGGGTAATGACTTTTTAAATTATAAAACGTAAAGTAATGAGTAATGAAAACGCTAATGCACTACAAAAAGTAATACATTATTTACAACCCTGCCTGGGTGGGTAAAAAAATTGCATTTTCCGTAAATATTTTTATCCGATATTATCTTTTAGCTATATTTCATAAAAATTTAAATATTCCTGAAATTGAATGAGTCGCAGCTTCTAACAGTCGGCCGAGCGAGCGGTGGCAGCACTATACAGTGAAACTTCGTTTATACGTTTTTATCATTTATACGTCAAATTTCTACAGCCCCGCCAGATTCCGTTCATAAAATTGGTAATAAAGTTTCATTTCTACGTTTTTCGCGATTATACGTTATTAATTTTTCTTCCCCAGCGTCGATTTCGAGGTTCATTTTTTTTTTCAGTTACACGTTAATCACACGCGATATTTTTTCGCCGGAGAAAATTTCATGTGACTGCGTTTTGATGTTTTGTTCGATGTTTTGATGTTTTGTTGTTTCTGACCTCGACTACGTATGCATGTACTGTGATAGCATATCTCTTATCAATACGAACCTGTCTGTTATTTACTAGTCTAAAACCACAAAGCTTAGCGTTACAAAATTGCATTAAATAAAACTTCAAAACGGAAATTCGAAAACTTGATTTGGCTCATTACTCAATTATTACCAAGGGGCCGTCCATATATTACGTCATCGATTTTTGCTGATTTTCGACCCCCCCCCCCCCCCCTACAATCATCCTATCGTAATTTCCTAATGACCCCCCCCCGCCCTCACGCAAAACTGACGTCATTACCAGTTTGGCAAAATTAAACATTTGCGGATTTGAGAAAAATTGGGTAACATTAAAACATTTTGTTATAGAATCATCTTTTATTATTTTGTACGTTAGCAATGTTTATTAATATAATAATATTATTCTTCCCTATTCTTTAGTTTTCTTTGGATAGCTCCCACATTTTGTTATAGAATCATCTTTTATTATTTTGTACTTTGGCAATTTTCATTAATATAATAATATTATTCTTCCCTATTCTTTAGTTTTCTTTGGATAGCTCCCACGGAGTTTTCACCCATTCTTGCAAATCCTGGATCACGGGTAATATCTCCGTATCCTCCCCATATTCATTTTGGCTCGATCGAACTATTTTCATAGGTACGCTGTTATTTGAAGTTCTCGAATATAATGTAGACAAACCTTATGTAATAAATAAATAAATAATGAGTTCAATAATTAATACCATTAGGTACTTGCAAAATATTTTTCATCACTCATGCGGGGAAACCACTCTAGTTGTACAATATACTATTGTACATTTTGAATTAACTGGTATCACAAGAATGACGTCAATTTCGAAACGCCCCCCCCCCCCCCCCCTCATCGATCATTTACCGTCATCCACAGACGAACCTCCCCCCCCCCAAATTTAGAATGACGTGATATATGGACGGCCCCCAATCAAATTTTCAATTAAAAACCAAACATTAACATAATAGAGATACTGCTATTGAAAACATCGGGAATTATGCACCAATCGCCATTTTCGAATGTCAAAGAGTTTCAGGTACATATACTGTATTTCACTTCTACGTTATTCTCACTTATACGTCATATTCAATGTACCCCTTGAAAAAACGTATAACTGAATTTTCACTGCACTTCAAACTTCAAGACCCTCGTCTAGTGTGATAGGTCGAAAAAATCAATTTTTTCAAATTGCACTTTCTGAAAGTATAATATCTTGCGAATATTTTCGTTTTTGAGCCATTAAAAAATTCGAAACATTACCCGGGCTATGGCCCTTTATAGGGGTCGCGGCAATCGGAGTAACCAACTACCCGACCTCATTATTAATGATTATTATATTTGATATTAATAAGCTCTTTGAGCAAGAAGTTGTGATGTATGGCCCTGGAATCGCAGACCGAGTGGAAGTTTTGAAGCTTTCATCATATTTGTGCACGTACCGTGCTACAAACTTAAGGGGGGAACCTCCTCAGATATAAATTTATTTTTATTGCTTCAAAAATTCATTAAATATATGAAGAATATATTTCCAAAGTTTGAAGCCCAACAGAAAGTCCTAAAGGTCCCTAGGAAGTCACCGAAGTGATGCCCTCCAAAAGTACCGATAGTAGGTAAACGAGGTGCGCCCTTTGCGGCCTCTACCTTTTAAGGGCGGGGTAAAGTATTTAAATTTTTTTTTTCATTTTTTTTCTTCATTTTTTAAATGAATGCATAATATATCAAGAATATTGTGTTAAAATTTCAAGTCGATCGGAGTAAAATTGACGAAGTTATGAGTATTTGAGCGTCTATGGCTCCATGCCGTTCTCTTCTCTTCTGCGTTTTTCAAACCGTTTTTCTGAGACTTGTCATATTTGAAGTCCGTGTGCACGATAACTCAAAATTTACTGGACCAATCGCTTTGAACTTTTGCACAGTACTTCTTCACATAATTCACCAGGTATTGTCGAGAGCTTTTTTGTTTTTTTTTAATAATTACTAATTTTTCAACAACAAATTAGCCGATTTTTTTTAGCGAAAATCGGGTTTTTGGCTCCCAAGTGCTACGAAAAATCGAAAAATCGAAAAAAAAATCCTCCCGTCATTACCTCGAGAAACATCTCCTTTAACAAATGCATTTTGATTTTTTTGTTTCAAATGATTCTGTTGCGAGTTATGGTGGACACCGCAAACCAACTTTTTTTCGAGGCGCCTCCGGGGTTTAATTTTCACTCGCTCAATTTTGAATATTTTGCAATGCAAATTTAGGAGAATGTTGTTCAAATGTTACTTTATTATATGTAAATTTTTGAATAAACGAACACTATTCGTTACGCCAAAAAAAAATCTCAAAAACATGCCTTTTTTTCGCCGAATTAACTTTACCCCGCCGTTAATTTCTTAGCCAAACAAGTTTGCTCGTTTACTTTTATAATAACAGGAGGCACTTCCGACGATTGTAAAGAAAAATTCAGCCTGTGTAAGTCGTTTTTCGTTTTCACACAAACGGTTCACGAAAAAAGAGAAAAATGCAGCCCAGATTAGTGATTTCCTAAAAGAAAGTTTGCTTTATGGCCCTGGCATCGCAGATTGAGCTTGGGTAATTATAAATCACTCTGAACTCTACTTTTCAAGAACGAAAACTTCAATCGAGTTTTTCTCGAAACGTGTTTTTTTTCCGTGCCGTGGAATGTAACCCAAAAAGTAATGAACCAATCAACTTGAAATTTTGTACAGATATTCTTTAAGGGGGGATTGTCTTTTTTTCGCAAAATTTACCACTTTTTGGGAATTTTCTTGTGAAGAAAGTATACAACGGAAAACTTGTGAAACTTGGCATATAGTTTTATTGATCTGTTTACTACATACAAACAAATTTTTAAACAATTTCATCAAAAAATCCGCCTCCCACCCCCCTCGACGCGCGATGGTCCTTTTTTGATGGTGTGCACGATTTCTCAAAAACTATTCAACCGATTGCCTTCAAATTTGGACAGAATGCTCAGCTGACATCCTTTTATCGTTTGATGAAGCAAAAAAGCAATACGTTTAATAGTTTTTTATTTATAACAAAAAATCGATCAATTTTTTTCGAAAAATCGATACTTCAAGTTCAAAACGTCACCAAATCGTCAATTTTTTTTTTCCCCTTCATCGAACGATAGCTATATGTGTCTAAAGTAAAATGCTTTTTGGGTTTTTGTTGCAGGATGAACGTGAAGGCTGTAATCGTGCACACCATCAAAAAAGGACCATCGCGCGTCGAGGGGGGTGGGAGGCGCATTTTTTGATGAAATTGTTTAAAAATTTTTTTGTATGTAGTAAACAGATCAATAAAACTATATGCCAAGTTTCACAAGTTTTCCGTTGTATACTTTCTTCACAAAAAAATTCCCAAAAAGCGGTAAATTTTGCGAAAAAAAAGACAATCCCCCCTTAACTTATCGGCCTTTGCACAAACCTAAAATTTCGTATAAATTGTTCTAATAAATATTGTTTTAACGATTTGTTTGCTAAAAAATGTTTTTTTTTCTTTTTGACCTCAAATTTTCATTTTATTTGCTAAATTTAGATTCGTGCAAAGCGGAATGACGTATTTGAATGAAAAAATAATTGTTTCGTTGATTTTAGTTAACTACAAGGGCCTGGGCGTTCCACGGCGCAAACTCTAGGAGCCAAGTTCGATCCCCTCTAGCGCCGCCATTTTGTTTTTTTTTTCACTCATGAAAACAAAATGTTGTATTCATTTGAACGTCAATATTATTATGTAATTTGATTAATTGAAATAAAAGCTCTCAATTCTTTGTAAAAAAGATTGAAAAAACCTGTTGTCTGGAGGAGATTCCCCCCTTAAATGCGTTTCTCTCAAAAATATATTTTTCAATTTTTTGGCTAAGACATTTCGAAATCTAATCGACCGATTCACTTCAAATTTAAATCGCACCAGTGCATACTGGTGCCTATTACGTATACTAAAATCAACTCGATAAAAATATATTGACTATTTTTAACGTGCATCATAATTCATAATTGTTGCATGAAAAATCGTTATGTTCGGTTGCAACATTGCCATTCTTTCAAAAAAATCAGCTCCCAAGTGCCCACGTGAGTTTTCGGCCACAGTTCCACCCCTTAAAAAAGACATAATGGCTGCTCACATTGCATCGGACGTTACGACGAATGAATTTCCCACTTCGCTAGGACTGGACGAACTCGAGGACGACAGCGAGTCGAGCGGAATCTGTGAGGAGATAATTGTATCAGCGATATTTCAGAAACTGCCTCTTTAAGGCGGGAAACCAGTTTACGACAGGATCGCGAAATTTTTTACAGTACAAAATTTCATGTAACGAGCAATGGAATTTTTTAACATTGCAAAATATAAGACAGTGAGTAATGGAATTTGTTCACATTACTAATGTGAAGTAAAAAATCTCCATTGCTCATTACAAGGTAATATGGATTATTATTCGTTTCCCATCGGGTCAGACCGACCCAGTGCAAAAACCGCTCCCCTTCATGGGAAACGAATAATAATTCTCATTGCATTGTCATGAGTAATGGAGATTTTTTGCATTGCATTGCATTAGTAACGTGAAAAAATTCCAATACTCATTACCTTATATTTTGCAATGTAAAAAGATTTCCATTACTCATTATTAGGTGTACAAATAAGTTTTAGGACACTTCGATTTTGTATCATAACAGCTATTCTAAATTAATTCAAAGGTCCCGCTCAGTTATCATAGATGGCGCTTGATATGTAGTATCGAAACGTAAAGGAGTCATAAACATAACCTATAAATTCTGTAAATTAAACATGCAGACCGATAAGCTATTTATTAGACACTGCATTCGCTATGAATTCCATCAAGGAAAAAGTGTTAGGAAAGCGTGTGAATCGATATGTTCTGTTCTTGGAGACAACATTGTATCTAAATGTACATGTGAGTATTGGTATAAGCGATTCAAAGAAGGTGATTTCGACGTTAGTGACCGTGAACGCACGGGGCCTCCTGTAAAGGTGGACGATCAGGAACTGCAAGCGTTGCTGGATGAAAACTCTTGTCAGACGGAGAAACAACTTTCGGAACAGCTTGGAGTAACTCAACAAACTGTTTCTTATCGTTTAAAAGCAATGGGTAAGATTCGAAAAGGAACAAAGTGGGTACCACACTTTCTGACTGAAGAAAATAAAAACAGCCGTCTTAACATTTGTGTGAGTCTTTACAACAAGCAACATAGAAAGTCTTTCTTGTGGAAAATTGTGACCGGCAATGAAAAGTGGATTTATTTTGATAATCCGAAACGCAAATATCATTGGGTTGACCCCGGCGAGCCGACAACATCCACGCCAAAGCGCAATGTTCATTGTAACAAAGTCATGCTGTGCATATGGTGGGATATGAAAAGCGTACTATATTATGAACTTCTCAAACCTGGTCAAACAGTTACTACCGATCGCTATTGTCATCAATTGATGCAAGTGAATCAAGAAATTGAGAAGAAACGTCCATTTTCTGGTAAAGGAAAACGTCCAGTAAAACTGCTCCATGACAGCGCGTGGCCTCATGTGGGTAAACCGGTCAAGGATACGTTACTAGCGCTTGGATGGGAAGCTGTACCACACCCGGCGTATTCACCAGACTTAGCCCCATCCGATTATAATTTATTCCGGAAAATGCAGAACGATTTGTCTGACGTGCGATTCAAAACATTTGAAGAAGTGGAAAAATGGGTCGCTAAATTTCTCACCTCGCAAGACGAAAGTTTCTTTGCGAAAGGCATCCGCGAGTTACCTGAGAGATGGCTGAAGGTCATTCAGTGCAATGGAGATTACTTCGATGAATAACTGTGTTTTACTTCTTTTTTAATAAATCGTGAATTTTTTGAAAACTGTCCTAAAACTTATTTGTACACCTAATACATTGGACTTTGTAATGTAAAAAAATTCCATTACCCATTACATTGTAATGTGTAATGACAATATTTCACTTCACAAAATGTAATGTAACGAGGAATGGATTTTTTTTACATTACAAATTCCAATGTAATGAGTAATGAAAATTGTTTACATTAGAAAATTCAATGTAATGAGTAATGGCAATTGTTTGCATTACAAAATATAATATAATGAGGAATGGACATTTTTTACATTACCAAATGTCATGTAATGGGTAATGAACATTTTTTTAATTACAAAATGTAAAGTAATGTGCAATAAAAACTCTAATGCATTACAAAAAGTAATGCACTATTTGCAAACCTGGCTCAGGAGTACGTTTTTAGTGATTTTCACGATTTTTTTTTTCACAAGGATTAAATGAATATCATTTATTCACACTTTGGGAATATTTTATACATATTTTCAAAGAAATATTTGAATTTTTTCGAAGCATTTACTCTGAAAATATGGAACATATAACCTGCCGCCCATCGAAGGTCGCCGTCAGACTTTGCTGTTTGTGCACACTCTGGAGGCCACAGTTTTCATCGGAACTCAATACGGTTTGAAGATTACTTTAATAACATGTTTTCCTTCTACGTGAACCTAACACTGAGCGAAAAAAATTGATAATTGCATTTTTTAGAGGTCGTTAAGAGTCCAGTTTGAAAATTTCCAAAAATCAAAAGCAAGCAAGACTTGAAGAAATCAACAATGATGAGCAATCAGAAGGGATTTCGTACGATACAGGAATTGCCGATTGAGTTTAGGTAAGAGTTTTTCACAGTATAAACTTCAAACGCGTTTTTCTCGAAACAACGTTTTCAAAATCTAGCTCCATCGTATCTCTAAAACTAATAAACCGATTCTCTTGAAATTTCAACCACATATTGTAAACATTATTCGCAACAAGATGATCCTCGATGGTTTTAAAATTTTTATTTTTACCCTTTTTTTTGCGAAAAACTGCGAAAAAACGCGTTTTCTTTACTTTTTTCGTTTTTCATCTGCCATTTTTTTATTTTTTGACAAAACTTCACATCCGAGGGTCATTTTGTAGCTGGTGTCATACTGAATCTAATGGACTTTGATTTATTTGTTTCAGACGAGCCGTTGCCGAGTTGTGATGGAGCCACCGAGCCCACCTATTTTTGAGGCGTTACGTTAAACTTTAGTTTTTGTACTTAAAAATGAATAAAAATGAATTAAGGAGTAAGGCCACTGTAAATTTTTTGAAAAATCGATTTTTTTTTATTGGCTTAAAAAATAGTTTAAACCCTCTAGTTTAAAAATAGTTTAAATCCTGTTAACTTCTTTTTTTAATTTTTTCCAATAAAAAACTATTCGCAAAACTTTAAACGCGTTTTTCTCGAAACATGGTTTTTCAAAATGGCACGCAGCATAACTCGAACAATTTTCATTTTTTTTACTTGAAATTTTAACCAGATGTGAACATTTACATTATCTTGAGAATGTCGATCGGAATTTTCAAGAACTTTATTTATTGATTTTTTATTAACAAAAAACTTGCCGTTTTTTTCGTCAAAAATCAATTTTTTTTTTCAAACGCACGCCAAATCCACAAAAATTGATTGATATTGATTGTTCTAGATTCAAAAGTGCACCAGTGGTGCTGCGTGCCGCGGAGCCCTGGAAGCAAAACATGTCCCGGGAAGATAGCTGTGGAACCGCCATTTTGTTTTTTTTTTACTGTAAAAAAATTTTATAATAAAGTTTAATGTATGCCCGATAACACCATTAAAAGTTTTTTTTCAAATACCTTCAATTTCGGGAGCAAAAAATTAGTGAAAAAACCTTTTTTTTTGGGCCGTTACAGTGGCCTTACTCCTTAAATTTTTTTAATGTAATACA
Source organism: Ophion obscuratus (assembly GCA_964007375.1). Taxonomy (NCBI): domain Eukaryota; kingdom Metazoa; phylum Arthropoda; class Insecta; order Hymenoptera; family Ichneumonidae; genus Ophion; species Ophion obscuratus. The sequence continues at coordinate 4,083,373 of OZ023324.1, forward strand.
AGACTTTATTTATCAAGCCCACCAACTTTTATATTCATATCTTTTATAAAATCCTCAAAAAAAATCGCGAAAATAGCCTTTTTCGTGGCTCCAACGTGGACTGGCCCCTTAAACAAAACGGTTTAATTTTTGCCATTATTTTTTAACCGGCTTTGCTATAAAAAATATACTTTGAACAATATTACCTCAAATTTAGGTTCATATAGAGCGTATTTATATAAAGAAACTAACTGTCACTTTATTAAATTATAGGTTAGAAACTTTTTGAGCTAGAGTGTACACAAATTGAAAAAAAGTCGATTCGAGAAACACGCGTTGAAGGAAATTACCGGAAACAAAAAATTCAAGGCATTGGTGAATTATTTATACTGCTTCGGGAACATATTCTTGAATAATTTTACTAACAATTTATCGAATTAAAAAAAAATCGATTTTTTGAGTTAGGGGCCGTCCATATATTACGTCATCGATTTTTGCTGATTTTCGACCCCCCCCCCCCCCCCCACAATCATCCTATCGTCATTTCCTAATGACCCCCCCTCTCGCAAAACTGACGTCATTACCAGTTTGGCAAAATTAAAACATTTGCGGATTTGAGAAAAATTGGGTAACATTAAAACATTTTGTTATAGAATCATCTTTTATTATTTTGTACTTTGGCAATGTTTATTAATATAATAATATTATTCTTCCCTATTCTTTAGTTTTCTTTGGATAGCCCCGACATTTTGTTATAGAATCATCTTTTATTATTTTGTACTTTGGCAATTTTCATTAATATAATAATATTATTCTTCCCTATTCTTTAGTTTTCTTTGGATAGCTCCCACGGAGTTTTCACCCATTCTTGCAAATCCTGGATCACGGGTAATATCTCCGTATCCTCCCCATATTCATTTTGGCTCGATCGAACTATTTTCATGGGTACGCTGTTATTTGAAGTTCTCGAATATAATGTAGACAAACCTTATGTAATAAATAAATAAATAACGAGTTCAATAATTAATACCATTAGGTACTTGCAAAATAATTTTCATCACTCATGCGGGGAAACCACTCTAGTTGTACAATATACTATTGTACATTTTGAAGTAACTGGTATCACAAGAATGACGTCAATTTCGAAACGCCCCCCCCCCCCCCCCCCTCATCCATCATTTACCGTCATCTGCAGACGAACCTCCTCCCTCCCAAATTTAGAATGACGTAATATATGGACGGCCCCTTATCTAAACTGGTTTCCCTTAATGAACTTTCTTAGCGAGTTAATTCAAAGAATCACTTACGTCCGAAAGAACGGTACAGTCGTAACTCGGTTGGTACTTGTCCTGCTCGTGTGGCGGCCTGCGAAGAATTTTGTCCCGATCTTGCTTGTGCTTGCGATCGGCGCCTTTGAGCTTGAAAACTTTTACTTGGCATGAAGCTGCGTGAAGACGCGGTCCACCGGGGAGTCGAGTCTCCACGAGGATTCTAAATGGCACACCCTTCTCGCCACCGTGCTTTTTCGGTGTAAATTCGGTGCTTATGCAATTCACCTGCAAAACAATTGTCGAGGCCATCGTTAGGCTTTGCGGGAATCTCGAAAAACAATTGCCCCAAACAACAATTTCTCAAATGCAATTCCCCGAAAACAATTTCCAAAGTGAACAATTTCTCGAATACGATATCCCGAATGGGTAATTCCCCAAACAAACCCAAACAAACCAATTTTAATTTAATAATTAATTGAATAATTTTATAATTTTATAATAGTTTAATTATTCAGATATTATTAAATTGGTATCTCAACAAACAGTAGACTTTTCTAATCCAAAGTGTAATTTAACGTTTTATGAAGTTTTTTTTTCAATGAGTCAAACTGAAAAAAATTGCAAGATTTTTCATGCAAAAAGATACAATGTTAATGCAAATATTAATTAGTAAAAATTAAAGTTATTCAATTTATTCATAATATGATCGTTCGCTCTAAAAAATTGTCCATTCGAGAAATAATTCCTTCGGGAAAATGTATCAGAGAAATTGTCATTCGGGCAATTGTTTTCGAAGAATTTTCCCCAAACGTTTCCGCAAAAGGGCGCCCATACCTTGATGTAGACTCCAACTTCTTTAGTTGGGTCCCACATAAATTCAACGCTGTTCTTGGATGGCACGGACTGGGCAACGTCGACCATTCCGTAACTCAGGGGTACGTCAACCTCGAGCAAACGCTCGCCGGGTCGAGCCCGCTGCCAGGCCATCATCTGCTCGCGCTCGGTGTACTGCAAGCGCCTCTCGTGGAAACATATCCGAATATTTGACTGCAAACGAGACCCAAAAACGATCTATATGCATAAAATTCTCACTCACTGACTTATGGAGCAACGAGAGAGCGAAACACGGGTAGTCAAAATTTTGAGAACGCTTCAGGAGTATGTACAAGGGTTAACGTAACGCTGCAAATTTTCGGACGGAGCTTCCTCACAGATGGAGTTTTTTGGAAAAAACTAAATGTCACGCCCTGTAGAGACTGACAGAGAACTTGTTGATCTTTCGCCTTGAATAGTATTCATCTTTTCACTTTGACTCGAGGAATTTGGCCACAATAACGGGTATAAAATCATGTGCGAATTCAACAATTTTTTTTCGTATGAATAAGTGATTCACTCATAATATTAATTACACATCTATTTAGTATGAATATCAAGCTGTTAGAATTTTTTTTCGATGTACAAAATGGCAGACTACTCGAAACTTCTCGAAACAGCTTTTTTCCAATTGGCGTGACAAATAACTTGAACAATTTTCACTCGATTTACTTCAAATTTAAAAGTTATGTTCCTAATTGCATTTCGCAGAGAAGTACGTACGAAATGTCTGATTAAACGAAAACTTTTTATTTTATGAGCAGTTTATGAGCAGTTATAACGAAATTTTTCACTGAAAATTTATTTCTTAAGATCAAATACCTACAACTTTTGAATAAAACAATATTTTTTAAATTCCCTACGTACTTCTTTAGGTATTCTAATGTAGATTGACGAGAATTTTTATTTTTTGTTCTAAGTAAAAAATTGTGGATGCTAAATGTCACGCCGTGGAGCGCCTGAAAAAAGATAAAAGACAATATTAGAAGTCGGACATTGTACATCGAAAAAAAATATACACTAGGCAAAAGAATTAAAGGATATTGAAAAAGTCCGCCAATTTTAGGGTCATTTTCAAATAGCTGCGACTCCTCGAAAAATGGTCGTACAGCAAAATAAAAGGAAGCAAATTGAAGGTGTAAATCTCTAGTTTTGAGATCTTGGGCTCAAAAATTTTTCGCATTAGCCAATTTTTAGTAGCCATCAAAAAACCACAGTGAAACAAATTTTCAAAATTTTTGCTCATCTTTCACAGTCTGCACGGAGTTTAATAATTTCTTTTGAATGATCGGATTAAAAGGATCGTCTAGCTGGATTCTTCCCCTTTAATTCGAGCGGTGGGAGAGCTCTGTACGATTTTTTCTCGCTGAGTTATCAATGTTCAAAGCAAAAAATGACACTTTTGACTTTGATGACTGATTACTCGGAGACTAATGGTCGCACAGAAAAAAAACCAGAGGGTTTTGGAAACTTTCAAGTATTCTCTATAAGATGCTTTTATCATTTTTTTATCAAGATTTTTTTTTATGCGGGAAAATGGATTTTAAAAAACGTGAAAAATGGCATATTTACGAATATTCTTTTAACTAAGGATTATTTTGCCAATATCGAATAGATGAAAAAAAAATCGGTTTTTGTGACCTCAAAGTATCCTAAAAAAGCCCTCAAAAGTTTAAAACCCTGCGATTTTTTTTTCATTGTGTTCCGAATGATCGAAATTGTGGCTTTTGCCAAAAATCGATTACTACCACCTTTTATTCGTCTTTTGAGAATCACAATTTTTTTTGGCACTGATCCGAATTTCCGGTGGTAAAACATGTTGATTATTGAACAACGGGAACGAAATTTTGTTTAATAAAAAAAATTAATGAAAAACAATGTTTTTTTGACAAAAAAAAAATAATTAAAACGAATCGAAAAAAAATGGTCAGATTTTTTTTTATAGCCCTGAACGTTTTTCATGATACGACGAGCGATTGGAGTTTTTGGAATTCACAGTTCTTTGAATGTGTGCGTGTGTACAATTTACATCCCTACGATACGATACGACACCCTACGCGCACGTCCCACGATCATTGGATCAAGATTTTTTTAAACATTTTATTCACCACCGGCGTAACCTAAAGCGTACCACGTAGAGGTTGCTCGGTTGGATTTACGGTTCTTTGCGTGTGTGTTCCACACGCACACATTCAAAGAACTGTTAATTCCAACAACTCCAATCGCTCGTCGTATCATGAAAAACGTTCAGCGCTATAAAAAAAATCTAACAATTTTTTTCGATTTTCTTTTAATTGATTTTTTTTGTCAAAAAAAACTTTTCTTGATTAATTTTTTTTTTCATTAAACAAAAATTTGTTCCCGTTGTTCAACAATCAACATTTTTAGCACCGGAAATTCGGATCAGTGCCAAAAAAATTGTAATTCTCAAAAGACGAATAAAAGGTGGTAGATTTAGCCTTTAATCGATTTTTGGCAAAAACCACAATTTCGATCATTCGGAACACAATGAAAAAAAAATCGCGGGGGTTTAAACTTTTGAGGGCTTTTTTAGGATACTTTGAGGTAAAAAAAACAGATTTTTTTTTTCATCTATTCGATATTGGCAAAATAATCCTTAGTTAGAAGAATATTCGTAAATATGCCATTTTACACGTTTTTTAAAATCCATTTTCCCGCATAAAAAAAATCTTGATAAAAAATGATGAACGCATCTTATAGAGAATGCTCCAAAGTTTCCAAAACCCTCTGATTTTTCTCTGTGCGACAATTAGTCTCCGAGTAATCAGTCATCAAAGTTAAAAGTGTAATTTTTGCTTTGAACATCGATAACTCAGCGAGAAAAAATCGTACAGAGCTCTCCCACCGCTCAAATAAAAGGGGAAGAATCCAGCTAGACGATCCTTCTAATCCGATCATTCAAAAGAAATTATTAAACTCCGTGCAGACTTCGAAAGATAAGCAAAAATTTTGAAATTCTTTTTACTTTGGTTTTCGATGGCTACTAAAAATTGGCTGATGCGAAAAATGTTTGAGCTCAAAATCTCAAAACTAGAGATTCACACCTTCAATTTGCTTTTTTTTTTTTTATTTTGCTGTATGACCATTTTTCGAGGAGTTACAGCTATTTCAATATGACCCTAAAATTGGCGGACTTTTTCAATATCTTTTAATTCTTTTGCCTAGTGTACTTACTTTCTAACAGCTTGATACTCATACTAAATAGATGTATAATTAATTTTACGACTGAATCACTTTTTCATACGAAAAAAATTGTCAAATTCGCACATGATTTTTTACCCGTTACTGTGGCCTACCCCTTAAGCTTTTTCGCAAATATCAGACCGAGAAGAATCCAACTTAGCGGAAGTACTCTCAGTTAAAATCGTTTATCCACACGCAAGACGAAATTTCGTTTTTCACTTGTTCAAGGTGTGAAAACGAAGGTGGATGATCCAAAGATGACAATATTTCCGCCTCCAACCGGACATAATCGAGTATTATCCAAGTACCTTGAGAATTTTGCCGCGATAAGCGGAGAGATCGCCGAGTTTCTTCAACTTAATCTCGTAAGATTGGCCCTGATTGAGATAAGTTAGAGTTTCCTCGTTAATTTTCGTCGCGATGCTCGTTGCTGCCGCTAGAACGTACTGAAAGCTGCGACGAACAAATTGTTCTTTTTTGTTGTTGTTGTTTTTTCATCATTTACGCTAAAAACATGGTTGTTTTTAGCGGTTGGAAGAAATATAATCGTGCAAGGCGTACTGACCGACTGTCCTCGTTGAATTCGTTGCTCTGTTGGGAGGACGAGGATGAGGACGACACGTGATTGCCGGACGACGAATTTGGCTGATAATCCTCGTTATTGGAATACAACAATTGATGAAGATTCGTCGTGGCAGCTGGGTGCCTGCTGTTACCGGAATTATGCTGCTGATGATGATTCACGCTGGTGGTGCTACCTGGACTGGTTCCGTTGCTCGTTGTTATTTCCGTTGTCGTTGCGATCTCGTTGCTGTGACTCGTGTTGTTGTTGTTGCTGTCGGCTTCGCTACTTCCGAGCACGCCTACACCGTTGCTCGATGTGTGCTGAGGGTGATTCAAGCTGCGGAGAATTTTCAACACGCTGTTACTCGAATGGACAATTTTCCGAACATATATTTTCGGGAATTTTTTTCGAGAAACCAATTCTCTCGGGTCGAATTTTCCTTGCATTAACAGCGGGGTAAAGTTAATTCGGCGATAAAAAGGCATGTTTGTAAGATTTTTTTTGGCGTAACGAATAGTGTTCGTTTATTGAAAAATTTACATATAATAAAGTAACATTCGAACAACATTCTCCTAAATCTGCATTGCAAAATATTCAAAATTGAGCGAGTGAAAATTAAACCCCGGAGGCGCCTCGAAAAAAAGTTGCTTTGCGGTGTGCACCATAACTCGCAACAGAATCATTTGAAACAAAAAAATCAAAATGCATTTGTTAAAGGAGATGTTTCTCGAGGTAAGGACGGGAGGATTTTTTTCTTTCGATTTTTCGATTTTTCGTAGCACTTGGGAGCCAAAAACCCGATTTTCGCTAAAAAAATCGGCTAATTTGTTGTTGAAAAATTAGTAATTATTAAAAAAAAAACAAAAAAGCTCTCGACAATACCTGGTGAATTATGTGAAGAAGTACTGTGCAAAATTTCAAAGCGATTGGTCCAGTAGATTTTGAGTTATCGTGCACACGGACTTCAAATATGACAAGTCTCAGAAAAACGGTTTGAAAAACGCAGAAGAGAAGAGAACGGCATGGAGCAATAGACGCTCAAATACTCATAATTTCGTCAATTTTACTCCGATCGACTTGAAATTTTAACACAATATTCTTGATATATTATGCATTCATTTAAAAAATTAAAAAAAAATGAAAAAAAATATTTAAATACTTCACCCCGCCCTTAAGGGGTAAGGCCACTGTAAATTTTTTGAAAAATCGATTTTTTTTTATTGGCTTAAAAAATAGTTTAAACCCTCTAGAATAAGAAAAAAAAGGTCCTGTGCTTCTTCTTTTTTTAATTTTTTCCAATAAAAAACTATTCGCAAAACTTTAAACGCGTTTTTCTCGAAACATGGTTTTTCAAAATGGCACGCAGCATAACTCGAACAATTTTCATTTTTTTTACTTGAAATTTTAACCAGATGTGAACATTACATTATCTTGAGAATGTCGATCGGAATTTTCAAGAACTTTATTTATTGATTCTTTATTAACAAAAAACTTGCCGTTTTTTTCGTCAAAAATCAATTTTTTTTTTCAAACGCACGCCAAATCCACAAAAATTGATACTTTTTAAAACCCGATCGACATTCTCTAGCTATAGCCCTCTAGATTAACGGTTTTTTTTTTGTTCTAGATTCAAAAGTGCACCAGTGGTGCTGCGTGCCGCGGAGCCCTGGAAGCAAAACATGTCCCGGGAAGATAGCTGTGGAACCGCCATTTTGTTTTTTTTTTACTGTAAACAAATTTTATAATAAAGTTTAATGTATGCCCGATAACACCATTAAAAGTTTTTTTTCAAATACCTTCAATTTCGGGAGCAAAAAATTGGTGAAAAAACCTTTTTTTTTGGGCCGTTACAGTGGCCTTACCCCTTAAGAGGCTATACCAGTGTGACATTTGAAAAAATCGATTATTTTTTCCTTTTTCGACAGTTTATACTTTCAAGAATATCCTGTAAAAATTTCGAGGCCGGAACGCTGATCATTTTATCTTGCAAAAATCGATAGTTAAATCTTCAAGGGAGACTTTGTCCCGGATTGAGCAGCGGGAGATGTTAGCGGCTCAACATGAGCAGCTAGAAGAAGAGGAGGGATGCCTCTATGGACCAGGCATTGCCGATTAGCGGTAATTATAAACACATTTGTGTAAACACATTACAAAACTTTAAACGCGTTTTTCTCGAAAACACATTTTAAAAAATGGCTGACATTCTCCTGACCGCTGTAATTAACATATCGACCTGAAATTTGGAGAGCATACTCAGAAAATATGTCTTCATGGAATGACGGATCTTTTTTTCGATAGATACATTTTTGCATTTATTATTTATCTTTTTATGCGAAAAAAAACGCGAAAATACGATTTTTTTTAAATTGCCGCCATTTTCCGAAATTTGTACTAAACGAAAAACCCATCCGTCATTCGATGACCAAAGGGTCACAGATTGATAATATGCTTTGAATTTGTGTTTCAGATCAACAAAGAGGGGGCAGTGATGTCAGCCGTTTACCTCCCGCGATTTGAGGACCTGTTTTCGCGGAGCTGCAACGGCCGCCATTTTGGTTTTTTTTTTTTTTTTAATTGTTTTAAGGTTCTGTATATCATGAATAAAAGCAAGAAAAAAACCGCACTCAAAAAGCTTTACTCGTTTTCTTTAAAAGAAAAAAAAAAAATGAAAAACGCAAAATTGACCAAGTTACAGTTATTTTTCAGCAGGAAGGTTGAGCCGCTGCGGGCGGTCGACCGTGCGGTTCGATCCGTGTTTATAACTCGCACGGTTTAGCTCACGCAGCTGTCCTGCGTTATCTCGAAACTACATTTTTTGAACTGGTAACATCGAAATATCGTAAACTATCGGTCCGATTGCTATCAAATGTTTACACGATACTTTTAGATACATTATCTAAAATGTCACGCAGGATTTTCGCGATAACTTGATTAATTTTTGTTTTATTATTGCTTTTGCTCGAAAAAATTCGGTGAAAAATACAAATTTTTTTCTTCGGCTCACCATAATTTTTTGAATGGTCGAAAAAAAAACCGCTACGCTACATTGTAGCGACGCTGCTCACGAATGAGATGATTTTTTTTTCTGATGTGACACGACCGGATAACAGCTGGAACAACGACCGCGCGTATCGTGCGGAGGGCCTCCGCGGCAATGTTCATAACGCCGCCATTTTTTAATATTTTGAACGTAAATTTATTAACGTTATTCTCAAAGCCCTTTCTGACGTTGTGTAAAAAAATAAAAATATTCCGGCCCATACTTTCGAGTTTTTTTTTTTTTTTTGATGTACCCATTTTCGATCGGTCAAGGTGGTCAGACGCCTTAAACGCGTTTTTATCGAAATGAGATTTCTAAAATTTGCTGACATTGTAACTCAAAGAGCAATTATCCGATCGACTTGAAATTTGAACTGAGTACTCTTGAATATATTTACTCTACAATGACGTAGGATATTTTTGATTGGATGAAAATTGACGACTTGGCATTGAAAAAAACGACCATTTTATAGGCAAGAAAAGAGACTTTTTTTCATAACTACGCCATTTTGTTAGATTTTGATATTTTTCGAAATTCCTACGTCATTGTACAGGAAATACCTTCCAAAAAATTTAAAAAATGTATATTTAGGATGTTAGGAAATCAATTGTTACTACAATATTACTATTAAGGGCTTATGTTGCACTTAGTGGATGTTGATCATCACTACAGTACAAAAAACACGTTTTTTAGACGATAAATGTAATTGTGCCTAATCTAGCAGGTAAACCATACACAAAAAATGAATTCAGGGACGTTTTTGGGTCGCTGATTACGAATTCAAGCTCAAAATCCAGAAATTCAAAATGGCGAATCCAATATGGCGGACCAAAATCGGAGATTTTACTGGAATTACTAAAACATCGGAGTTGCTCAATATGTTGATTCTGTTATACTGAATTTCTAATAGAATTACGCTTTTAGCATTACCCGGAGCTAACGACGAGGACGTGGCGAGTTTCTAGCTCCATATTTTTTTTATTTATTTTTTACCTTTTTATTTTTTTTGCTTTTTTATTTTATATATTTTTTATATTATATATTATTATAACCCAAACAATTTTTGCATTTATGGTCCGCCATATTGGATCCGCAATCTTGAATTTTAAAATTTTGAGTGCAGATTTGTAATCAACGACCCCGAAAACCCCCGAGTACCAACTTTCGCTTTCATCAAACGATTTTTGCATGGTCCGCCATATTGGATCCGCCATCTTGAATTTCCAAATTTTGAGTGCAGATTTGTAATCAGTGACCCCGAAAACCCCCGATTACCAACTTTCGCTTTCATCAAACGATTTTTGCATTTATGGTCCGCCATATTGGATCCGCCATCTTGAATTTCCAAATTTTGAGTGCATATTTGTAATCAGCGACCCCGAAAACCCCCCAGTACCAACTTTCGCTATCATCAAACGATTTTTGCATTTATGGTTCGCCATATTGGATCCGCCATCTTGAATTTCCAAATTTTGAGTGCATATTTGTAATCAGCGACTCCGAAAACCCCCCAGTACAAACTTTCGCTTTCATCAAACGATTTTTGCATTTATGGTTCGCCATATTGGATCCGCCATCTTGAATTTCCAAATTTTGAGTGAATATTTGTAATCAGCGACCCCGAAAACCCCCAAGTACCAACTTTCGCTTTCATCAAACGATTTTTGCATTTATGGTCCGCCATATTGGATCCGCCATCTTGAATTTCCAAATTTTGAGTGCATATTTGTAATCAGCGACCCCGAAAACCCCCCAGTACCAACTTTCGCTATCATCAAACGATTTTTGCATTTATGGTCCGCCATATTGGATCCGCCATCTTGAATTTCCAAATTTTGAGTGCAGATTTGTAATCAGTGACCCCGAAAACCCCCAATTACCAACTTTCGCTTTCATCAAACGATTTTTGCATTTATGGTCCGCCATATTGGATCCGCCATCTTGAATTTCCAAATTTTGAGTGCATATTTGTAATCAGCGACCCCGAAAACCCCCCAGTACCAACTTTCGCTATCATCAAACGATTTTTGCATTTGTGGTTCGCCATATTGGATCCGCCATCTTGAATTTCCAAATTTTGAGTGCATATTTGTGATCAGCGACCACGAAAACCCCCGAGTACAAAGTTTTGAGCTCATTGCACGTAAGGAAAAATGTATGCTTCAAAGGGTTAAACACTTTCCAAAAAATAGGCGTCATCCCTATTGTCCGTCCGATAAACTGCGTTCGAGAAACTGTTCATTCGGGACATTACTATCGGGAAATTGTATTAGAGAAATTATCACCGCGGGCAATTCGAAGAATTTTCCGCAAACGCCCCGATGTACCTTCAAACGAAGAAGCGAATATATAAACTAGTGAACTTGCTTCGTATTGTTGGCATGATGTTCCGGGGACGGTGCCTCTTGTTTGAAAACCGTGAGCGACGGCAACGCCAGCAGAGCCTCGCTGTTGGAGCATACGAGCATGTGAAACGCGAGGATTGCGTAGCAAACGAAGAAAACACGCGCGTTAGATTCAACGTATTACCTCATGTTGTAGGAGGCAACGGCGTTGGCAAGATCGGAAGCGGCGAGGGCGGAGAGCGGACCGTCGAAATCGGCGGCCAAGTGTTCGGCGAATTCGTCGACCTGGGTGGAGGTCCAGCCCTGGCCGGAGCCATTGCTTCCAACCGAGCCTGAAACGCGAAAGATCTCTTCTATCTTACCACGTACGTAACTCGTTCACGAAGTGTGCACGCGAGCTCGCGGTGCGTCACCGCGCGCGTATGAAATAAGCGTAGGAGAAGAATAGAAAGAATTTGATGACGAGTGAGGGAGACAGCGCGCGAGAGGAAACGAGCAATTTCCATCAGTAGAAACGCGACCGGGAGCGCAGCATCCAGGACGTCGTCCGTCTCAATGTCGGCCAACGGAGCAAGCGAGTCAGCCAAAACGTGACGAATTATCGAGCCGCTTGTTTATTCGCTCGAGAGCTCGTACACGCGGCCTCGCTCACGTTGCCAGTGTTGCCAAAGTTTCGCACCAGACGGCAGAGCCAAACCGTGACAAATTTTGAATTTTCGTACTAAATTGACGGTCACTTTGAGGCCTTAGGCTACAGTAACGGGTAAATCATGTGCGAATTTAAGAATTTTTTTTCGTATGACAAAGTGATTCACTCATCAAATTAATTACACATCTATTTAGTATCATTTTTTCATACGAAAAAAATGATTAAATTCGCACATGATTTTATACCCGTTACTGTGGCCTAAGACCTTAAATCTAACGACTGCAACAATTTCCAGAGGGCGCAGGAGTTTACTTTGCCCACTGAGAACGAACCAGGACAAAGAACATATATTACATGGAAGGGTAAATATTCGGAAGTGTCACTCCTGTCAGAATCGAGCTGATTTTTTTTGTGTGGTTTCTTAAGGTAGGTTTACACTACGACACTTTGGTGTATACACTCAATGTATACATCGAGTGTCTGTGTGTGAACACCACTGTCTGATCTCGGGACATTTATTGCGACATCTCGCTCGGTGTCGCGTCGAGCGCCGTGTGAACAGGTTGTGTCGGAGTGTCTGCGGCAGTGTCCAAGTTTTCGAACCGGCGCGAAATTATCCAGACACTCGCGACCCGCGTTAAATCAAAATGGCCATTACGTGGAGCAAGGAGAGCATTAAAAATTTGATATTTTTTGTGGAAGGACTGCCTGAACTTTGGCAAATATGTTGTGCTGATTATAAAAAATAGAGTAAAAAAACAGGCAGCACTTCAATGCTTGGCAGAACAGTTTGGCACAATATCGGCTAAAGTTGGCAGAAAAATTCATAATTTAAGAACACAGCTTAAGGGGCTATACCAGTGTGAACGCTGGAAATTTGGGTGATTTTCAGGACTTTTTGGACGAAAAGTACTGAATTAAATCTTTTGGAAAATTAAAAATATATTTGACCTATATTAAATAATTTTGTCATAGGTAAATATTGAGATCCAAGCGACTAATGCGCTGCCTTCGCAGGCGCAAAAAAAAGTTCCTCCACTGCTGACATGATTCCGGCTGATTGAGTAGCTGAAACCGAAAAAGGAAAAAAAATGTCGTTAAACTAGAAGGTATTTCCTGTACAATGACTTAGGATTTTTGAAAAATATCAAAATCTAACAAAATAGCGTAGTTATGAAAAAAGTCTCTTTTCTTGCCTACAAAATGGTCGTTTTTTTTCAATGCCAAATCGTCAATTTTTATCCAATCAAAAATATCCTGCGTCATTGTAGAGTAAATATATTCAAGAGTACTCAGTTCAAATTTCAAGTCAATCGGATCTATTTGAGTTACACTGTCAGCATATTTGAAAAATCTCATTTCGAGAAAAATGCGTTTAGAGATTGAACTATCGATTTTTGCAAGATAAAATGATATTGACGTATATAATTTAAATGATAATGATATTCTTGAAAGAATAAACTGTCGAAAAAGGCAAAAAAAATCGATCTTTTTAAAGTGTCGCACTGGTATAGCCCCTTAATAACAGCGCACGAAATTACGGCTGCCGCCGCACGACGTTTCTCCATGGCGTCCGAGCGGGTACTGCAGTTGTGTCAGTAGTTTTGTGTGTGAACACCTGAGACACTTGTGTAGCGACATCACAGTACAGACACTTTCTGGGACACCGAAACCGTCTTATGTGTGAACAGAACGGACACTAGTGTCAGACATTTGTGTCGCAATAAGTGTCGTAGTCTATGCAGGCCTTTACAGTTAGAAACATATTTAATATTTTTATTACGCATCAACAAAAACAATGTCAATAAATATTTTTTCAAAGATTTTTAAAAGTTCACGTCTTCTGAATTTTGGGATATCACCACGAGCATCGCGCCATATTCTTTTAATATTCTGTGCATATCCTCCCGAATCGGGATTGACCCAAACAAACAAACCCAAAAACATTATGCGCCATTGCAATATAACTTAATATAAGGTTTTATAATTATAAAGAATTCATTAAAAAAATGTACAGCCTCTTTTTAGCGGGAGTGACACTTCCGAATATTTGCCCATGGAAGCACAGGTCTCGTGTTAATATTTGGCACGGAAAATCTAGTGTATATTTCCGCCGGTAGACTGCGCGGCGACGTATCGGTGTGCCACACCAACCAAAGAACACATGTTCTTTGGATGTGTTCATGCGCATCGATACAGGCAGCGCTTGAGGTGGCTATTGTGAGAACTAAGCATCACCCCAAGAAATCGCATCCATGTTATATATTATCTTTGACTAGGGTTTTCATCAATGCTCAAGTTTTTTTTTCTTATTAGGTTACTGGAATAATGAAAAACGTAGATTTACGAAAGGCGTACAGATGTACTAAATACTTTGAAAACGTACCAGATTTAGTACAATTGTACTAAACTGGCAACACTGATTCATTGCGAATTGCGCTAACCCGTCCACATAAAGAGAGACTGGGAGGAAGATAGTAGCAATGGAACGATATACGGACCGTCCCTCCGCGGATGTTTCCTCTCCAATTCGCCGGACATGTGCTGATGAGATGCCTCATTCCCAAGCCGTCGCTTCCGTTCAATCAATCCGTTTGATGATTGATTGAAATTCGTCGTTGTCGAGGACGAGTGCTTGCTCGCGAGTGAGGAATGCTCGCGATTAGCCGCGCTCGCGACAGTTCCGACGGTATTAACGTCGCCGTTGTTCACCGATGGCGAAGACGCGCTCTTTTCCCGCTTATCCTGCCACAATACGTGCTGGGAACTGGCCTCGTGATATCCCATGCTCACCTGGCGAAAGATGCAAAGATTTATTCTCAACGCTCGGGCGAACGTAAAACGAAACGCAAAAACAGGGTACAAGCACCGGCGTGATCTTAGGTGTTCAAGTTAAGTAACGAGACTGGCCACGTGGCGTTCGATCTTCGCTACGAGTTTCAACTCGCTAGTCATTTGGTTGTCCGTAGCGATTTCTTTTTCGTGAAACAGTTTCTTCTAGTGTGTTCGAGAATGAGTGACATCAATGTCTAGCAACGGTGGGCTATCAGGTTTTGCTTCAGACTTGGGCACAGTGCTACGGAAACTTTCGCAATCTTCAGATCTGGTGCGAGAAGATCGTCGGTTGTCAGTCAGAATGATCTGGGAAGAGCTGAATTTGACTCACACCACTGTTCATCAGATTTTTACGAGTTGGGGATGATTGGTGTCATTGGTCTTGAACGAGCAGTACTTGAACGGGCCGTAGACCCCAAACTACACGATCACCATTAGGTCCGAGATTGAGATCACGCTCAATCGGCGCGGCAAAGCCTACGTATCTCAGTTTACACCCAGAAGTCCCAATTGCAACTACTGGTCGAGCCAAGTGTCTTTCCATCACTCTAACGGCTCTTCAGGTCGCTATAAGAGCGTAGCTCACCCGCCACGAACCCGAAGGAACCTTGACCATGAGGCCTATAACCACTACCCCCACGAATCCAACCACAATCGGCTAGTCCCGACCGCCTTAACCCTAGGACCCTACACTATCTGTACGAAACAAACAACCTACCAGGTGTAGAAGTATGAAACCGGAAATTCCCTATAATGTGCTAGCCATCAGTTTAGAGACTGTAAGACCGCTTCTGCAGCGCCATCGTCACCGCTAACAGCTGACGATGATTTTCAACACACAAAAACTCAAGTTCCCTACATCGGTATATTTTTCCATAACCTTAAACATCTCGAGTTTTGTGCCTACGAACTACGATTTGCGGACAGCATTGGTTTTCTTTTATCACTTGAAGAAAACTGCTGCAGAATCGCATAGAATGCTTGTCGAAGCTTACGGTGAGCATGCTCTTGGTAAAACACAGTGTTTCGAGTGGTTCAAAAAATTCAAAAGTGGTGATTTTGACGTGAGAAACGAAGAGCGCGGGAAACCACCGAAAAAGTTCGCAGACAACGAATTGCAAGCCTTATTGGATGAAGATGATACTCAAAGTCAACAAGAACTCGCGGATCAATTGAATGTGACGCAGAAAGCCGTCTCCATCCGTTTGAAAGACCAGAATATGGAAAAAGGCAACACGAAGTCATTTTGCTCTATGATAATGATCCATCACAAACAGCAAAACGGCTCAGGGAAATGATAGAGGCGTTCAGTTAGGAAATACTAGCGCATGCGGCTTATTCTCTAGAAATGGCTCCGTCCGATGATCTATTCGCATCAATGGAACATGCTCTCGCCAAAAAACGCTTCAGTTCGTATCAAAATGTACGAAAATGGCTCGACAACTGGTTCGCTTCAAAAGAAGAACTGTTTTTTGGCGTGGCATTCATAAACTGCCGGAGAGGTGGGAAAAATGTATAAATAGCAATGGAGATTATTTTGAATAAAATATTTTTTATCATTTTCAAACAACAGACGTGTAATTTTTACAAAAAAATTCCGGTTTCATACCTCTACACCTGGTACACTGGGGTTACACACACCCCAGTACTTCAAATCAACGCTGCCAACGAACTGTTTGCCGTAAGGAGATTTCTTTTTTTTTAATCAAACGCTCGAGAATTGACGAATGGAATCACGGGGAAAAAGTTGATATCTGAGTGGATATGTTCATATATGTTTCAGATATTGTCATACATGTATCAGATACATTTATATCTGACATTTTACAGTATCATATATGATTAGGTCTGATTATATTCCACATCAAATATGCATATTGAAGATCATATCTGATCAAATACAGTATCTCGCCTAACCATATATGAACTCATATCTGTTTATATCTGGCTAAGTACCAAGGCGAGTTGATACCGTGAATTCGTATCTGAACATACATGATGTGATATGTGAACGTATCTGTTCGTATAAGATCATATCCGATCAAATACGGTACCAGACTCCGCTATATAGATCTCATATGTTTTTATCTGGTCAGGTACCAGGGCGATTTGGCAGCGTGAAACCATATTTGAACATATATGATGTGAGCAGGTAGGTTCATATAAAATTATATCCCATCAGATATGATACCTAATCTGGAAAATATACGAAGTCTTATACACTCATACCTTATCGTATATGCAGTTCAGTTGTTCACACATGAAAAGATCTGAATATATGAAACGATATATGAGGATATGAGACGATATCCGATCAGATATGGCACCTCACCTGGCTGTATTATATGTGATCATGTGAGTTACTATAATATTATTAATTATTAACACGTCAAGTGATGACGTGTTAATAACCCCGCTCTATATATCTAAACATTTTAATATCTTCATGACTGCACTAACAAGATTTGATCCGTCTCAACAGGGTAAGATTTGTTCTGATATAGTCGGAGTCATACCTGGTCTGATAGTTCAGATAAACTATGATTCTATCACATGGGCAGGTCTATTGTTCATAGATGTCCAGGTCTACTGGGATCCACGGTATTTTATTCTTATACGGACAGACAGATCTGGTCCAATAAGATTAGATTTGCCTGACATGATCAGATCTGGCCCAATAAAATCAGATCTACCTGACATGATCAGATCTGGCCGAATAAAATCAGATCTGGTCCAACAAGATCAGATCTTGCCTGGGGATTCGATCTGGCCAGACCTGCTGCGATATGGACGGGTCTGCTCTCAAAATCATCAAAATAGCTCTGATGTGATCATACATGCTCAGATATAAGCATACATGATCTGTCGTGACACTACATGAACAGATATGGCCATTTTGCTTGTCTGATCATATCTGATTCTGCAGATATGATTCAGATATATTCAGATATGAACTTTTTTCCCCGGGATAGGCTTTGTGAGAGAAACCTAATATCATTTTATCACAGTGAAAAATGCGATTGAACAAAACAAGAAAAATGATGTTAGCATTTCTCACTAATAATGTGGGGTTCGCGGTACCCAAGTGTAGGGTCCTAGGGTTAAGGGCCGGTCGGCCACTAGCCCCCACGGTACCATTCTTGATCATTGGTCAGATCCTCGTGACTACGGGAAACCCGCACCACTTCCAATTGACGAGCCTCGCTCACATCGACATTAGTCGGCCAGCTCAGGAAGAAGTTGGGTGTCTGCCCTGCACCCGAATTCGGGCTGGGTTGCATTACAACAATGCGCCTTGTCACACAGCAAATTCAACAAACGAATTTTTGGCCAGTACAAACATTCCTGTGGCTCCCTCAGCATCCTTATTCGCCTGACTTGCGTTCTTGTGACTTTTTTCTCTTTCCGAAATTGAAAAATCACCTCGAGGGACCACATTTTGCGACACTCGAAAACATTCAGTAACCGACCAGTTAAAGGCTATTCCACTATCCGAGTTCCAGCACTGTTATGGGGATTGGAAGACCCATCTTCAGCTCTAAGTGGCTTCCCAAGGAAGTTGTTTCGAGGGAGACGATATAGAATTGTAACTCTATTCGAATAGAAAAATTGAAGAAAAAAAATCAGCCTCATTACTTAACTCACACACCTGGTATATGAGAGTTGCTTCAGGGAGCAACGTGTTGCGGCTTACTTGTTGATTCGCCACGATGCCTCGTCCCTCCTGGCGGTTCGGCGACAATCGATGATAAGGCTGGGGGGGCGACGAAGACCCCAACCATATGGAACCTGCGGAACCGCTGAGTGTCTCGGAGCCTGAATCCATTATCATTTGCAGCTCCATTCGAAAGATATATATATATATATTTTCGCGGCAATATGTTTGTTTATATCGATATTATATCACTCCACTCGTCGCTCCAGCTGGCGCTTTTTTTTCTCAAGCCTCTAATTTTGCGGCCAAGTTTCACATTCCAAAGTACATACAGTTAATATTTTTAAAGAAATAATTCGCTTCCAATTTTCACGTCGTTTTCGTCGTCGTCGCCGTTGTCGTCGCTGTTTATCCTCCTTGCTCGCCTGCTTTTTTTTATATCTCACGCACCGTATAGCTATAACGTCCCGCAGTACGATGAGGCAGACCTCGCCGAAAGCTACGTATTTTCTTCTCTTCTTTTTGTCTTCCTTCTCGTTATTTTTCAGCATAGAAAACATCAAGATTGTTAACGTTAAATTGAGACCGTAGGCAAGATTGAGGTGAGGCCGCGGATTGCCTGTATATATATAACATTTGTATATATCCGATTGTTGTATCCGATGTCTTCGAAATCGCAAAAGTTTTAGAACATGACGAAGAAACTGTTGTACAATTTCTTGATGCCCGTAGTCTCGCGCTGTCGATGAGTCTCCAATAACGTACAGCCACGAGACCTCAGTGCCATAAAACGCAGGAATACAACGAACGCGTCCGCAACGTACACCATTCCAATGCCACGGCTGAAAAGCATTTTGGCTGTCTGTGCTGCTGATTACTTTTCCCCTGGACACGCACACTCTCTCTTTATTTCTCTCTACGAGTCCTCGCTTTTGAGGTTGATTCTGTACTAAACGACAAAATCAATGCTCTCGCACTTTCCAGTGTCTGGTTAAATAATAACGGCGCAAGCGGCCTTTGCAAAGTCACCACATCTTTAAAATTCTTCGCTCCATGACACTCGAGGTTGCTTATCGCGATTTTATTTTTCGGCCACTTCGAAAACGGCTTCAAACGCGATGCGCTCCGAGAGTTCGATGTGGGGTCCGGCCGGACGAGCACGCTCACTGGGTCGACGATAGTGGCTTGATTTGCGGTAGCCTGACGACGTACAATGGGCTCCTGAATCGCGCCTCTAATGATTTCTCTCGAAGAGCAGGAGCCAGTAAAATTGTGCCATTCGCGAAGAGACGCGACCTCCCGATTACGAGCGGCGGCAACTTGATCGAGTTCGAATCTCCGAAGAGCTAATGTACTAGTGGTGGATAGTGATCGGTCGAGAAGATGATCGCTCAAGATGATGATCGCGCTTCGAGGCTTGTCGAACGAATGGAACGCTCGGTGGGCGAAATAAAATGAATCGTTAGTTGATCCCTGGTTCTCTTTCCCTCACGCCTTCTCTCTCTCTCTCTCTCTCTTGCTCTCTCGTGTCTGGACCTCTCGGGGGCGCTCTGTCACACGAGCAAGATGTGCGCGCGACCCGGAAAACCCGCGCTCTGTCTTCTGAGAAGTCAGTGGGATTAAGAGGCTAACCAATGGAAACTCGTAGCCCGAGTCGCGAGCTTCAATTGAAACGAATCTCGATGATCCTCGTGGGGCCAAGCGAACCGTGCGCGTTTATTAAGGCTCGTATACAGGCTCGTACGTCTACGTGTATTTGCCTCGTCAAAGATCAGCTCCTCACTCGTGTTACGTATCAACGAACGAAAAAAAAAAGACGTCTTCAATTCCCTTTCCTCGCTGGATGCGCAATTTGCGTAATACCTTCACGACCAGTGGGCATCAGACTGGAAAAAGAAAAAGAAAACAATGAAAAGCGTTACATCGTTTGCAAAATTGTCGCCATTATCGTAATTAACGTTACAGTTGTAATTACCATTGAGTACTGCGTTTATAAGGCTTTATGTGAACGAAAGGCTAAGGAACTTTGTCAAATTTGCGGCTCGGGCTCGAAATTATGACGGAATGATAACGATATTGGATGAAGGGCGGATGAAATGGAAGATTGCATGGCGTTGAGGTCTGCATTGCGGAATGCAGCGAAAGTTCTTTTCGATGTTTTTCATTTATTCATTTTTATTGCGGTCTACTGATTTTTTTTATAGATTAGCGTCGTGGATGTTTAAAAGGATAAGAAAAACCGTTTGGGCGTTGCTTCCGTGCCCTTAAGGAACCATAGCAGTGTGAAATTTTCAAAAAATCTATTTTTTTCTGCATTATCCGATAGTATAGACGGTTAACATGGAACTGGCATCGCCGATCGATCGTAAGTAGACAACTTATATGAAGATTCCGCACTCGAAACTTTTAACGCGTTCTTTTCGAAATGTCGTTTTTCAAAACGGTGTACACTCTCAAAGGAAGAGCTTTCTAGCTATCCGTCGCAAATTTTGACACAACATTCTTCACGCACATTCTTTATCTTGCTATGGGACCTTTTTTTTAATGAAATCTTCATATTTTTTAACGAAAAAATACGCTAAATCCGATACTTTTTTTGAACCGCCGCCATTGTAGTACAGTCGTGCTGTCGCTGAAAAAACCCGGAATCGGAGAATATTAGAAGGCTAGTTTTTTGACAGGTGATTTTGTAGGTGCCGCGGGCGCTAAATCCAAGTTTGCCTAAAAATCGGGGTGTAGGGTTTTTTTGAGGGGATGAAAGGAGATGGGGGTGGATTAGTGCCAAACTACAACCCCTACGAGGTCGGCGCCGTGAGACAAAATGTCCAGAAAAATCCGGGCTTTAGTTTTGTCCACAGCGCCGAAGTAGTGGAAGTTCATTTTGAGGGTTTAAAAAGTGGGGTGAAATTTTGAAAAATCGGTTTTAATTCAATAACTCTTTAGAAAAAAATCGTACGTTTTTTGTTCAAATGGGAACGTTGTAGCCCTTGAAAAGACGCGTCGATCGAGTATTCGATCATCACTCTCCGATAATATCTTCACCCCTAAAAATGGTCAATAAACCAAAAAAAGAATTAGTTTATTGAATAACTAAAAAACAATCGGTTTTTCGAGTATGGTTCAAATGTACGAAATGTAGAGAATAATTTTCTCCATATTTTCATTGCTATGGACCACCCTTGAATTTTGATTTGTACTATTGTCAATTTAGATTTAAAAAACCTCCATAGCAAGATAGCGGCTTTCATACTGATTAATAATATTTCACAAATTTTGTTTCAGTTGATATCTACGGCCACTATCACATACACCGTGAGGACTCTTTTTTTTCGAAGACATTTTCAAAGGTTAAAAAAATGTAAAAGAAATAAAAATAAACGTTTGAAAATTTATTTTCTGTTCTTCATGAGTGCTTTGATTCGACAGAAAAAAATCAGACTGATTTTCGCGAAAATCAGCTTTTTTTCGACCCGTTACACTGTAATGATTCCTGAATCAGCGGAAAGAATGTGAGAAATAGAAAATAAATGAATTTTCGTTGCACTCCAACCATGCAAACTTCAACATCATAACTTTGCATCGTTGAAAGGCAACGACAGTTCAGTAGCCCCATATTTTTCCCGGCGAAATTAGCCTACGCAAAAGACTTGGATGTTTCTTTAGGATCCTTATAAGAAGTCTGAAGCCCAAATTTGGTGGATAAGATTTTCGATAATGACAAAAAAGGACATTCCTTTTTTTCGCTGCATTCCAATGATGTAGACTTGAACGTCGTAAGGGCCGAGCGCTTTCTGACTAATCGAATGATGCAACCAACAAAATTCAGTAAAAACTAGTCGGGTTTTCGAATTTGGCGAAAGCAGATTTTTTTTTCTTTTTTAATTTTATTTCGCACGCAAAGCTTGATCTGAACACATTTTAGGGCGAGCTGCACGAGCTAAACAAAATGACGAAAAAACAACGTGAACGTTTCTTTGGGCAATTTTGGTTCGAAACTGTTTTTTTTTTCATAATGCGATTTCGCGGATTGCTTACTATGGTCACGATAATTATAAACTTTCTATCATAACATTGTGTTTACAGAAATTCATCCGGACATCTGACATTTTAAGAAAGTCATACCTCCGCCGCTTTAAACAGTAATAAAAAAAATACCATGTAACAGCCAAAAGTAGTAGAAAACATACTTTAAGACTCAAGCAATGAAGAAATTTTTACTTAAAAAAATGGAGATCAGCATTTTTTCCTCGCCTAAAGGTATCTCTCCTCCCTTAAAATTCAAACGTATTCGCCAATTTTCAAAAAAATTTATCCTGAAACGCCGCGGATTATAGTCTGTTTCCATACAAAAAATTAACGAGAACCTTCCGGAAGTTGAAGTAGAAAGAATTATTTTTCTAAACATTCATACTCCCATAAAATCGTCGTTTACTCAAATAAATCCATCCATACC
Source organism: Ophion obscuratus (assembly GCA_964007375.1). NCBI lineage: Eukaryota > Metazoa > Arthropoda > Insecta > Hymenoptera > Ichneumonidae > Ophion > Ophion obscuratus. The sequence continues at coordinate 4,106,242 of OZ023324.1, forward strand.
GTATGAATTTAGGTTCGGAAGCGTCTTATTCTCTTGTTAAATGCAGTAGAAATGTAATTTTTCGCCCCATTCGCGATTTTCCCATCTTAAGCCGGCAATACACGTTGATCGAGCCTCAGCCAACGCGAGCGTAGACAAATTGATACAAGCAAGTGCTACCATGGCACCAGCAATGGCAAACCCAAACAAATAGGCTGTCTATACGTTGGTATTTGCCTTAACTCGGCTACCTTGGGCCAACATGTATTTCCGGCTTAAGGGCGGGGTAAAGTATTAAAATTTTTTTTTCATTTTTTTTAAATTTTTAAATGAATGCATAATATATCAAGAATATTGTGTTAAAATTTCAAGTCGATCGGAGTAAAATTGACGAAGTTATGAGTATTTGAGCGTCTATTGCTCCATGCCGGGTTTTATACCTGGGCGGCAGCTGCGCGGCGCGCTATTGTATTTTTCGACCCCGAATAAATTTCTTGATAAACGGGCCTGTTCCGGGCCCGACAAGTTGACGATTTGCGAATTAGTAGAGCAGAGGAGCAAGCGGCGCACGACAGTAAAGAAGAAAGAGTTTTGCGTAGACAAACGCAAAAAGATGCTCTCGATCATCTTGATGAAAGCCTTTTGCTCTACGGACCTGGCATCGACGACTTTGAGTGAGTATAAGAAAATTATCGAGTTTTATTTTGAATTTCTAAAAATTCAAAGATAATTGAAAAATCTGAAAAAATTCATACGTATTCAGAAAAATGAACGAATCACGAAAAAAAATTAGGTTGCGGGGAAGTTTGTTGACTAATTTTTTTTTTCATCATTTTGTTAATAACATTTTGGAATTATTATTATGCAAAATTAATCTTTTGAGTACCTTTAATATGCATGAATTTTCTCAGATTTTTATGCAATCGAGAAGTGTTCTCAAACTTATGCGCAATGAGCGCTAAGCGACCAAACTTTTCTGCGTTTTTCAAACCGTTTTTCTGAGACTTGTCATATTTGAAGTCCGTGTGCACGATAACTCAAAATCTACTGGACCAATCGCTTTGAAAGTTTGCACAGTACTTCTTCGCATAATTCGCCAGGTATTGTCGAGAGCTTTTTTGTTTTTTTTTAATAATTACTAATTTTTCAACCACAAATTAGCCGATTTTTTTAGCGAAAATCGTGTTTTTGGCTCCCAAGTGCTACGAAAAATCGAAAAATCGAAAAAAAATCCTCCCGTCATTACCTCGAGAAACATCTCCTTTAACAAATGCATTTTGATTTTTTTGTTTCAGATGATTCTGTTGCGAGTTATGGTGCACACTGCAAACCAACTTTTTTTCGAGGCGCCTCCGGGGTTTAATTTTCACTCGCTCAATTTTGAATATTTTGCAATGCAAATTTAGGAGAATGTTGTTCAAATGTTACTTTATTATATGTAAATTTTTCAATAAACGAACACTATTCGTTACGCCAAAAAAAATCTTAAAAACATGCCTTTTTTTCGCCGAATTAACTTTACCCCGCCCTTAAGAGGTGGCGCAGCGATATTCCAATATGGCCGGTCAAAGTATAACCTCAAACGTAAACACCTACTTCGTTCTTGATTTCCTGTGAGTTGGCTAATGGATTTATTTCCATGCTACATTGTAAAGATACTACTGCAGTGAATAATTTACTTCCCGGTCTTTTTTTTACCTCTGTCAGTTCTAGATTTAGATTTTTTAAGGTTATGAGAATCACTCGCAGGTTGCGAGAAGGAGCGATGCTATTTTTCAGAGTATACTTTTTACAAAGGACGTCTCAAATTTTACAAGGTGAGTCACGAGAAACAGAACACCTGAATATCTTTGTTGGATTTGAAAATACGAAGTATCTATATATCGGAATTTAAATGGTTTGGAAGGACGCACAGGGCTATCATAATATTTTTTTTCTTCATTTTTTCGGTTTCTTCAAGGTCATCAAAGTTTGAAAAATGGAATGGCATATTTTTTCCCCTTGCACATTGTAACCGACATCCAAACGAATTCAACCAATTAACATAGTATGACCTTCAGACGACTTTCATACTGGGCTGTGAGCTAGGTTACATTCGCATATATCACAATAACACAACAGGATAACAGGTTTGGTGATGACAGAAGATTTACGAAACGCCTTCACCTTTTCGTATGTATAAAATCGTGTTTATCCGCTACATATTACTCAGAATACATCCTTGCTCTCAGTTTTCTGAAGTGTCTAAAATTTCTAATCTATCAGTTTATCGATGAACGTTTCACAATGCGTACTCGAAGGAAGAAGAGATCGACATGATGTCGATGTTCATCTTGAACGTTTAGCGTAACAGAAATGAAGCAAAAACTCCTTGAATTATTATTTATTAAAGATGATTTGAATATCATACTATGTTACATGGTTGAATTCGTTCGGATGCCGCCTACAATGTGCACGGAGAAAAATATGCCATTTCATTTTTGTAAACTTTGGTGATCTTGAAAAGACAAAAAAAATGCATTATAAAAATCTTATGATAGCCATGTCCTTTTAAACCATTCAAATTCCGATATGTACTTAATTCGTATTTTAAAATCCAACAGAGATATCCAGGTATTCTGTTTCTCGTGACCCTGTATTTATACATTGTATATAACAGAAATAACATTTAATATTGCTCGATTTATTGTTTATAAAGATACAAACTTGGTAAGAAAAGATATTGTGGAGCGATTAGAAAAGTCGGCTTGATTGCCTAAAGAGAGTTATTTTCATCGCCAGTAAACACTTTTTTAATGACTTATCTTCAGGTGGCTTATGGAACGACAATTCACTTTTATTATCCGTCTTGCACCCTGAAACACAGCAGAATCTCGAGTCATTCATCGTTCTTCAAATTTTGTCCATTGTCCTATCAATATATTTCGACAAAGTTCGCTATACTAGTAGAGTCTGCCTTAGGCCGCGAGAGGCATCAAGACTGTGGGGATCGCGAATTCTGGTCACATTTCGGTAAAAATCTCGAGAGACTTACGCCACCAAACCCCTCCTCTACGAGGTAGCAAAATATACGGTGTTTAAAAAAGACCTAAAAGTTTAATTTATTAATAAAACGTATTATTTCTTTGAAAAGTACGAATATTTTATTTTTAATATAAAGCACAAACATGGATGTTGTGTGGAACACAATAACCGATCAATGGGCGCCTTTTGTAGGAATGTACTAGCGCACAAGTGAATCCCAATAAAGCCAAATAAACCATAACAACACACAGTACACACGATTTGTGCCTATGCAGAGAAGCAACCTAATATAAATTCATTAATAGGAAACCCAAACAAATCCCAACAAGCCGAAACAAAAAACAGATAAACTAAACAAAAAAATGAGTTTTTTTTATTTGGCTGATATTTTGGTGCATTTCGTATTGATTAAAAAGAGTATTCATCCTTTTTTTCAAATGTGTTCCTCAAACAGCTCAACACTTAGGCCTATGACATATGGTTTATCATCGACACAAGATTCGTGGTGCTAAACCAACTTGCGCTGGTGCCAGAACACCCTGACATCAAAACGTCCCCGCGCCAAAACGTCCTTGCGTGTAAACGCCCTCGCGCCAAAACGTCCTCGCGTCCAAACGCCTTGGCGCCAAAACGTCCCCGCGCAAAAACATCTCCGCGCCAACGCGTCCCCGCGTCCAAACGCTCTCGCGTCAGAACGGCAGCGCCAAAACATGCCCGCGCAAAAACGTCTCCGCGCCAAAGCGTCCCCGCGCCAAAACGTCCGCGCGCCCAAACGCTCTCGCGCCAGAACGGCAGCGCCAAAACGTCCTTGCGCCAAAACGTCCTCGCGCCAGAACGGCAGCGCCAAAACGTCCCCGCTTTAAAACGTCCTTGCGCCTAAACGTCCTCGCGCCAAATCGTCCTTGCGCCCAAACGCTCTGGCGCCAGAACGGCAGCGCCAGAACGTCCCCGCGTCCAAATGCCTCGTGCCAAAACGTCCCCACGCCAAAACATTCTCGCGCCAAAACGTCCTTGCGCCTAAACGTCCTCGCGCCAAAACATCCTTGCGCCTAAACATCCTCGCGTCAGAACGGCAGCGCCAAAACGTCTCCATGCCAAAACCTCCTCGCGCCAAAAAGTCTCCACGCCAAAACGTCCCCGCGCCAAAACGTCTCCACGCCAAAACGTCCCCGCGCCAAAACGTCCCCGCGCCAAAACGTCCCCGCGCCAAAACGTACCCGCGCCAAAACGTCCCCGCGCCAAAACGTCTCCACGCCAAAGCGTCCCCGCGCCAAAACGTCCGCGCGCCCAAACGCTCTCGCGCCAGAACGGCAGCGCCAAAACGTCCTTGCGCCAAAACGTCCTCGCGCCAGAACGGCAGCGCCAAAACGTCCTTGCGCCTAAACGTCCTCGCGCCAAATCGTCCTTGCGCCCAAACGCTCTGGCGCCAGAACGGCAGCGCCAAAACGTCCCCGCGTCCAAATGCCTCGTGCCAAAACGTCCCCACGCCAAAACATTCTCGCGCCAAAACGTCCTTGCGCCTAAACGTCCTCGCGCCAAAACATCCTTGCGCCAGAACGGCAGCGCCAAAACGTCTCCATGCCAAAACGTCCTCGCGCCAAAAAGTCTCCACGCCAAAACGTCTCCACGCCAAAACGTCCCCGCGCCAAAACGTCCCCGCGCCAAAACGTCTCCACGCCAAAACGTCCCCGCGCCAAAACGTCCCCGCGCCAAAACGTCCCCGCGCCAAAACGTCTCCACGCCAAAACGTCTCCGCGCCGAAACGGCAGCGCCAAAACGTCCCCGCGTCAAAACACCAGCGCCAAAACGTCCCTGCGTCCAAATGTCTCGTGCTAAAACGGCTGCGCCAAAACGTACTGCTCCCGGCGGAAATATATACTACATTTTCTGTGCCAAATATCAACACGAGACCTGTGCTTCCATGTAATATATGTTCTTCCATTCTACACATAACCTCCATGTTTGTACCTTATATTAAAATAAAAATATTCGTACTCTTCAAATAAATAATACGTTTTATTGATAAATAAGAATATCAGGTCATTTTTATACAGCCTTTAGTTACGATCTCATGTATTCTTAAGCCGTCTGTTCCTCCTGTATCTTCACAAGCGCCGTGCGACACTGTTCCTCCCTTAGGCCCTTCCAAACGCCGTAGCGATGATTGAGTCCGGGCAGATCGTGCAGCAGAGCCCTGGTGCCCAGCACGCCCCTCGCCTCGTTCGCGACACCGTAAAAAATATTGGAAACGCGGGAATGAAGTAGGGCCATCGCGCACAACGGGCAAGGTTCTCTAAGCAAGAATATCCAATAGTCGGTGCACAGATACGTGTAAGCTGGCCGTATATCATCATATACGATGCGACGCGCCATCTCGCGAAGATCTCGAGGAAACACAAGCGGCAGTGATTCCGTGTGATCCTCGATACGAGGATGCTTGATCCTGTCGTAACGGGGCTGATCCTGATCGGCGAATCGGTAAGCGCCACCTGAGCCTAGCCTGGCGACGAGATCGACGGCGATCATGGAAGCGTGCCACATAGGATGAAGATCGATACGTGAAGCGGCAAGGGCTAGGATCCTGTCGCTCGATGGATCGTAGACGACAGCGCTCCCGTGGCAGTCATCGGTACCACGGGAATTACCCCGCAGCGCCACCTCTACGCAGAGATCCGTACAATAATCGATCTTCTCTAGTTGCTTCGCGCTGAAGCAACTACCGTCCAGTATACGTTCCAGATGCGGATCCGGATGGAAGTTCAGGGGCCATACAGCAGATGCGATCTTGGCCTGGATCTTCGTTTTGGCAGCTACTGCCGGAACTTCGAGCACCTCGAGCTCGTTTCCCTCGAAAAGTGTCAGGTCGAAGTCAACCTGGGCGAGAAGGTCGACAACTTCCTGGCGCGTGTAGTGGGACGAGTTCGCTTCCGGGACTTCCGGTGAGGCGACGAATCCGAGGACCAGCCGCTTAGACGAACATCTCTTCAGATGAGACATACCCGGGAATAACTTGCTGACTTTTCCAATTGACCAGGAAATACGCTGCTGGTCTCGTAACTTTCCGATCCAGGCTTTCCTCAGAGGCACGCTTTCCCGCTTTAATTCCTCGGCTACGACAGCCGTTGGTACTCCTGGCTTCGTCATTTCTCACTTTCTCTTCGCTTCTCTTCCTCTCTGCCTCTGAGGTCCTGAAAAGAAGCCCGTTTTCGTACTGTTTTCGTACTCGGACTCTCGTTCTCTCTCTCTCTATCTCTTTTCCGAGACGCAATAGTAACGACGATAATAACGATAACCGACTCGATGGAATTGGCGGCGGGGCTCGGTGGGTCTCTCTGTCATACAAGAGACGAATCTTTATTGCTGTCAAGTTGGGCCACGGTCGAATCGTTTGTCAGAGTTAGGCGTAATTGTTAAGCCTCTTCTGTTGTACGCTCTTGAGAATAAGCCCTCTCGGCCCTGTGCGGATATTTTATAAATCGCGCGAGCGTGTCTATGTGAGCGTGTGCATGCTTGAGTCTGTTTCTTCTCGGCTTCGCTCTCTCTCTCTCTCTTTCGCGTATGTCACAAATTCGTGTCCCTTCCTACATCGCGTCGGGCCCGATTATGCGACCGAATTCGCTCGTTTTATGCTCGCTACGCGTGCGTGCGTGTGTGTGAATGCCGATGTGTTTACGCACGTGTATATTATGACGAGTTAAATGATTCGGAAGATTTAACGGCCGTAACGACTAGAAGGCGCCAACTTTTATTTGACGATCATTAAATTTCAATGTCACGCGGAAAGTGTTCTATTTGTCGGCAGCGGATATTCGCGGTGAGACTGTTTGTTTTTTTTTTTTCGATATTTTTAGGGCTTCGTGGTCATACCAGGGGACCCTTATGATTGCAGCATGCGTCCGCGGAGTCCTTCCGGCACTAATGAGTACTCCCAGGTAGCAATTCCCGAAATGTCGTCTACTCGGGTGGATTATGTCCGCCTCGAGGTCACCTATAAATCAAAAACCGTTGTGAAACTTTCGGATGGATGACCAGTTGAAGTTAACTGACGGACGGATCCACTTTTTTAAATGGGACGGTACATTTTTTTTCAACTATCTTGTAGAGCATAAAAAACTGCATAAAAAACATTTAGGGATCAAAGTCGTTCAAGGTAATTTAAGATCGAAAGTGACATGAACTTTATTTTTATGTGAAATTACCCTTATTCACAGTAGATGTTCAAAGTGATTGCCATTGGAATCAATGCAGTATTGCAATCTCCTCATCGCGAATTTCTTATCAGTTCGGCACTTATCGCCGAAGTCTTGCCATTGTTTTGTATGTAAACAACGGCACCAAACCTACAATGTACACGGAACATTGTACAGTGTTTCGCCCAAACAAACCCAAGATAACGATAGTAAGAATGGTGAGACTAGTATTAATGAATCAAGCGAATGTAAATGATGTATTCTTTTGAAGAGCAAACTGATATGCCTCTAATTTACGGAGAATGTCAGAAAAATGCAGTCAGAGCTAAAGACTTATACGCTGAAAGATATCCTGAACGTTCTCATCCTACACGCCGCACGTTTCAAATTTTGTACACTAAACTGAGGACAACTGGATCCTTAACCCGTCGGGAAAGTAACCGACAAAAGCGAGTTACTAACGAAGAAATGGAAATTGGTGTTCTTGCCGCCGTTCATCGAGACACTTGTGCGAGTTCTCGTCATATTGCGAGGGAATCTGGCGTAAGCCAAAGAAGTATTCTACGTGTTCTTTATCGTCATAAATATCATCTTAACCACATCAGTCTCCACCAGGAATTAACTAGTACGGATTTCATGAATCGCACTGAATTCTGCCGAAGGGCTCGACGCCAGATTCAGAAAGATGACTCATTTATTAATCGGATTTTATTTACTGATCAGGCAACATTTACGAATCATGGAAATATTAACTTGCATAACATGCATTTGTCGTCAACTGAAAATCCACATTGGCTGCGGCAAGTTGCACACCAAAGACCGTGGTCGGTTAATGTATAGTGTGGGATTATTGGGGATAGAATCATAGGCGCTTATTTCATCGAAGGGAATCTTAATGGTAGGAAGTACACCACATTCCTTCAAGAAACATTAGGTCCGTTATTGGAAGAAATACCTTTAGAAACCAGAAACAGAATGTGGTATCAACACGATGGGTGCCCGGCACATTTTTCGCTGATAGCTATAAATTAACTGCAAAAGAGATTTCCAAATTGTTGGATTGGACGCGGAGGAGCTGTATCGTGAACGGCTCACTCGCCAGACTTGATGCCTCTGGACTTTTTCTTGTGGGGATACTTGAAAGATCTTGTTTATAAAGAACGCCCAACTACGCCGGATGATATGCGTGAGAGAATTCTTCGAGCCTGTGATTCGATAAGTGCCGAAGTGATAAGAAATTCTACACAATCCGTGATGAGGAGATTGCAATCCTGCATTGGTTTCAATGGCAATCACTTTGAACATCTACTGCGAATAAAGGTAATTTCACATAAAAATAAAGTTCATGTCACTTTTTGATCTTAAATAACCTTGAACGATTTTGACCCCTAAGTGTTTTTTATGCAGTTTTCGATACTCTACAAGATAGTTGAAAAAAAAATGTACCGTCCCATTTAAAAAAGTGGAGGTGACCTTTACTGTGCGATAGCGCTTCCACTGAGATAAAAAAAATGGTCGCATTTGGTGACCCCTTTCGTACGGTACAACTTTTGTTTCAAACATTTTTTTGTGACGTCGATAATTATAGAGATATTCAAGGTGGCAACTGTTAGTGCCTCACCCTGTATATTTTTTATTCAATGCACAAAATGGCCGATTACTAATGATTTCTTTTATTATCTTTTTTTAGGCGCTTCGCGGCGTGACATTTAGCATCCACAATTTTTTACCTAGAACAAAAAACAAAAATTCTCGTCAATCTACATTAGAATACCTAGAAAAGTACATAAGGAATTTTAAAAATATTGTTTTATTCAAAAGTTATAGGTATTTGAACTTAAGGAGGTTGGAGCGGTTCAGTTGAGTCAAATGACGATTTATTAATTTTTTTGTCTCAATGAACCTCAAAAAACTGCATACAAGGTACAGATTCATTCTGCATATGCTATTTTTTTAAAATATATCACTAAGGGGCAAAATTATGCCTTTTAATATTCTTATTACGTAAAGTAGAAAAACTTTTGTGTTACTACCAACTTGAAAAAGTATAACATTATCGAGGATTATTATGAATAAACTACGAAAACGGATGTTTTATAAAATTCACAATGAAATTTTGATTAATTGATAATTATGCCTGTTCATATTTACGTCACGAGCTTATTGGCCCATGGTTTACGATGGGCAAGATGAGGATTCTTTTTTTCAAAATGTTTACAAAGGTTCAGTTTGCGTTTATTCGTTGTTAGAAATGGTTTATCTTGGTGCTACATAACTAGTTTTTATCTCTGGTGTTTGGTGGTGGAAAAAGTTTAAAAAAATTCGTAAACACTCAGTATAGTCTAAACAATAACATGTATTTTTTTATTCAATTTAACCTTGGATTGTGGTTAACGCTCCACGCTCCTTGAGAAATGAATTTTCAGTGAAAAATTTCTTTATAACTGCTCATAAGCCGCTCATAAAATGAAAAGTTTTCGATTAATCAGAAATTCCGTACGTACCTCTCTGCGAAATGCAATTAGGAACATAACTTTTGAATTTAAAGTAAATTGAGTGAAAATTGTTGAAGTTATTTGTCACGCCAATTGGAAAAAAGTTGTTTCGAGAAGTTTCGAGTAGTCGGCCATTTTGTACATCGAAAATAAATATTTACATTTTCTATCAGCTTGATATTCATACTAAAATGATGTGTAGTTAATTTTATGAGTGAATCACTTCATACCAAAAACATTGTTAAATTCGCACATGATTTTATACCCGTTACTGTGGCCTAAGGCCTTAAGCCGGTTGCGTAAGTTTGAAATTCCGAAAATACGACCTTTGTGTCGTGTTGTTTTAGAGCCTAGGATCTTAACTTTGAGCTTTGAAACGGAAAATGTATCGTTTTTTATTAGCTTGAATGACATTCCAATAATGATATGGTTGATATGCATAAATCTGCCAAGAATGATATGGTCCGAAGAAAACTCGTTTTAAAACTTTAATGGACTACATCTACTTAGGTGAGTAAAAAAAATGTATTTACCAAACATATTTTTATTCGACAGTATCACCTTTTAGCTATATTTGGTGAAAATTTCATTGAAATGTTCCTAAAATTCAATGGGCTACAGCGTGTAACAGTCGGCCGGGCGAGCGGTAGCACCATACTTCAACCTTCAAGTTATTACTGAATGGATATTAAAAAATCGCCAAAACTCTTGAAAATTTGCGGAATGTAGTCCTTGATAGAATAATAATACATTAATAATTTTATTATTTGTCACGAAATCATTTAGTAGTTATAAACATATGAATTCAACATTTGCATATGAGAAAACAGCTTCTGCAGACGTTAATGGTTGGAAAACGAATGGAACTAAATCGCCGTAAATTCTGAAAATATTATATCATCAAGATTTAGGATCAAGCCATTATTGCTAACGAGGAACATCACTTCGGTGTCCTCCTCCTATTATTTTAAAACTTTTTTATGTGGAAGAATATAAAAAACTAAGAGACACGTATTTTTTTAATCGGCGGAAAAAAAGTTTCCACGGGCGAACCGGACGCCGATAACGTCGATAACGTTATCGTTTTCATCTCCAATGTATAGTACACAAAAAAAACATGGACGAACTGACTTGAAATGTGGTACTCTTATTCAGTGTAATAGTAGTTTAGCCTTGGGCGACGTTTTTCTTAATATTTTTTTCCGCTAGTTATCTATACGCATAGATAGACAGATAGATATGGTTTATTAGTGCACTAGGACATATAAAACAGTTCCGTGAATGGCTGACCTACATAGACAAAGCACAGCCTAAACCGCTGAACATGGAAACATGAAATTTAGAAGATATGTTCCTTAGAAGGTGCCATGTAGCCACGGTGGGGCAGGATGGGCTGCCCCCCTCATCTTGCCATGCGAAAAATATCGGTTTAGTTTTTATAAATATGAGTAAAACTACTTTAAAACGGATTTCCTTTGTTATTTTTTTTTCTTAAAAATTATTTAAATTATCCGAAAAATCCGAATATCCGGATAGTAAGGTTCACTACTATCCATATTATCCGGATACGAAGAACTAACGGTTAAGGGACAACACCACTGTGACGGCTTCAAAAAATCGATTTTTTGAAAACCATCTAGAAAAATCTAAAATACATTTAAGATTAAGATGCCGTTGGACCCAGGTCGAAAAAATAATTATTTTCGGAGATATTGAATATTTTGTGGAGCGGTGCAGCGCTCCGTGACGCTCGGGGTCCCGCGCAGCTGCGTGCCTCAGGGTCGGCAGGTATACCGGGCCTTTCCCAGGTCCTGCGGGTCTTTCCCAGGTATTCTTTTGTCTCCCTTCACAAAAACCGGCTATTGTTATAAATATAGTTTCGAAAAAAAGCCATAGGTGGCGATAATTGAAAAATGTTCAAGTCGTCAATCGTCAATCGTCGATATTGCAGCTGATATCGCGGTATTATTATTCAATGATGGCCTGAGAAGCCTCATGAAAGTTTTGGAGACGTTGGGGATAACTATCGGCCCAAATTGTTTCAATTTTTGCGTTGAAACCGACGCAGCGCGGATCGAGCTGGCGGAGCGCTCGCTCACAGACGCTGCAAAAGAGGCGAGAAGAGCCTCTACAAGTTCGAGAAAAGATGCTAGGGACAATGATTTGCTTCTTGAAGGCCAGCTATATGGTGCCGGCATCGCTGATTAAAGGTAAACAATTTTTTTTCCAATTTATCGCATAAATTAACAAACCTAAAACTTTGAACGCGTTTTTCTCAAAACCACTTTTTTGAGTGCGGCACGCAGCAGGACTCGAGCAATTTTTATCCGATCGACTTCAAATTTGGACTGCATCAATAAAACTAGATTATCTAAAGAAGTACATAGGATTTTTTCGATATCTCAATAATAAAAAAAGTTATAGCCTATTTTCGACGAGAAATTTTGCTCGAAAATCGTCCTTTAATTTCAAAAGCGTGCCTATTTTTGAAAAATCAATATTTTTTCAAATCCCTATGTACTTCTCTTCAAAATATTATATTATTAACGAAAACACTCGGTATTTTTTTTCAGATCGACTTTGAAGAGAGTTCTGCTGCGTGCCGCGAATCACTGCAGAGGCAACAGTACCTGACGCGGGAGCTTCCCCAGCGTCACCATAAGGCGTGAAAAATTTGAAATTTTTTTTTATGTATCTTCAATAAACAACGAACAAAACAAAAATTTTTTTTTCGAATATATCTCTTTTTCCCACAAAAAAAATTTCTTGAAAAATGGCAAAAAAACAGGGGGTCACAGTGGTGTTGTCCCTTAATGCAAGCCCTAGCGAGACCTCTCGGTCCTGCAATCGAATAACTTCTTATTGTAAATTGAAAAAAAATGGTGTTGTCTTGTTGTCGCTTCGATCTTACTGAAGATTATTGAATGATAACCTTGCAAACTGTCAAAGAAAACATCGAAAGATTTCGGCAGTCCCGCGAGAACGCCTCGGGGTCGCGTAAAAGCCAAACGCGTGGCGAAGTGCTTGTCTAAAGCGTGACTATCGTTCACTCGATCGGTACACTCGTATTATTGTTTTCGGCCGACTGCAGACTTTATTTTTCGGAGAATGGCCTGTCACCGCGAATACTTTTTTTTTCTTGCCCACATTACACGTACGTAGCTATTATTTAGCACTAACAAGCGGCACTCTTTCGTACGCTAAGCTTCACACGCGCTCTTTACGTAACTGCTTTTGTTCTAAAACTGGCGGGAAAAATAGGTCGAAGAATCATTCATCTTCGGCTAACAAGGAACATCACTTAAGTGTCGGCCGTCGATTCTGTCGAAACTCACATATGTGATAAAGCATTGAAAACTATTAGACACGTGTTTTTTTATCTGCGGAAAAAAGTTTTTAAGAGGGGGAACGACCCCTTGAAGAAAGGCGTTTCACCCCTTATTTTAATTATTGTTCAATTATTCTATGATGGATTTTTGATCGCTTTACATTCGAAGAATTTTTGTTTTTGTTTCATTAGAATGGGTGGACTGCTTGTGGATGAAGCTGCAAAACCACCCCTTCACACGCCTTTCTTAGAGGGGTGGTTTCACCTCTTAAAATCGTTTTTCCGCAGATAAAAAAAATACGTGTAATAGTTTTCGATGTCTTATCATGTATATGAGCTTTAACAAAATCAACGACGGACACTTAAGTGATGTTCCTTGTAGGATTTTGCCAGCTTACAATCACCAACTATTGTACTACAACTAAACAATTTGAAAAAAAAAATAACTTTTTCACTTTCTCGTAGAAAATTATCGAGTTTTACCGGTAGAAATTGAGATTTTTTGTTTCCCGCGATACATGCGATTGCAAATGAAAAGCCTCATTCTTGAATAAACGTATAGGCAACTGTTATTTGAGGGTGGGCATACCTTTAAGTGAGAAACAAATTTGCTGATTATCATGATGTTTTTAACCTTTTGCGGTCACGTGTTCTGGCTATAACACGCTGGTGACAGGGGTCGCAATGACCCCAGCCATGCTCTAACCGATTGCCACGTTGACCGTATCATTCCGAATTACTCATAATTGAGAATATCAGTTTGAACATTCTAGAATGTGGCATCATCAGTATTATATTTTAATCGAATTTGAAAACGACGGAAAAAAAACAGCGAGCGGTCAACGCGTGAAAAAGCACTTTTTACTTGAAAAATCATAACTTTTGCCATTTTTAATATTGTTTCATAAAAATATTTTAGGGTGATACTCTTGGGATATGGTAGTTTGAGGAAAAAAAATTGCTCCATCGTGAGAAACAGTTCAAGGGAAAAAATAGCTCCACGTCCGTCCCTAGTCTGTACTTACAAGGGGTCACCCGAAAGCACTTTTGGCAATTTTTGGCTGAAAGTTGCGCTTGGGGTCATTTCGACCCCGGGTGACCGCGGAGGGTAAGGAAAGATTTCTTCGCCATTTTTGAGACTTAGGGTATGTTTTATTGCTACTTTTGGCCGTTACGTGGTATTTTTTCAAAAATTAATCTTTAAAAATAGCGGCGGCACGGCATGGCTTGTTTGGGATCTAAACTGCATTTTCAAAACTGGCGTGACGTATACCTAAAAAACTAATCGACCGATTATAATGGAATTTGAAATGAATCTATCTAACCTTATTGTCTGAAACATGATCCTAAATATTTTTGAAAATTATAAAAAAGTATTTTTTTTATTTTTAAATGTAGCTCTTTTCGGAAAATTCAATATTTTCGTTTCAAAGCGTACCATTTGATCGATTTTCCACATTTCTCACTTTTTCTTGGTTCATATTCTGCATATGAGTGTTAATGAAAGAAAAATCTTCGTTCCTTTTTTTTAACATTAATCCCGCCCACGCTACGAGTCACGCCGTCTGACAACACTCGCCGCAACCCGTTTAGAAGACCGTGGCATAGCTCAGCCATTTTTGAAGATTAATCAAATTAAAAAATATCATTCAGTAGCTGAAAGTTAGTCATGAAACATACTCAAAGTCTCAAAAATGCTGAGGAGATCTATCCTTTTAAAAGAAATTATGAAAATCAGCAATTTTGTACTGCCCCTCAAGGGGCTACTGTGAAAATGACGAACATGCATTCGTCGCGTGAGGGAATTAAAATTATAGGGAAAGGTCCACATATGGTGCAGGAATCGCAGATTGAAGGTAAACTTATGATTACAACGATGGACCTGTTAGTAAAACTTTAAACGCGTTTTTCTCGAAACTATGTTTTTTCAACGATGTTGAAGTTTGCATGGTTGGAATGCACCGAAAATTATGTTTTTTTTTTCATTTAATCCAATTTCTATTGGAAAATTTGAGTTACGAAAATCGCTTAACAATTTTTTAATTCGCTCATTTAGAAACCTATAATCTAAATTCGCAAAAAATATTTTTCTAAGTAATGAAAGGGAGGAAATAAAAAAATTAAAAAGTATATTCGTGACATTCCAACGATGCAAACTTCAAGAGCATGTTTTTCAAAACGGTGTACACGTTTTCGCGACATCTAACGAACAGATTGACTTGAAATTTGGTACACTTATTCAGTGTAATAGTATGTTAGTTTTGACCGACGTTTTTCTTCCCAACATTCTATTTTTCATTAGTGATTAACAATAATGTCATTTTTCCTCGAAAAATGGGTGAAAAATTCAAAAAATTTCTTTCGATGAATGAAACACGATAGTAAAAAAATCTCGGTCGAGTCTTAGCTAATATTATGTGTTTCAACTCCGCGCGGTTGCACTGGGACGATTTCGTCCCAGGCGAAATTTCACTTCGTAATTACTAGCAATTATCACCAAATGATGACAACAAATATAATAAATAACTTTTGTACTTAAAAAATAGTGGATTCACATTCTAGAAGAATTCAAGAGCATTCGTGCATTTTTTGACATTTTTCAAAGCGATTTAAGGTAATCCTATCGCTTTACACTAGTCATACCACTGATTATAGTTGAGACTTGTACAATTTATATTTTTAACATATGCAAAAAAAAATAATTTGTAATAACTAAAACTTTCCATGCGTAAACTGTTTAATGAATGTTTACATATAATTAGAAAAATGAAAAAATAGTTATTCCGACGATTCGCGCAGTATTTCTAGGTTCGATATTTGGCAACATTGGTTCTACCTCCGTCTCTTTTTACTCAACCGAGCGAGTTTAAGGGCGGGGTAAAGTATTAAATTTGTTTTTTTCATTTTTTTTAATTTTTTAATTGAATGCATAGTATATCAAGAATATTGTGTTAAAATTTCAAGTCGATCGGAGTAAAATTGACGAAGTTATGAGTATTTGAGCGTCTATTGCTCCATGCCGGGTTTTATACCTGGGCGGTAGCTGCGCGGCGCGCTATTGTATTTTTCGACCCCGAATAAATTTCTTGATAAACGGGCCTGTTCCGGGCCCGACAAGTTGACGATTTGCGAATTAGTAGAGCAGAGGAGCAAGCGGCGCACGACAGTAAAGAAGAAAGAGTTTTGCGTAGACAAACGCAAAAAGATGCTCTCGATCATCTTGATGGAAGCCTTTTGCTCTACGGACCTGGCATCGACGACTTTGAGTGAGTATAAGAACATTATCGAGTTTTATTTTGAATTTCTAAAAATTCAAAGATAATTGAAAAATCTGAAAAAATTCATACGTATTCAGAAAAATTGACGAATCACGAAAAAAAAATTGGGTTGCGGGGAAATTTGTTGACTAATTTGCTTTTTTCATCATTTTGTTAATAACATTTTGGAATTATTATTATGCAAAATTAATCTTTTGAGTACCTTTAATATGCATGAATTTTCTCAGATTTTTATGCAATCGAGAAGTGTTCTCAAACTTATGTGCAATGAGCGCTAAGCGACCAAACTCTTCTGCGTTTTTCAAACCGTTTTTTCTGAGACTTGTCATATTTGAAGTCCGTGTGCACGATAACTCAAAATCTACTGGACCAATCGCTTTGAAATTTTGCACAGTACTTCTTCACATAATTCACCAGGTATTGTCGAGAGCTTTTTTGTTTTTTTTTTAAATAATTACTCATTTTTCAACAACAAATTAGCCGATTTTTTTAGCGAAAATCGGGTTTTTGGCTCCCAAGTGCTACGAAAAATCGAAAAATTGAAAAAAAAAATCCTCCCGTCATTACCTCGAGAAACATCTCCTTTAACAAATGCATTTTGATTTTTTTGTTTCAAATGATTCTGTTGCGAGTTATGGTGCACACCGCAAACCAACTTTTTTTCGAGGCGCCTCCGGGGTTTAATTTTCACTCGCTCAATTTTGAATATTTTGCAATGCAAATTTAGGAGAATGTTGTTCAAATGTTACTTTATTATATGTAAATTTTTCAATAAACGAACACTATTCGTTACGCCAAAAAAAAATCTTAAAAACATGCCTTTTTTCGGCGAATTAACTTTACCCCGCCGTTAACTTTACCCCGCCCTTGTGTCGGCGAAATATGTCGGTTAAAAATGAAATATGTGTGGGAATTCGAATGAGTGAGCAACTGTATTCGAATCGTTGAAAACTGTACGTGGACGTTTTCGTATCATTGTCAGTGTGACCGCGGAACAGGGTTGCCAGACGTCCTTCATTTTAAAGGACGTCCCCATTGTGAGACCCAAATATAGATCTTGTCCCCTATTTTTTTTTTCGAGGATAGAGGATAATACTTTGTTCTTTATTTTGCAAAAAATAATGGCAGTCCAGCAAACTATTCGAAAAAAGTGTCCACTTCTCAGGCTGAAAAATGCACTATTATATTTTTGCAGTGGTATCAAAATGTGCTCACATATCTAGCATCGCGATTCGATTTTTCGGAAAATAGTAATTCCCATTGTTTGCAGCCATTGACACAAGAAGTTGAGTCCCAAGATTTGTGCAACATTGTATAAAAACTACGAATACCTAATATTAAGGGATCATCGGAGGGCAAAATTTAAAAAAAAATCGACTTTTTTGCATTATCCAACAGTATAATACATGCTGTTCACCGGTGCGATGGTCTAGTGGTTAGCGTGCTCGCCACTAAACCAGCGGACCGGGAGGTCCCGAGTTCGAATCCCGGTCGCGTACATTTCGTCGTGAAATGTTTTTCTTCGGCATTTCGCGGCGAAATAAGACTAGTTCCACGACCGGGGGGCGAATTCGATGACCGGCTGTATTGGTATAGGTTTTCCGCAGTTTCCCTATACCCATGACAGAAAATGTCATGATGAATATAATACGGAGGGGGAAGTCGGCTGCGGCCGCAAGAGGGGGGAACAGAGAGGAAGATGGAGAAAAAAAAAAAGGAAGTAAAACAATAGAGGAAAGAACGGTCATAAGGTGGGGAAGAATAGGTAACAAATGCGAAAAGCGTGTACCTAAGGAAAAAACCAATAAAAAAAAAAAAAAATACATGCTGTTCAATTTTTGGGACGAAATTTGAATAATTTCGGTCGCTAAAGCCTTTCTTAGAGAAAATGATTCGAGGAGGGACGAGCGCACTCGAAAGTTTAAGGTTTGGATTGCCACAGTCACGTTGAAAAGTTTATTATCTGCTTAAGGCAAAGTAGAAGATCTATCACGTGACATATGTAGTGTAACATTAACCTCGACAGAAATAAAACTCTCATGCCCGTTGCCTCTTAATGATGCCTTTTTATTTTTCCGTAAGAAGAATTGGAATACAAGAACAAAAATGAATATCACCTCCACGTTGGTCGCTGGCCTCTCTCTTCTCTTTTTTTCTCCCTACTCTCGCGCCATCTCTCTACGCGAACTACTCGCCGCCATGAGCGCCATCTATATCCTTCGTTAGAATATTACAACATATGAGTGCGAGAGATAGGTGAAATTTTCGAACGGAGATTTCTCAGAGATTAATAATATTGAGAGCAAAAGGAAATCATCAAGCTCTGCGTCAGGGAATTTTCCAAAGCCTGATACTTTGTTTTTCCTAAAAAAATTAACCATCCATGAGACAATTGGGTTGGAAAATTTGTGAGGTTATGTTGACCTTGTACATGCCCTTAATCGACGAAAGCTTCGAAATATTGGGAAATATCTTTAGAATGTAGGTTTTGCATCTTATCAGGATGTAAAAACTCATAACATAATGCAGAAAACACCTAATCTAATGTTTAGTTTCAAAAATAACGTTCCCTCCATCACCTAACCCTCACTTCTGTATCAGACTATCCATTTCGGCTGCTGATACGTAGACACTCTGCATATACGGTTATGCACACACTACTGTAGTCTAGCGAGCGCGGAGATCGTGGCAACGTCGCAAACCCAGCAAATTTTCGTCGTGATATTTAGTATAAACGGTAATACAAAATTTCCGCTGTGGCCGGAATAATGGAACAAGTGCGGCATAAAGGCAAATTTGCCAAACGAAAAACCATCGGCAAAAATAGTAAAGCGGTCGAAACTATCACTCGTGCAAAAAGAGAAAACGAAAAGAAGAACCATGTAGAGGTTATGAACAACGAAGATGTGGGATATCGTATCTTGAATTGTAGAATTTCATTTCGATGAATTGATAATAAAAGTTTTTTTTATTGTTTAAACGAATTTTTTATTTTATCCCTTTACTGATTTTGACCTAGCAATAAATATATATATATATAAGTAAACTTGAATAATCTGCCGCGTCTATAGATACGATTTCTACCGATAAACGCGCCGCACGCTTGCAGCGCTGCCAGATCGCCGGCTTTAGTCTGCTCCAGTCGCTTGGTGGCGCTAGCGTCGCTAGACATTGCTTTATTTAAATCGCTATATCTCTGAAACTAGACGGTCAAAATTCATGATTTTTTTCTACCCACTTCGTCATATGTTCCTCTGTAATTTTCCACCGTTTCCCATAAGAATACGTGTAAAAACGTGCAATCTCCGGTTGCCAATATCTCGAATACAGGACGGCGAATCCTTTTGAAATTTTGCAGGTAATCACTTGATAGTGTCTTGAATGCGTCCTCAAAATGAAAAAAAATCTATAGAAAAACGCCTTGACGAGACTACTACCTTAATGGGTTAGGCCCCATTAACCGGTATCAAATCATGTGCGAATTTAACCATTTTTTTGTATGAAAAAGTGATTCACTCATAAAATTAATTACACATCTATTTAGTATGAATATCGGGCTGTTAAAAAAAAATTTCGATCTACAAAATGGCCGACTGCTCGAAACTTCTCGAAACAGCTTTTTCTCAATTGGCGTGACAAATAACTTCAACAATTTTCACTCGATTTGCTTCAAATTTAAAAGTTATGTTCCTAATTACATTTCGCAGAGAAGTACGTACGGAATTTCTGATTAATCGAAAACGTTTCATTTTATGAGCTGTTTATGAGCAGTTATAGCGAAATTTTTCACTGAAAATTCATTTTTTCAGTTCAAATACCTACAACTTTTGAATAAAATAATATTTTTTAAATTCCGTACGTACTTCTCTAGGTATTCTAATGTAGATTGACGAGAAGTTTAGTTTTTTGTTCTAGGTAAAAAATTACGGATGCTAAATGACACGCCGCGGTGCGCCTAAAAAAGATAACAAAAGAAAATATTAGTAGTCGGCCATTTTGTACATCGAAAAAAAATATATATATATTTTCTAACAGCTTAACATTCATACTAAATAAATGTGTAATTAATTTTATGAGTGAATCACTTTTTCATACGAAAAAAAATTGTCAAATTTGTACACGATTTTATACCCGTTCCTGTGGCCTAACCTCTCAAGCGCGTTTTTCTCGAAATGTCGTTTTTCAAAACGATGTACACTCTCAAAGGAAGAGTTTTCAACCTATCAGTCTCAAATTTTGACACAACAATCTTCACGCCATTCTTTATCTTGCTATGAAACCTTTTTTTTCGAAATATTCATTTTTTTCACGAAAAACTCGAAAAAATAGGCTAAATTCGATACTCTTTTTTCAAACCGCCGCCATTTTGTCAATTTTCATACACAATACATCCGCATAGCAAGATATCGGCTTTCATACTGATTAATCATCTTTTCGCAAATTTTATTTTGTTAACTCCCTTTTTGGCAGACATTTTCAACCTAAAAAAATGTAAAAAAGTAAAAATAAACGTTTAAAAGTTTATTTTCTGTTTTTCACGAGTGCTTTGATTTGCCATAAAAAAATCACTTATCAGCGTATTTCAACTTCAAAATTCGCGAAAATCATTTTTTTTTCCGTTACACTGAGATTTGCCATTAAAGTCCTCGAGGTCGCTCGTCGCTCGAGCCGAGCGACATTTCAAAAGCCAACGACATCCACGTGACCTCTCACATCCGCGGCATCCTCCCGGCGAGCCTCGATTTCTACCGCCGTTTACGTAACGCAGCACGCAACGTGCCTCACGGGAAGTGTGAAAAGGTAAATTTTCGTTTCTTCTCAATTGACTCAGTTAAACGGCGTTTTCAGTGTCCTTCGGCCCTTTCGACACATCGTGTGTCTCGCATAGGAAACCAGGAACGCGCGTATAGGCGCGAGTGTGCCCGGTAGAGGCGCGCGCGTCTTCTCCGTTGTCGCGTGTGTGCGTCCTTGAAAAATGTCGCTAAGGTTCACCGCGTGTGTGATGCGCGCGCGTATTATCCGCGTGACAGGACGACGAGAGAGAGAGAGAGTGCCTTGAGACCGACCCTTTTCTCGTCTATTAGCGATTAACACACACGCGACACACGCGAAGGCGTTCACGAGAGGTCGCAACAGAGGGGGGGGGGGGATTGATATTTACGTTCAAAGTCCAGTAACGTCGAGCTTCGAAAATGCACAAAATGTCGTCGGTGCCAGAGATACGCGTCTCCCGTGTGATCTTTCCACGTCCGAACTAGGTTAAAATAATAATAACCATTTTAACGATAGTTTACCTTGGCTATAGTAACTCGGAATCCACTAGGGGGGAAAAAAAGGTTCCCGCACGCTGGCCAGCTGGTCCGCGTGTCTGTATGCGAATATATATCGCGCTACGATCGAGCCCCGGCCGATCGCTACTTCGTGTCTACGATCGCGTTACACTTGCGAATATCAAA
The DNA here is from genome assembly GCA_964007375.1 of Ophion obscuratus. Classification (NCBI taxonomy): domain Eukaryota; kingdom Metazoa; phylum Arthropoda; class Insecta; order Hymenoptera; family Ichneumonidae; genus Ophion; species Ophion obscuratus. The sequence continues at coordinate 4,127,992 of OZ023324.1, forward strand.
GTAAAACACACACGCGCGATAAGTGGCGCGGCACGAATTCTAAAGCTTGTGTTTTTTTCCTCGATGTATTGACTCTACGGGAACGCGTTATTTTTTTTCCGTACGCAAATTTGCCTTTGTTTATCTACAAATATACGTATATACGAATCGAGCGTAGTCAATAACATGCAGTGTAAGGAAAATATAGTTGACGAGCATAACCTGCGCGTCTACTTCGTCTACCTAGTACTTTTACGACTGACGACACTGAGGTTTATCACTCGTGCATACGTACTTTACGTACAACGTGTGCGTGTGTACTGTAGCAATACGCACGTCGGGCCTCTAGAGATAAGCGAGAGAGAGCGAGAGAGAGAGAGAAGGGCGAGTTTAGACACGAGAGGCGAACGAAAGAAAAATAAATGTCTCTCGGGAAGGGGGAGCACATTTTTCTACATGGAAAGGGAATTTATTGATTTAGAGTTGATTCTATAACGGAGACTTATTAGGATCATAAACATTCCGTCGGGAGACTTCCGAAGCTAGCGGATTCGTGCGCATGCGCCGGGCTGTGGCGCGCGTGGCGCGAGAAGAGCGCGCGGTATTTAAATTTCATGTTGCATATTTTTAGGAAAGTGTTTGAAATTGTTCGCATATACATCATTTGCCTTTGAATGTTTATTTTATGTATTTACATGCAGCAAATTCTTCACAAATGGCGTCTTAATTCATCCGTTTAAAAATACGCGCCAAAAGGCCCAGACCTGACATTTGACGGCGCGTGACGTTAAACTCTGCGGAAATACGGGTCACTAAAGAAACACGATGTCAAATATTGCAGAATTAATAAGTGAAAAGATGAATTCTAAACTCTATGCATCGCCGTATGACTGTCTGGAAGACCTGCAATTAAATAAAACAAGACAAGTTGTAAAACGAAACATAACCTCAAAAATTTGTTCAAATTATCACAGGGCTTGTAATATTATTAATAATGTATACATTATTCATTGCACAAATAACAATTCTTTAGGGTGTACTTACGTTTCTGAATTCAGCAGAGCAGAAGTCGCTGTTTTTCGTAAAGAAGTTGGCCACCATTATGCAGTAAATCCTAGGCAAATTCGAACTACAGTACTACCTCTCTAAGAGATCCCTCGCTAAGAGAGAATTTCCCCGCCGTTCCGCTTGAGCGCATTTTATGGCTTCCCCCACCTAGCTCGAGCTGTCCAGTGTACCCGAGGCCTCTCGAGTTTGTCGCGGACAACTCGATGGATGGTGGGGGAAGGCTTCGGCGACGAATTTCTCGAGAATTTCTTCCCCTAACCGCCCTAGACCGCTCTCTTAGAGAGGTAGAACTGTATTTGCCTTCACGAGTCCAGTCCGCGGCAAAAAAAGTTCATGTCTGAGTGGATGTGTTCATATGTTTCAGATATTGTTATATATGTTTTAGGTATTGTCATACATGTATCAGATATATTTATATCTGACATTTTACAATATCACATATGATTAGGTCTGATCATATTCCACATCAAATATGCATATAGAAGATCATATCTGATCAAATACAGTATCTGGCCTGAACATATATGAACTCATATCTGTTTATATCTGGCTAAGTCCCAAGGCGAGTTGGTACCGTGAATTCGTATCTGAACATACATGATGTGATATGTGAACGTATCTGTTCGTATAAGATCATATCCGATCAAATACGGTAACAGACTCCGCTATATAGATCTCATATATGTTTTTATCTGGTCGGGTACCAGGGCGATTTGGCAGCGTGAAACCATATTTGAACATATATGATGTTATATATTATGAGCAGGCACAAGTTCATATAAAATTTTATCCCATCAGATACGATACCAAACCTGGAAAATATACAAAGTCTTATACACTCATATCTTATCGTACATGCAGTTCAGTTGTTCACACATGAAAAGATCTGAATATATGAAACGATCTATGAGGATATGAGACGATATCCGATCAGATATGGCACCTCACCTGACTGTATTATATGTGATCATGTGAGTTACTATAATATTATTAATTATTAACACGTCAAGTGATGACGTGTTAATAACCCCGCTCTATATATGTAAACATTTTAATATCTTCATGACTGCACTAACAAGATTTGATCTGTCTCAACAGGGCAAGATTTGCTCTGATTTAGTCGGAGTCATACCTGGTCTGATAGTTCAGATAAACTGTTGATTCCTTCGCATGGGCAGGTCGATTGTTCATAGATGTCCAGGTCTACTGGGATCCACGGTATTTTATTCTTATACGGACAGACCAGATCTGCCTGTCCGGTGGAACATTCGCAATTTTTCATTGATCGAGGATTATAAAGGGTGTCTCAAAATGCCCGGACATTTTTATTTATTAATAAAACGTATTATTTAGTTGAAAAGACAAATATTTTTATTTTAATATAAGGTACAAACATAAAGGTTATGTGTGAAACACAACATCCGATAAACGGCTGCCTCGTCCCTATTTGCAAACAGTCACGCTTTTGCAATATGGCATAATTGCAGGCTAATTTCATTATGGAGCGTCCAATTACTTCCTTGAGCTTCGGAATAGTCTGTGGATCGTTGGCATACACTTTTCCTTTCAGGAAACCCCAAAGAAAGGCCAATGGCGTCAAATCGCACGGTCTTGGTGGCCAATTCACATCGCCCCGGCGCGAGATAATACGACCATGAAACGTTGTCTGCATTGTTTCGCCCTGCATTTGTAGTGAATTTTCACAATTTCTATGCGTTGCTCGATCGTGTAATTCTCCATGACTAAACCTCAATACTTCCTAATGCCGGTTATCAAAGATTAGTACTCTATGCTCGCCACAAAAAAGGCGCGAAATTTAAAATGTCAGGTCATTTTGAGACACCCTTTAGCAGTGGCATTGAACAAGCGCCGATTACCCAAATATTTTCCGGTCGTAATTGTTCCAGCGAAAACTCCGTTCGAGAAGATTCGAAGCGATAAAGATGCCTCGAAGTGGACTCTGAAATGGCAGAGCTCGTAGCAACAGACAGATAAGAGTGGGAATTCGACTTCCCACGAAACGATGACCCACGATACAGCAGAGACGAGGCTCTCTCATGATATTCTTGTAAACGTTCGCAGTTATGAGAAGTCGACGAGACAGCGCTGCCGTCGTAGAATTATCGTTCGGGGCTAGCAGAATAGCTACTATTAAATAAATATTAAATAAACTATTAAATAAATAGGTTTTTACTTTGTTGGACCAACATTTTTTAGGTTTTTATTTTTAAACAAAAAATTGCAAAAAATTGTGGTAAGAAACTAAACTTCGCCTTCGATAGCTCACGATTGTTTACTTTTCAATTTTCTTTTCTTAATTTCAGTTCGCCTTATACACAATATTGTTCATAGTAAAGATATGTTTGATTTCTTTGCTTCAGATAACCTTTTCAGGACTTAGGAATTCCACAAGCGAAGAATATCATCGCTGGCGCGACTACATACGTGGCTCTTTCCACTCCCAGTACCATGTTCTGTCAAACTTAAAAAATATTTTCATATTCAATAGAGATCGCTTAGTAAATATACAAAATATCAACAATCTATATTTAATATTTGTCGCATAAAAAATAGGTGAAAAATCGAACATTTTTTGGCCCAACAAAGTAGAATACTCCCTTAAGGAGTTTCGAAACTAAAATTGAAGTGCTTGTCGATTATTCAAATTCATATCACCGAGAGATTATTTTCCGATGCATTAACTGTCTAAAAATCAATCCGTTCGACAACATAGTTTCGCAGGTTTTTTATGTTCAGGGTGAACCGTTGACCATTTGGTAATTGAATTGGGTTGTAGGGACTAAAATAATACTTCGATTTAAATGCAAAACTGGGAAAACCGTGATCATAGTGTTGGGAATACGGTGTCAAGAAATTAAGCGCTTCCTCTGCTTCGTTTATTAAGGCGGTATTACCGTCTAGCAGCTTGTTTTTTAAGTCATTTTTAGGAATTAATTTTGCGAACACTATCAAACCTACAGTGCCGGAGTTTTTGACGCATATTAAGACATGTTTCAACTAGCAACACAAATTTTTATGAAATACTTTATTGAAATCTATACAGGTTATGCGCTGTTATGCAGGTCGTCGCCTGAGACGCTCGTCCAATCGAGCGCACGGGTTGCGGCGATCCGAGTCGTCTGAAACAGAAGAACCATTTTAAAAAAATCTATATGAATGTAGTTATCGTCTGAACTAGAACTAAGGAAGTACGACATTTGTTTTTATCGGAATCGCAGCTGTTTGAAAATTACGGTTTAATTTTCTCATGATAATTGTCAACTAAAACATGAGAGCAGTGCTAAAATATTCAAGCTATCGGTATCATTCTAGTTCGGACTATAGGTGGAGGTTCCCTCGAAATGTGTGCAAAACCTGAAGTCAACGGGTCCAATAGTTTTTGAGAAAAACGTTCGCCCGACTTGGAAAATGTTGTTTCGAGAAAAACGCGTTTAAAAATGTTATACATTTAGCACTGATACGGCTGAACTTACGGTGGATAACAACTGATTTGAGTAACTTACACCCGTATTCATAGTCGTTCCTTAAGAGGGAATGATACCTCATCGCGGTCGGTATGGTAGAACAATTATAGATTCCCAAAAATCTCGAAAACGGCTCTTCAGATCCCGTCGAAACTTTGCCAAACGACGTCAAATAGATAGACGAACAGCTGTCTTCCCCTCAAATTTTCTGAATTTGAGAAAAAAAATGTAGATTGGCTTATCATAAGCCAATATAGTTTTTTTTCTCAAATTCAGAAAATTTGAGGGGAAGACAGCTGTTCGTCTATCTATTTGACGTTGTTTAGCAAAGTTTCGACGGGATCTGAAGAGCCGTTTTCGAGATTTTTGGGAATCTATAATTGTTCTACCATACCGACCGCGATGAGGTATCATTCCCTCTTAAGAGATAAGGCCTCCTTGTTCTTTGTTCATAACAAAGAACAAGGAAGCCTATATATATAGTATAGCCCCTTAAGAAGATTTCTTCCGGATATATAGGTTTGATGACTTTACGCTAAGGTACCGACATCCGACAAGAGTTAACCTTTCGTTGACACTTTGTTAACCATTAAAAGTCGCCGTATATTTAACGATCGGAAACAAATAACCCAGGCAGCATAAATGTCCAATTGACGTCGATAAGTTACCGTTGTCAGGTTACCTTTAAGACATCACCGTAAGATGACTATTCGACATCTTTCGAATGACATCTCGTATAATGCTGCCGTAAAGTTATCTTTGTTACGATATCATTCGGCGATGAAAACGGATGTCTAAAAGGTATCCCAAAATATTATCCAATTGATGACTTTTTGAAGTTATCAAAAAGTTATCTATTTACTGTTATTTATTGTATCTAGCTCAACGTTATCCAAAGGATATCATAAAGACGAATTACATAAGACGTCTTTTTCATGACATCTTTCAGATATCGGTAATATGCTGTCTTTTAAGATATTTGGAATTGGCGGGAAATAGTAAAAAGTCATCCAAATGTTGTCCTAAAGATCACATCCAACGGATCACTTTTATCATAGTGCGAATGTAGCGTATCATATTTCATTTCATCGGCAAAAAATGGTGTGTAACAACAAGTAATTGAAAAACTAAAGATGTTGAACGATATATACGTGAGTGCCTTTTATCCTACTATTGTTTTCGCCTCTGCGAGTACATATATGTGTTTAATGTACTATCTTTTTATTATGAAAGCGTATATCTGCTTTTGAGGTTATCCACGGGATCGTTTGGAGCATGGCAACCACCAAAAAACGTGAATGCAACGGGAGAGAAGTCTAACAACGACTGTACCGTTTTTATAATATCAAATTACATTTCACTTATAATGAATTAATCGATGTTTTATTTATAATGACCTAGCCCACTTAGAAACCAACATAACAATATCTTGTCAATTTCATCATTATGAAAATTAACTCATTAACAGTCCAGATTATTGAGCTATATTAAATATTCTAGAATATTAATAGGTTAATTTTTATAAAGAAATGGTTAGGATATTGTTATACATATATATCGCCAATAAATAGATTTTTCCGATAGTACTCTTCGATACCGTTTAGATGTCGTTTTGTTAACCTCATTCGGATGCCTATTGGACGACATTTACATGGCAATGGTATCTTGCCATTTTTGTGCCTTTAAGAAGATATCTTTAAGATATATCGATTTGATGACTGCGCTAACGTACCGACAACCGAAGAGAGTTAACCTTTTGTCGACACTTTGTTAACTATTAAAAATTGCCGTATAGTTAACTATCGGACACAAATAAGTTATCTGCCAAGCGGACATAAAGTGATACGTTTTGTAATACAAAACGGCGTCTTTTTGGACAACCAAAAAGTTATACGTATCCGTTTCGCGATATCTTTCGGATGCCATATAGGTAACATTTTGCTACCTGGGAAGTTATCTGGCAAACGGTCATAAGTGATGCGTTCCCTATTACAAAACGGCGTCTTTTCGGCCAACCAAAAAGTTATCCGTATCCGTTTCGCGATATCTTTCGGATGCCATATAGACAACATTTCGCTACCTGGATGTCTAAAAGGTGAATCGCCTAAAAATATATTTGAAAAATGCAATTTTTCCACCTACCTGGATGTCTAAAAGGTGAATCGCCTAAAAGTATATTTGAAAAATGCAATTTTTCCACCTACCCATGCAGCCTCGCCTTTCTTCCGCGATTGCAGCCGGCCTCGTCGCTCGGAGCTCCGCGTGCGGTGTAGAGTCGCCCGAGTCTTCCTCCTCCTCGGCGAGCTCCGGGTGTACAGTGCGTGCCTTCTTCTCCCTCCCCGTTGGAAGGGAGCGCGCGCGCGTTGCGCAGCAGCGGCGCGTATCGTACTCTCACGCTGCTACTCTCCTCATCCTCGTCTTCGTCTCGCGTGTGTCGTCACAGGATCGCGACGGCCAAAAAAAGAAGAAAAAAAAACCCACCCGAGTATACATACTGGTAGTTGGTAGTACCGTGACAGTAGTGCAATGGCGAAGAAAACATACGATCTCCTGTTCAAGCTATTGCTCATCGGCGACTCCGGCGTTGGAAAGACGTGTATATTGTTTAGATTTTCGGACGATGCTTTCTCAACGACCTTCATTTCCACGATAGGTGAGCGACCTCAGCTAGACACGCCGCGCTACCCCGACACTTTTCAACGTTCAAACGAAAAAGCCCAAAAAAAAACCGTCAAGTTATTTCGCCGTATCCAATTTAGTCCCGCGCGTCACCCTTGCCACCCCCCCTCCTCTCCACACCCCGCGTAATCACACCGATAAAAGAATGTTTTTCTCCGCGAAAGATTAATGCTCGGAAAAAAAGTTTGCGTAATCGTCGAAGAATTTGAGAGAAACTATTTTGCAGGAATCGACTTCAAAATCAAGACGGTCGAATTGAGGGGCAAAAAGATCAAGTTACAGATATGGTGAGCCGAGGGTTGTCTGTAGTGCGGAGCGAGTGAAAGAAAAATCAAATGGTAAATTCGATTTTTGGCATTTTCAGGGACACCGCAGGCCAGGAGCGTTTCCACACGATCACAACCTCCTATTACAGAGGCGCGATGGGAATAATGCTAGTTTACGACATAACTAACGAAAAAACGTTCGAGAACATCGTCAAATGGCTGAGAAACATCGACGAGGTGAGTATCCCCGGTCGACCGGTCGATATCCCAAAGTGTTCTTGATCGTCCGATTCCTCCGGTAGCACGCCAACGAGGACGTGGAAAAAATGATTCTGGGCAACAAAAGCGACATGGAGGAGAGACGAGTAGTAAGCATGGAAAAGGGCGAAGCGGTGAGTATCCAAAGTTCCGAAGAAGCCTTTCTCCGGTCGCGGATGTAAAAACCGTTGGTTAATTTGCAGATAGCGAGAGAGCACGGCATTAGATTTATGGAAACGTCAGCCAAGGCGAACATCAACATCGACAGAGCTTTCAGCGAATTGGCCGAGGCTATATTAGACAAAACTCACGGTAAGGAGCCGCAGGACGCGCCAGATCGAGTCACCGTCGATCGCAGAGTCGAGAGAAATTCGAATCGGTGCTGTTGAATAAGTCATCTACGCTTATTTATTTTCGAAAAAGCGCATAATAAACCATATTTAAACTCTCGTGCCAGTTGAATTAGATTACTCGTGGCTAGGGCTTAGGGGCGTCATTATCGCGTCATCCTTCTGTTGCTAATTCGCATCGATGTAACATTAAGGTAACAAATGGAAACGAAGATTCTCTCTCTCCGCGAATCACTGCCTCGCACATTATCGCACGCGCACAGAGACATTGTGGAGGCTTTGCACTCGCCTTCTTTCGATAATTCGTAACGCATCACATCTAGTCCCGGAGAGCTTGGTACGGTATTTTTTTTTCAGACGCGTTTTTATATACAACGACTCGGGTGTAATTGTGTGAGGAGAGAGAGAAATAGAGGGGGGAGGGCGGAAGAGAGACGTGGAGAGAAAGAACAAAGCAATTGTGTATCGGCTCAAGTAATTTGTTTTTTTTTTTCAATACGAGAGCTTCTCTGTCCTACCAGCTGTAAGAATAATAATTTACTATTAAATAATATAAATGTACACGAATGTGGTTTTTTTTTTTCGTCACGTACACGAGCGTATATTTTTTTCTTCACTTATCCTCTCCCATCGATGTATATTATCACCTTACGTGTTACCCATACAAGAATCGTAAGTCGTCGATTCGTTCTCAAAGTTAATTACAATAAAACGTGTATCATATGCGGAACGCGACAAGCGAATGTATATTTGTTTTTATAATCGCATCTTACTTTAAATTCAGCTCTTGAACGAGTGTCAAGATTTTACAACGGGTATTATTAAAATCTACGAGGCTAACGAGTATGAAAGAACTTCGAACAGCGCCGAGGGATATGAACGGTAAAAAAGAAAAAATAATAGTTTATCGCATCGAGCTGGGTACGTTATCGCGCGCAACCGTCGCCTCGTTAGCCGGGTCTAAACCGACCGAGCACGCCTCGCGAGGCAATGCCTCGGGTGCAAGTTGCCTCGAACACGCCTCGCGAGGCAATGCCTCGGGCGCAAGTTGCCTCGAGCACGCCTCGCGAGGCAATGCCTCGGGTGTAATTTGCCTCGAGCACGCCTCGCGAGGCAATGCCTCGGGTGTAATTTGCCTCGAGCACGCCTCGCGAGGCAATGCTTCGGGTGTAATTTGCCTCGAACACGCCTCGCGAGGCAATACCTCGGGCGCAAGTTGCCTCGAGCACGCCTCGCGAGGCAATGCATCCGGTGTAATTTGCCTCGAGCACGCCTCGCGAGGCAATGCCTCGGGCGCAAGTTGCCTCGAGCACGCCTCGCGAGGCAATGCTTCGGGCGCAAGTTGCCTCGAGCACGCCTCGCGAGGCAATGCCTCGGGCGCAAGTTGCCTCGCGAGGCAATGCCTCGGGCACAAGATGCCTCGAGAGCACGCCTCGCGAGGCAATGCTTCGGCGGGTGTGGACGTGGCTCAAGTTGCCTCGGCCGAGTATGCCTCGACCGCGAGCAATGCGGTGTCGGTACGCTTGCCGTACTGAGGGTGCCTCAGTCTGGGCTGCTCGCTCGACGTGGACGGTCGTGACGACGCTCGCGAGCCGAAGCAAAATTAAAACAATGGATGGGACTGATTGCTCAACATTGGCTCGCGAGGCCCGCCTCGAAACCCCTTCATTCGGCCTCGGAGGACACAGCTCGCGAGGCCCGCTCGGCCGGTCTGGACCCAGCTATTAACGAAATACAAATCATGCCGATTTTTTTTTTATTCAGCACATACGTGGCGCATACGTGGTTATTGGAATGAAAAAGAAACTATCGCTTTTCTTTTTCCTTCCTCGTAGGAAACAAATAACAAAAGAGAAAACTAGGAGGACTAGTTTTTGGGAAACAACGAGTTTCCGTCGTGATAAAGTCAGTGGAAATACTTTTTGCTCATCCCCTTTGGTTGGCGAATGTTTTTTTTTGTTCGCCCCTTACAACATCGAACGCCGCCTAGAGCTTTTTTCTTAAATTATCGCAGTAGCAACGCAAAGATTTGCCGAAATATCCGCGAGTGAAGAATAGCGGCGAGCGTGGGAGAATTTTAGTCCCGGGTGGCGCCTATTATCGTCAATACGTAGAGGAATATGTTGACAACGTCGAGATAGAGATTGAGAGCAGCGAAAATGTACTCCTCCGGGGATATTGAATACTTGTGACGTCCGCCGACCATCATCTGCGTGTCGTATACCAAATACAGCGAGAAGACGAACGCGCCGAGGGAAGCGTATATCAGAGTCATCGTTTTTCCGCGTATGAAGATCGAGAGGACCCCGAAGAGCAGGAGAATCAAAAGCGCGATGAAGAGGACGCTGTGCATTCCTGTGAAGTCCCATTTCGTTTGGAATGCGAAGATCGTCAGGCCCAGGCAAACCGTCGCTGTTATACCTACCGCGAGGAGGACCTGAAAATAAAGGAATTTGTGATAACAGCTCAATGAGCTACAACTACCTAGGTGGGTCGAAAAATCGCATCTTCCGAATATATTTAATATTGGAATTAAAGTTTTATTTTGTAATTGTAAGTAAAATCTTAGGAGTATTGAAATATTTTTACAATTGAATAAGCTACGGCTTCTAAAAGTCGCACAGTGCGTCGAGCCTAAGACAAAAATGAAAATAATCAAGTTTATATTGCCGTCAAGTTGTGGTTATTTTTGTAAACCATATTAGTCAATGCAAGACGCGAAGCAGTTAATAATCTGTGGGTTATCGTCCTTAGCAAGTTATAACTACCCTCATTAAGGTCTTCGGTATGTTAATAAAAATTGATTCATTATCATTCAACGTTGTTTGCCCAAATCATATTATACCGAAAGTTTAACATATTTTTGAAAACCAATTAAACCGAAAACTCATTTTTAACGTGAATTGAAGATCAAAATTTCAATTATCTTTCGTACCTGCCAGTGAGTCAGCAGTCGGTTCTTTCTTTTTTATAGACGACAAAAATTGTTCACTCGTTTGCTTGTATACGATAAAGGTGCTGCAAGTTGCTAGTCTTTATTTATAATATATTACTGATTAGAGCTCTTGTAGTATTAATTTATTACTTTTATTATTATTATTTTGACAATATACAAACAGTACATCAAATTTTTATCTTTGATAAAATGGCTGAAAATGAACGTGGAGTAGTGGCGAATGTCGTACTCAGTGCATCCACAATGTGAGTATATAAATTTTGAGGCCAAACTAGCAGAGAAAAAAATTTGACCCTGAATCGGTGATTTTCAAGGTCAAGAGTGCCACCGGGATTTTTTTCATTATTTTTTCCCGTATTCGGCGCATCAAATTACATAGGGATATGCTTTCAAACTTTTTAAAATAAATTTTTAGGATTGGACTTTTCGTTACGGGCGGGGCTGTATCTAACAGTTAGGGTTGGGACTCCAATTGAGAAATTCATCGATTTTATTGAGATATCTTGCGTGTAAAAAAAAAACTCGATTTTAATGGAAATTTCCACGTCCTCAAAAGGTTAAGGGACCATCACAGTGTAAAATTTTCAAAAATTCAATTTTTCTCAAGCTATCCGTCTCAAATTTTGACACAACATTCTTCACGCCATTCTTTATCTTGCTATGGAAGCTTTATTTTTTCATCTTCATATTTTTTTAACGAAAAACTGTCGAAAAAATAGGCTAAACTCGATACTTTTTTTTTACCGCCGCCATTTTGTCAATTTCGATTCTTTTCGCAAATTTCGTTTCAGATAATATTTACGGCCAGAACCGTGTACACCGTGCGAACTCCTTTTTTCGTAAATATTTTCAACGGTAAAAAATTAAATTGATCAGCATATTTTAACGATCGAAAAAAAAATCGCGAAAATCAGCTATTTTTCGACCACGCCGTGACGATCCCTTAAGGATATATTGCCCGTATATTCCCTACCAAAAGTGAGTTTCGGTGAGAATTTTGAGTACTTTGCGACAACATTAAAATCTGAAGAGAATCAACCGTATTGAAAATGCTAAGAACATTGGTTTTGAATAATAATTTTTATTTTCAATTGATAAATTTATCATTTTTCAATTTATAAATTGTTTAAACAAAAATTTGTTCAAAAAGTCTCCGGTAAACTTGATTTTTTGTGACATTGAATAAATTATATTTTTCTGAATAGGGTCAAAGTGGAAGTTGTTGATTAACATTCAACAAATGATTGTCATTAATCTCATAATACGCTGTCTTTTTTTAAATTAATTTTTCAATGGTTTACTGTACAATACTCCCCATTGTATAGAGAAAAGCACTCCATTACCTACAAGTGTACAGTGGATCGGGGTAATTTTCTTCAAATTTTGCTTGATTTTGAAATTTTGTTTGACCGTGAAATTAGGCATGTTTCACTGTGTACACCCCCAAGTACACAGTGGATTAAATCCTATTTTTTCAAAATGGTTTTTATCTCAATATCTATTGGGTTAGGTCGTTCGGTGTCTTTAAACCAAATGAAGCTATTGAACACACCTCACGTTTAGTCAAGCTTTCATTGAGATTGTGTGAACGGTTAGGCAGCTATAGACGTCTCAATAAAATGCGCCACTGATCCCATTCTGACCCTACATATGATTTTTTAAAGAATTTTATCTTTATTTCGAAAATCCAGTTTTTGCAATTCCTCAGAGGCCACTATACCACTGTTCGTTCAATACCCCGGACACTTCTTGTATATGGAACATTGCTCCAAAAACAAATCGAAAATTTGTGACTCTTCATTCATATTTTTGATTTAAAAAATGAAAATAGAAAGAAAATTCTAAAAAAAATTCATATCTATTCAGAAAAATGTACGAATTCATTTTATAATAAAAAAAGGTAGTACGCCGGACATTTGTTCATTAATTTACTTATGACTTTTTTGCATTATTTCCGGAAATGCATATTCTTAGCACCTTCAATATGGTTGATTTAAAAAAAAATTTAATCTCATCACAAAGTACTCAAAATTTCCGCCGAAACTCACTTTCGGTAGGGAAACTACGGGCAATGCTGCTTAAGGGGTAAGGCCACTGTAAATTTTTTGAAAAATCGATTTTTTTTTATTGGCTTAAAAAATAGTTTAAACCCTCTAGAATAAGAAAAAAAAGGTCCTGTGCGACCCAAACAAACCCAAACAAACCCAAACAAACTATTCGCAAAACTTTAAACGCGTTTTATCTCGAAACATGGTTTTTCAAAATGGCACGCAGCATAACTCGAACAATTTTCATTTTTTTTACTTGAAATTTTAACCAGATGTGAACATTTACATTATCTTGAGAATGTCGATCGGAATTTTCAAGAACTTTATTTATTGATTTTTTATTAACAAAAAACTTGCCGTTTTTTTCGTCAAAAATCAATTTTTTTTTTCAAACGCACGCCAAATCCACAAAAATTGATACTTTTTAAAATCCGATCGACATTCTCTAGCTATAGCCCTCTAGATTAATGGTTTTTTTTGTTCTAGATTCAAAAGTGCACCAGTGGTGCTGCGTGCCGCGGAGCCCTGGAAGCAAAACATGTCCCGGGAAGATAGCTGTGGAACCGCCATTTTGTTTTTTTTTTACTGTAAAAAAATTTTATAATAAAGTTTAATGTATGCCCGATAACAACATTAAAAGTTTTTTTTCAAATACCTTCAATTTCGGGAGCAAAAAATTAGTGAAAAAACCTTTTTTTTTGGGCCGTTACAGTGGCCTTACCCCTTAAAGCTTACTTTAAGGGGGGAACCTCGTCGAGATAGCAATTTTTGTATTGCTTTAAAAATTCATTTCGTATCTGAAGAATATATTTCCAAAGTTTGAAACCCAACAGAAAGTCCTAAAGGTCCCTAGGAAGTCACCAAAGTGATGTCCTCCAAAAGTACCGATAGTAGGTAAACGAGCGCGCGCACTTTGCGGCCTCTACCTTTTTTTAATTTCTTAGCCAAACAAGTTTGCTAGTTTACTTTTTGAATAATAGGGGGCACTTCCGACGATTGTAAAGAAAAATTCGGCCTGTGTAACCGTCGTTTTTCGTTTTCACACAAACAGTTCACGAAAAAGAGAAAAATGCAGCCCAGATTAGTGATTTCCTAGAAGAAGGCTTGATTTATGGGAGACTTTGTCCTTTGTGCCCAGCGAGAGATGTTAGCGGCTCAACATGTGAGCAGCTAGAAAAAGAGGAGGGATGCCTCTATGGACCAGGCATTGCCGATTAGCGGTAATTATAAACCACATTTGTGTAAACACATTACAAAACTTTAAACGCGTTTTTCTCGAAAACACGTTTTTGAAAATGGCTGACATTCTCCTAACCGCTGTAATTAACATATCGACCTGAAATTTGGAGAGCATACTCAGAAAATATGTCTTCGCGGAATGACGGATCGTTTTTTTTCGATAGATACATTTTTGCATTTATTATTTATCTTTTTATGCGAAAAAAACGCGAAAATTCGATTTTTTTTTAATTGCCGCCATTTTCCGAAATTTGTACTAAACGAAAAACCCATCCGGCATTCCATGACCAAAGGCTCACAGATTGATAATATGCTTTGAATTTGCGTTTCAGATTAACAAAGAGGGGGGGCAGTGATGTCAGCCGTTTACCTCCCGCGATTTGAGGACCTGTTTTCGCGGAGCTGCAACGGCTGCCATTTTGGTTTAAAAAAAAAAAAAAAAAATTTCGACGTTCTGTATATCATGAATAAAAGCAAGAAAAAAATCGCACTCAAAAAGCTTTACTCGTTTCCTTTTAGAAAAATAAAATGTAAGCACCTGAAATATGGCACTCCAAGGACAAAGTCTCCCTTATCGGCGGGGTAAAGTTAATTCGGCGAAAAAAAGGCATGTTTTTAAGATTTTTTGTTTTGCGTAACGAATAGTGTTCGTTTATTGAAAAATTTACATATAATAAAGTAACATTTGAACAACATTCTCCTAAATTTGCATTGCAAAATATTCAAAATTGAGCGAGTGAAAATTAAACCCCGGAGGCGCCTCGAAAAAAAGTTGATTTCCGGTGTGCACCATAACTCGCAACAGAATCATTTGAAACAAAAAAATCAAAATGCATTTGTTAAAGGAGATGTTTCTCGAGGTAATGACGGGAGGATTTTTTTTTTCGATTTTTCGATTTTTCGTAGCACTTGGGAGCCAAAAACCCGATTTTCGCTAAAAAAATCGGCTAATTTGTTGTTGAAAAATTAGTAATTATTAAAAAAAAAAAAAAAGCTCTCGACAATACCTGGTGAATTATGTGAAGTACTGTGCAACATTTCAAAGCGATTGGTTCAGTAGATTTTGAGTTATCGTGCACACGGACTTCAAATATGACAAGTCTCAGAAAAACGGTTTGAAAAACGCAGAAGAGAAAAGAACGGCATGGAGCAATAGACGCTCAAATACTCATAACTTCGTCAAGTTTACTCCGATCGACTTGAAATTTTAACACAATATTTTTGATATATTATGCATTCATTTAAAAAATTAAAAAAAAATGAAATTTTTTTTTTAATACTTTACCCCGCCCTTATGGCCCTGGCATCGCAGATCAAGCTTGGGTAATTATAAATCACTCTAAACTCTACTTTTCACGGACGAAAACTTCAATCGAGTTTTTCTCGAAACGTCTTTTTTTCCGCGCCGTGGAATGTAACTCAAAAAGTAATGAACCAATCAACTTGAAATTTTGTACAGATATTCTTTAACTTATCGGCCTTTGCACAAACCTAAAATTCCGTATAAATTGTTATAACAAATATTGTTTTTAACGATTTGTTTATGAAAAAGTGTTTTTTTCTTCTTTTTTGCCCCAAATTTTCAATTTTTTTGTTGCTATATTTAGGTTCATGCAAAGCGGAATTACTTATTTTAACGAAAAAAAAGTTGTTCCGTTGATTTTAGTTGACTACAAGGATCTCGGCGTTCGACGGCGCAAACTCTAGGAGCCAAGTTCGAGCACCTCTAGCACCGCCATTTTTTTTTTTTCACTCATGAAAAAACTTTTTGTATTCATTTGAACGTCAATATTATTATATAATTTGATTCATTGCAATAAATGCTCTCAATTTTTTGTAAAAAATTATTGAAAAACCTGTTATCTGGAATAGGTTCCCCCCTTAAGAATATTGTCACCAAAATCAACGACTCGTTGACTTCTTCGCAGGTAAAGAGCAAATTTTCCGTATTAACCAAACGGGGGAAAAAACATGATCGAGTCCTGTTATTCATACTCGGGTTAAGGGGTAAGGCCACTGTAAATTTTTTGAAAAATCGATTTTTTTTTTGGCTTAAAAAATAGTCTTCTTCTATAAAAGAAGTCTTCTTCTAATAGAAAAAACTTCTTTTTTAAATTTTTTCCAATAAAAAACTATTCGCAAAACTTTAAACGCGTTTTTCTCGAAACATGGTTTTTCAAAATGGCACGCAGCATAACTCGAACAATTTTCATTTTTTTTACTTGAAATTTTAACCAGATGTGAACATTTACATTATCTTGAGAATGTCGATCGGAATTTTCAAGAACTTTATTTATTGATTTTTTATTAACAAAAAACTTGCCGTTTTTTTCGTCAAAAATCAATTTTTTTTTTCAAACGCACGCCAAATCCACAAAAATTGATACTTTTTAAAATCCGATCGACATTCTCTAGCTATAGCCCTCTAGATTAATGGTTTTTTTTTTCTAGATTCAAAAGTGCACCAGTGGTGCTGCGTGCCGCGGAGCCCTGGAAGCAAAACATGTCCCGGGAAGATAGCTGTGGAACCGCCATTTTTTTTTTACCGTAAAAAAATTTTATAATAAAGTTTAATGTATGCCCGATAACACCATTAAAAGTTTTTTTTCAAATACCTTCAATTTCGGGAGCAAAAAATTAGTGAAAAAACCTTTTTTTTTGGGCCGTTACAGTGGCCTTACCCCTTAAGGGCGGGGTAAAGGATTTGAATTTTTTTTTTTCATTTTTTAAATGAATGCATAATATATCAAGAATATTGTGTTAAAATTTCAAGTCGATCGGAGTAAAATTGACGAAGTTACGAGTATTTGAGCGTCTATTGCTCCATGCCGTTCTCTTCTCTTCTGCGTTTTTCAAACTGTTTTTCTGAGACTTGTCATATTTGAAGTCCGTGTGCACGATAACTCAAAATCTACTGGACCAATCGCTTTGAAATTTTGCACAGTACTTCTTCACATAATTCACCAGGTATCGTCGAGAGCTTTTTTGTTTTTTTTTTTAATAATTACTAATTTTTCAACAACAAATTAGCCGATTTTTTTTAGCGAAAATCGGGTTTTTGGCTCCCAAGTGCTACGAAAAATCGAAAAATCGCAAAAAAAAATCCTCCCGTCATTACCTCGAGAAACATCTCCTTTAACAAATGCATTTTGATTTTTTTATTTCAAATGATTCTGTTGCGAGTTATGGTGCACACCGCAAACCAACTCTTTTTCGAGGCGCCTCCGGGGTTTAATTTTCACTCGTTCAATTTTGAATATTTTGCAATGCAAATTTAGGAGAATGTTGTTCAAATGTTACTTTATTATATGTAAATTTTTCAATAAACGAACACTATTCGTTACGCAAAAAAAAAATCTTAAAAACATGCCTTTTTTTCGCCGAATTAACTTTACCCCGCCGTTAAAGAGCTTGAATTTTTGTCATGATTTTATTTGTCACGCAGGAGTAAACTTTTTTTTTCCGGCACGCCAAGGCCGTTAAATATTTTGTGAGCTGTATAATATGTTTTTACTAACCTCCTCGGATTTGTACGCTGAGGAGATGGTGGCCAGTAGAAAGCCTTCGGCGAGGGTGAAAACGAAAAGGAACACAAAGTTCATGGGTGCTTTGCGTCTCACGGACGTGCAGCAAGCCATGCAGATAATCAGAACAATCGTGACCCCCAGGCATATCCAGACCATCTCGGTGTGTCGGGCTACCCACTTTTGGGTCGGCTCATGGTACAGAAAAAGCGCTATCATCGAGAGGGTGATCAGCAGCTGACACATCAGAATCGTGTAGACTTTTCTGCAATTGCGAGTGGGTGTGAAAAAATCGAGCAAGTTTCGGGCATAATTGAAATGTTTGAATGAAACTTACGAGTAACCATTCGTCGGACTTTTTGAAAAAATCCATCTTTTCGTTCATACTTTTATGCAACGAGATTTTAAAAACGCCGTGTACAAATTTCTAGTCGAAATTCCGAATTGTTTGGATTTTGCACATACAAAATGTTGGAAAAACTAATGTTCACGGCGCTTTTCGAAAAACGATTGACACGTAAAAGGCTGTAATTGTCGACGGATTAAAAACAAATCCCTTCTCTACCGCGTGTATTTTCTTTTTTTTTTCCACGGTCTGTTCGATTATTTTTGATCGATTTATTCTCCTCTCTAGGTCTTTTATATCAACTTTCATAATTCTCGAGTTACAATGCATTTTTTCGACGACTGCATTGCTTTACGAATAGCTGAATAACTTGGTAAAAAAAGGAATATTCTTAAAGGTAATTTTTTGCCATTTCTAGTCCCTGCAAAACGAAATTCATGATTGTTACGCATTCTTGACTCAGAAATTGCCTGACTTTTTCAGGTCTTGAAAATATTCCGGGGAGACGGGGGTCAAATAAAAAACAATTTTTTTAAGATCAAATATATGAAAATGAGAAATATGAGAATCATTTTTTGTTTTAACCGAACGTCGAAAAATAATTTAAACACTGTAAAGTAAAAAAAAGATATTAAAAGCGAATACAGAACCTGTGCTTTATCATAAACATAATTTTTAATGGATGAATTCATTTATTCCAATGAATAAAAAAGCAATATAAATACTTGTCGAATGGAAAGTGTAATAGATCGCCGAATATTTGTTTGAGAGAGGAAATAAGGGGCCATCCATATATTACGTCATCGATTTTTGCTGATTTTCGACCCCCCCCCCCCCCCCCTCCAATCATCCTATCGTCATTTCCTAATGACCCCCCACCCCTCTCGCAAAATTGACGTCATTACCAGTTTGGCAAAATTAAAACATTTGCGGATTTGAGAAAAATTGGGTAACATTAAAACATTTTGTTATAGAATCATCTTTTATTATTTTGTACTTTGGCATTGTTTATTAATATAATAATATTATTCTTCCCTATTCTTTAGTTTTCTTTGGATAGCTCCCACATTTTGTTATAGAATCATCTTTTATTATTTTGTACTTTGGCAATTTTCATTAATATAATAATATTATTCTTCCCTATTCTTTAGTTTTCTTTGGATAGCTCCCACGGAGTTTTCACCCATTCTTGCAAATCCTGGATCACGGGTAATATCTCCGTATCCTCCCCATATTCATTTTGGCTCGATCGAGCTATTTTCATAGGTACGCTGTTATTTGAAGTTCTCGAATATAATGTAGACAAACCTTATGTAATAAATAAATAAATAATGAGTTCAATAATTAATACGATTAGGTACTTGCAAAATATTTTTCATCACTCATGCGGGGAAACCACTCTAGTTGTACAATATACTATTGTACATTTTGAAGTAACTGGTATCACAAGAATGACGTCAATTTCGAAACGCCCCCCCCCCCCCCCCCCTCATCCATCATTTACCGTCATCCGCAGACGAACCTCCCCCCCCAAATTTAGAACGCTGAAAACTCCGAAAAAATAATACCCCGAAAGATCGAAACTCCGAAAGAATTTTACACAAAAGATGAAAACTCCGGAAATCTTAACACCGTCAAAATAATTCGGCTATGAAAGTTTAAAAAGTTTCAACATTTTCAATAAATCGACGAATTAGCCCAAGATTTGTTTTTTTCATTAAGAAGTGATTTTGCGTCAATTTTGAAATTTGTCTAGACAATGTTATACGTTCTACATAATTTACAGTCAACTGTGTAGACTTTCGCTGGCATGATCTTGACATTCCGGTTGAAATTCCAAACTTTGAATGCGCCGACGGTTTAAAATTCCTAATTTTAACGTTCCGAAATTACATTCCAATAGTCATTTTTATATTTTCAGTTTTTTTTTTCAAATTCAATTTTTTACGTAATTATTGCAAAAAGTAAATTCTGGAAAAATTCCAATTTTTTAATTCCCTGAGCTTTCCCGGTTTTCCATATGCGTAACAGCCATGAAATTTTTAAAGCCGTTTCCAAAAATAAGAAACACGAGTTCAAATAAAGAAATACGAAAAGTACCGAACTTGGCGAATTTTCCTATTTTTCAACTGCAAATTTGAGCTGAAAAACATGAAAATTTGAGAAGTGCCACCAACACTTGCTTCACTTTTGCGTTACCGTTGCGAATTTTCGTGTTTTTCGACTCAAGTTGGGTGCGAAAACGGAGAGATCGAAACATTTCGAGATGTTCACGGCCTCGAGGCACGAGAAAAGGCAAATTTCAGCTGTCTGACTTTTTGCATATTTTTTCACCACGTCCTCGAGTAAAAAAACGTCAGACTTTGAGGATTTATTGTTTTTTCATTGAGTTACGCTGCTTTCGTGTAATAATCCAAGGTTTACACATTCTTCGAAATCACGTTGCGCAATAACAAACGAAATTAAAACAAAAATAAGTTTCCTTCTGGAAGTTTGATATAAAAAGAACTCAACTTTCGATCGTTCTCCTTGTGGATGCTGCGACACCTTTTTGCCCGAGTTATGACATTTCAAAGTCGGAATATGCAGTTCTTTGGCATTCGGCAAATCGGGAAAAAATCGTAAAGATTTCGGGGGAAAAAATGGTATAGATTTTGGTAAAAAAAAAAAATCGTACAGAATTGGTAAAAAAATTAATTTGAAGCGAAATGTGTGCTCTTTAAGGCGGTCATCCCATGTGACTGGTCATTTTTGTTTGATAAAATTCTGAGGGATAATAAAAATGTTAATAAATTTGTGGTAAAAATTCGGGGATACCGTGGTTTTATGGTTCAGAAAAAAAAATCGTAAAAAGTAAACATTTTCGAAAATACAACGCTAAAGACAAAGAAGCGATTGATATTTCATATTGATATTGTCTCCTATTGAAAACTTTAAAGCGCGTTTTCTCCAGTTTTCATTTTCACGATTTTTCCAAATTGGCGGGCGTGATGGCAAAAAAAACTTAAACGACCTATCGAATCAAACCAAAGTTTCTTTTCTTCAGTGTGAAAATCTCTGCTAAGCGAATTAAAAAAGTCTTTTCAAATCACTTTTCAGCAAGCTAAAGTGTTTTTTTTTTAACAAATTTTTCTTTAAACCTGCGTAAAGTTATAACTTAACGATTTTTTCAGCTTTTTCTTAAGGTGTCAGGCCACAGTAACGGGTATAAAATCACGTGCGAATTTAACAATTTCTTTTCGTCTGAAAAAGTGATTCACTCATAAAATGAATTACACATCTATTTAGTATGAATATGAAGCTGTTAAAAAAACATATATATATATTTTTTCGATGTACAAAATAGCCGTCTACTCGAAACTTCTCGAAACAGTTTTTTTTTCCAATTTGCGTGACAAATAACTTTAACAATTTTCACTCGATTTACTTCAAATTTGAAAGTCATGTTCCTAATTGCATTTCGCAGAGAAGTACGTACGGAATTTCTGATCAATCGAAAACTTTTCATTTTACGAGCCGTTTATGAGCAGTTATAACGAAATTTTTTACTGAAAATTCATCTCTCAAGTTCAAATACCTACGACTTTTGAATAAAACCATATTTTTTAAATTCCGTACGTACTTCTCTAGGTATTCTAATGTAGATTGACGAGAATTTTTGTTTTTTGTTCTAGGTAAGAAAATTGTGGATGTTAAATGTCACGCCGCGGAGCGCCTAAAAAAGATAAAAGAAAATATTAGTAGTTTTGCTTGATATTCATACCAAATAGATGTGTAATTAAATTTATTAGTGAATCACTTTTTCATATGGAAAAAAATTGTTAAATTCGCACACGATTTTATACCCGTTACTGTGGCCTAACGCCTTAAGGGGTAAGGCCACTGTAAATTTTTTGAAAAATCGATTTTTTTTTATTGGCTTAAAAAATAGTTTAAGTTTAAAATAAAAAATAGTTTAAGTTTCTCCGAAACTTCTTTTTTAAATTTTTTCCAATAAAAAACTATTCGCAAAACTTTAAACGCGTTTTTCTCGAAACATGGTTTTTCAAAATGGCACGCAGCATAACTCGAACAATTTTCATTTTTTTTACTTGAAATTTTAACCAGATGTGAACATTTACATTAGCTTGAGAATGTCGATCGGAATTTTCAAGAACTTTATTTATTGATTTTTTATTAACAAAAAAATTGCCGTTTTTTTCGTCAAAAATCAATTTTTTGTTTCAAACGCACGCCAAATCCACAAAAATTGATACTTTTTAAAATCCGATCGACATTCTCTAGCTATAGCCCTCTAGATTAATGGTTTTTTTTTGTTCTAGATTCAAAAGTGCACCAGTGGTGCTGCGTGCCGCGGAGCCCTGGAAGCAAAACATGTCCCGGGAAGATAGCTGTGGAACCGCCATTTTGTTTTTTTTTTACTGTAAAACAATTTTATAATAAAGTTTAACGTATGCCCGATAACACCATTAAAAGTTTTTTTCAAATACCTTCAATTTCGGGAGCAAAAAATTAGTGAAAAAACCTTTTTTTTTTGGGCCGTTACAATGGCCTTACCCCTTAAGGCGAGATATGGGCCGTCCATATATTACGTCACTCTAAATTTGGGGGGGGGGGGAGGTTCGTCTGCGGATGACGGTAAATGATGGATGAGGGGGGGGGGGGGGGGCGTTTCGAAATTGACGTCATTCTTGTGATACCAGTTAATTCAAAATGTACAATAGTATATTGTACAACTAGAGTGGTTTCCCCGCATGAGTGATGAAAAATATTTTGCAAGTACCTAATGGTATTAATTATTGAACTCATTATTTATTTATTTATTACATAAGGTTTGTCTACATTATATTCGAGAACTTCAAACAACAGCGTACCTATGAAAATAGTTCGATCGAGCCAAAATGAATATGGGGAGGATACGGAGATATTACCCGTGATCCAGGATTTGCAAGAATGGGTGAAAACTCCGTGGGAGCTATCCAAAGAAAACTAAAGAATAGGGAAGAATAATATTATTATATTAATGAAAATTGCCAAAGTACAAAATAATAAAAGATGATTCTATAACAAAATGTGGGAGCTATCCAAAGAAAACTCAAGAATAGGGAAGAATAATATTATTATATTAATAAACAATGCCAAAGTACAAAATAATAAAAGATGATTCTATAACAAAATGTTTTAATGTTACCCAATTTTTCTCAAATCCGCAAATGTTTTAATTTTGCCAAACTGGTAATGACGTCAGTTTTGCGAGAGGGGGGGGGGGGTCATTAGGAAATGACGATAGGATGATTGTAGGGGGGGGGGGGGGGGGGGGTCGAAAATCAGCAAAAATCGATGACGTAATATATGGACGGCCCCTATACATTCACAACTATCAAAAAATCGATTTCTTTTTTTCTTCTTCTTTAAACGATAGAACTATATATGTGGTGTATTTTCCTAAAGTTTCAAAGCGAAATTCGAAAAACTTCGAATTTCTGTGCCTCACCGCTCGGATTCGGAGCGGGCGCGAATTTCAAACGCGTTTTTCTCAAAACTGCATTATCAAAATTCGCGTGTGCAGGATTACTCAAAAACTATTGGGCCGATTGAGTTGAAACTTCATAGAAATATTGATAATATCGGTACTACTTGACGAGAATTGTATTTGAAAAATTGAAGAAAAAAACTACTTTTTTAATTCACATTTAACAGAAATGTTGCGTGAAATGTTGATTTTTTTTGTAAAAGCGTGTCCGTTTCTTAAATTTGCATTTTCTTCATTTTAATTGCCGTCACATCGAAACTATACGTGTTCTGACTGAAAAAATGTTTGAACTTTTTTGCAAATCAAAGTCTACGGGGAAGCTGCACACCGATTCGCAACTCCCGCGGCGACCTTGCTGTAACACTCTGCCACAGCTCCGTCATTATGATGGCGAATTAATTTTAAACAATTGTTTCGTATACTTAAGGGACAACACCACTGTAACGGCTTCAAAAAATCGATTTTTTGAAAACCATCTAGAAAAATCTAAAATACATTTAAGATTAAGATGCCGTTGGACCCAGGTCGAAAAAATAATTATTTTCGGAGATATTGAATATTTTGTGGAGCGGTGCAGCGCTCCGTGACGCTCGGGGTCCCGCGCAGCTGCGCGCCTCAGGGTCGGCAGGTATACCGGGCCTTTCCCAGGTCCTGCGGGTCTTTCCCAGGTATTCTTTTGTCTCCCTTCACAAAAACCGGCTATTGTTATAAATATAGTTTCGAAAAAAAGCCGTAGGTGGCGATAATTGAAAATGTTCAAGTCGTCAATCGTCAATCGTCGATATTGCAGCTGATATCGCGGTATTATTATTCAATGATTGCCTGAGAAGCCTCATGAAAGTTTTGGAGACGTTGGGGATAACTATCGGCCCAAATTGTTTCAATTTTTGCGTTGAAACCGACGCAGCGCGGATCGAGCTGGCGGAGCGCTCGCTCACAGACGTTGCAAAAGAGGCAAGAAGAGCCTCTACAAGTTCGAGAAAAGATGCTAGGGACAATGATTTGCTTCTTGAAGGCCAGCTATATGGTGCCGGCATCGCTGATTAAAGGCAAAAAATTTTTTTTCCAATTTATCGCATAAATTAACAAACCTAAAACTTTGAACGCGTTTTTCTCAAAACCACTTTTTTGAGTGCGGCACGCAGCAAAACTCGAGCAATTTTTATCCGATCGTCTTCAAATTTGGACTGCATCAATAAAACTAGATTATCTAAAGAAGTACATAGGATGTTTTCGATATCTCAATAATAAAAAAAGTTATAGCCTATTTTCGACGAGAAATTTTGCTCGAAAATCGTCCTTTAATTTCAAAAGCGTGCCTATTTTTTAAAAATCAATATTTTTTCAAATCCCTATGTACCTCTCTTCAAAATATCATATTATTAACGAAAACACTCGGTATTTTTTTTCAGATCGACTTTGAAGAGAGTTCTGCTGCGTGCCGCGAACCACTGCAGAGACAACAGTACCTGACGCGGGAGCTTCCCCAGCGTCACCATGGGGCGTGAAAAATTTGAAAATTGTTTTTTATGTATCTTCAATAAACGACGAACAAAACAAATTTTTTTTTTTCGAATATCTCTTTTTTTCCCACAAAAAAAAATTCTTGAAAAATGGCAAAAAAATAAGGGGTCACAGTGGTGTTGTCCCTTAAATATACTATTAAAGTATACCTAAAGTATGATAATTGTAGAATAATGATTTCTTAGTTCAAAAAATCTCTCAATATTGCTTATTTTTTTCCTGTACAAATGTATATCCTGCCTTAATGCGACCAGAAGAAAAATATACGACAATTGACTATTTTATTGATTTTTTCGTTTCAGTCAAGAACTACGAGCTGTATCTCTCAAGACGCACATGGAATAGACTGATAAATCTGCAGTGATTTATTGTTTTTTTTTTTCATTTGTCATTTTTTTAATACATTCAAAATATACATGAAAAAATACCTCAATGTTTACTGGACTCACTTGTTTTTTCCCTTTTAAATAAATTCCCTCAACGTTTTTCTTTTTTTTGGACCTTCAGATTCAGGCTCCGGCGTCAACTCTTTGTCTCGATCGAAAGTGTACTCGTATTTTCCACCGTAAGTACAAATGTAGAGAATTTTTTGTACTGCACCTTATGAACCCATTTCGAATGGTCTTGTCGGAAAAATCGAAACCCTTAATGTCCCCATCCTGCATTGGGTCCTCCATGCTTCCGGCTCCTTGGTACGGAGCACCGTACATTCCAGGCTGCTGAGGCTGGCCGTAAGGAACGCCGCCCGGTGGTGGAGGGGCCTGTCCGTAAGGCGGCGGATAACCAGCTCCCGGTGGCGGATAACCGGCTCCCGGCGGAGGACCTTGTCCGTACTGACCGTTGTCCGGCAAAATGAAGCCTGGCCCTGTACGTCGTGACGGTAAACCAACGTGAGTTATTCCGATCGAAGGAACCCCGGGCGCCAAATGTCCAACTTTCTACGGACGCTCGGTCGCAAATTAATAACGGGCTACATCTACCTAATTGGCTCACGAAATTGCTTTTTCCAAAAATATTTTTATCCGACAGTATCACCTTTTCGCTATATTCCCCGAAAATTTCATCGAAATATTCCTAAAATTCGATGGGGTTGAAGTTCGGGTCGTTGCGATGCAAAAATTCTTTTTCATTTATCATTCTTATTATTATCCAAAATCTTGCAGGTTTGGATTGGAGATCACTAAGTATCCTAAACGTTTGCCTGATTTTTCATGATGAAGTTTTCATCGTGGTACCGCACAGAAAATTAATTTTTCAAATTTTCCTATTTTTTTCGGCCAAACAAGCCTATGAAAATCACTCGAACGTTTTATCGTGTTTTTGTTGGAGATTTACGACCTTAGTTTGCAGAAAAAAGGCTTTGCACATTCGTAAGAATGGAGAAATGAAAAATTAACATCAAAATCGTGATACGCCAATGATGATTTACATTTTATCTTCCATATGTTCATTATCGTAAAAGATCTTTTTTGTAGATTTATACTGCAAATCACTAAATAGACATCTTTCAAACTTGTTGAAGGATTATCGTCAGAGAAATCGACGAAAAAAAATTAAAGAAATTCAGAAACATTAAATTTCGTTGGATTCCAACTATGCAAACTTCAACGTCATGATTTTTCCAATGGATCGTTGGAATACAATACATTTTTTTTGCACATTTTTGCTATAAAAGTCACTGAAACTTTCATAAAAGTCCTCATTAAAAATTCGTAACGAAAAGCTGGAAAAAAGGTTTTATACAATAATAAAAATAAATAAATGAAAAATTCAAGAATTTTCATTGCATTCCAACTGTGCAAACTTCAGCACCATCGTCGATAACATTATTCGTACAAAGTGTTGAAATTCGCGTCGCTGGACGTCAACAAAGATTATTTTTTATAAAGACGTTTCCTCATTGTTATTATTGCACCGAATGGATCACCTGAAGCTTCCAACAATCGGCGAGGCAAGCTAAAGCAGTGCCATACTTCAAATTTTAAACGCGTTTTTCTCGCAACACTGTTTTCAAAGCCGGTAGGTTCTCGAGAACCACTAGATGGGTTGTTTCCAAATTTACATGAGATATGACGAGAAACATTTCAAGGTCACTGACGATCGCACTTTTTCAAAATCGATCTTCATTTTTTAATAGTTACGTAAAAATAATGACTTTTTTCATTGATTTTGTATGCTCAAGTGTCAATTCATCGCCACGTTGAAAAAAATTATTTTATAAATCAACGATCGTCAATGAATCATATTTATTGTTGACTTGAATAACCCGTTTGGTTTTTAGATTTTAGATGAACCGTTAAGCTGCAGTGTCCACCATCGAACGTTGCAAAAAAATGTCCTTTGCCGGTGACCATGTTTATGTTATTTTTCTGTATTTTTTAATTTTTTCTGAGGCTCTCAATATAAAGTAAGGTGCCCAAGTATTGGCACTTTAATGGCCCAATTAGTGGCACTTTGAGGTCCCAACCCTTGGTACTTTAAGCGTCGAATTATTGGAGTTTTGACCTTATTATTGGCACTAAGGACCCAATTATTTGGACCTTAAGGGCGAAATCATTGGCACTAAGGACTCAATTATTGGGACTTTAAGGGCCCAATTATTGTCACTCCAAGGGCCTGATTATTGCCACTTTAAAGGCACAATCACTAGCACTAAGAGCCCAATTATTCAGACTTTAAGGGCTCAATTATTGTCACTTTAAGGGCCCAATTATTAAAACTTTAAGGGCCTAATTATTAAAACTTTAAGGGCCCAATTATTGGACCTCAAGGGCAAAATCATTGGCACTAAGGACCCAATTATTGGAACTTAAAGGGTCCAATTATTGTCACTTCTTTAAGGGCTCAATTAGTCACTTTAAAGGCCCAATTAAGGCATTTTAAGGGTCCAATTATAGCCAATTTAAGGGCCCAATTATTGAAACTTTAAGGGCCCAGTTATTGTAACTCTGAGGGCCCAATTATTGCTATTTTAAGGGCATAATCACTAGCACTAAGGGCCCAATTATTGTCACTTTAAGGGCCCAATTATTGCCACTTTAAGGGTACAATCACTAGCACTAAGGCCCCAATTATTGTTATTTTAAGGGTCCAATTATCGCCACTTTAAGGGTGCAATTATTGGCACTAAGGGCCCGATTATTGGCACTAAGGGCCCAATTATTAAAACTTTAAGGGCCCAATTATTGTAACTTTAAGGGCCCAACTATTTCCACTTTAACGGCCCAACTATTTCTACTTTAAGGGTGCAATTATTGACACTAAGGGCCCAATTATGGAAACTTTAAGGACCCAATTACTAGCATTTTAAGGACCACTGTGTAGGTAGAAGAGAAGTGTCTATAATTGGTAGTACCCTATTTACCTTTGTGTTAAAAAAATGCGTTTAGTTTCGACGAATGGTTACGCAGAATTTTTTTTCGAATTTTTGCCACTTTTTTGGGGGGCCCTAGATAGATGTAGCCCCTTAAACTCTCTGGTTTACTCTTTCGACGTTTTGTCGATAAAATTATAGCGTCTCCCGGCGATATACCAAAGTTGGACATTTTTCGTTGCAGCGGCATCGACTTTTCCAAATAAAGATAATTATAAAGACAACCTGGTGGACCTTGATTGTATCCTGCGCCAGGACCGTTCTGCCAAGTCGTCATTTTCCTTTTTCACCTCTGAAAATCCCAATGATCATTTACAACCCAATGATTAAGAAAAACAAACATATAACCACCGGTGATTCACAGATATTTCGAGACGCCGCTTATTCCACGTACACGTTCTTATCGCGTTAGGTGTTATCACAGAATAAACGGTACACGCAACGATCACGAAAATGTAGGAAACTTCTTGGTGATCGAACACTTCAAAAAACGTATTTTTAACCGTTTCCGTTTCGCTACGGAGAGAACGAACAGAGATACGAGAGCGTTTTACAAGAGTCGAAAAATAAAGCAAAGCACATTCCCCGCTACGCAACGTCGCGCAATATCGCGATCGAATCGGCACATCGGCACCCGACTGAAAAAAAAAACTGCACCTCCGCGTGTTGTGACGAAAAAATTCGGCTAAATTCCGCCCCTCGTAAGTTTTCTCCGAGAAACACAAGATAAGCGGGCAATGGAAGAGAAAAAAACAACGCACAAGCAACGTTACAATTACGTCATAATGGCTGGAGGTGAACGATGCTAAATAACGAACGATATTAATTAGCGTATGAAAAAAGGCGTACGGAGAAGAACGTTTTATTCGGTCGCTGCGAGAAATCGAGTATACGTGACGATAATGTACGCGTGAGTATTTGCTGTTTAAACGTCAAACGGGGATGCGTCACCGCGCCCCGGCCCAGCTCTTTCTGGAAGCGTATAATCGATAAAACCCCGGACCGCACGTAAATATTCTTCGTTTGCTTACGTTACACGGTCGATGGTTGACCTACTCTCCGCGTTTTTTTCTTTGGTTATTCCTGCCCTGAATCCGTGGATCAATGTAACCCCACGCACACGCGAGATCAGTGCTCCTCACCCACTGAAACCTGCTGGTCGAAGTATTCGAAGCGACTGTTACTAATCGCGGAGAATTCTTTAGAAATCGCGTTAATGCCGCTTCTTCCGACGCAATTCGCGACGCAGACGTCGAACATGTGAAAGGTGCGACGATTCGGCGACGCTTTATGTAACGCAACGTAGTTGCGATCCTCGCCGCTAGACGGCAGCGCCGCTCGAACGCGCCGAGAACGTTTAGTTCGAATCGGGAATGTTCGAGTACAAGCTCGTCGGTGAAATTCGTTTCTTTCCTCGATCTGGAAAAGATTTACGATATGCGGGATAATCGTACTGGAGAATTCATAGAACTTCATAGAATAAACACTGGGAATTTTTATTCTATGAAGTTTACGCAGAGAATATATAATATAATATGTAATACGGAGAATAAACTATATAATATATAGTTTATTCTATGAAGATTACGCCAGGGAATAATACCGGCAAAGGGTATAACTAAACTTTACGAATTTTCGGCAGTATTTTGATATTTGGGGCTCCTGATGCTGACCACGTAGCCTTCATATTCGAAAGAAAATAAGACTTTTTTTCAAAAGTAGTAAAAATCGGAATTCGATCCTTTGAAGGGTTAAACCGAGGTTTGTATAGGAAAATTTGTTTTTTGGTCAGATTTACTTGAAACTTGGGATAAATACACTAAAATACAAATAATCAAACATGTATTTTAGCAATTTCTAAAAATTAACCTTTAAGGGGGTTAAACGGGAGATTAAAGTTTGTAAAGACAACACATTCTTAAGCCAGATTTACTTGAAACTTATAGGATTTATTTTATATAGCACTACCATGTTTACCTAGCTTTTCGGTGCTCGTCGACAAGAGTAATACTTTTAACACCTTAAGGGGAGATGTACAAAAAAGGTCATTTTTGTGAATTTCTTCAAGGAAAACTATTTGAAATTTCGGATTGGGGTTTTAATTATCTAAAAGTATATGGGACATTCCATACCAATTCGACCTGGGTCGGACCCTCGACCCCTCAAATCTGGTTCCCGATTTTTTCTACCATTACTCTCACTCTATCAAATAATTACAATTTTTTTCAGATTTTTCAAAATAAATTTGAGCGCGTCATGAATATTTTAATTTTTTTTGAACACCTCGATTGCCGTAATCGAAAAATCTGAAAAAAATCCCAAAAATACAGTGTCAGATATAAAAAATGTTGGTGTAAAATTTATAATGTCGGGGCTTTTGCTTCAACTCATTTTTTAGGTTTTGGGAAAAAAAAATTAAAAAAATAAGGAACAGAGGTTAATTTACTGTAGACTGTTTCTCGAAATTTTGTATGCATAATACCAGATTTTTTAAAAAATATCTCCGATTTTTCTAAAGTGTATTTTGTAATTTTCGATTTTTTTTATCGTGGTTGACAAAAACCATAATTAGGGGTTGAACCAAAAGCCCCGACATTATGAATTTTACACCAACATTTTTTATATCTGACACTGTATTTTTGGGAATTTTTTCAGATTTTTCGATTACGGCCAGCGAGGTGTTCAAAAAAAAAATTCAAAAATTCATGACGCGCTCAAATTTATTTTGAAAAATCTGAAAAACATGTAATTGCTGGATAGAGTGAGAGTAATGGTAGGAAAAATCGGGAACCAGATTTAAGGGGGCGAGGGTCAGACCCAGTTCGAATTGGTATGGAATGCTCCATATACATTCAAAAATATGTTTAATTTTCTTTATTTAAAAATATCAAAAATATACAAGGATATTGTATGATCCTTGGAGCGTCGTAAAAAAATCTGCGTATACGGTACCCACTGGCGTTTCTTCAAAAATCATCTGAAAAAAAAACCAAAAAGATTATTAAATTAGATAATATAATCTAGTACTTGTCGTAGCCGATTTTGAAAATATCGATTTATGACAAAATGGCGGACGTTCCAACATAGTGATTTTTGGGCCAAAAATTAGTTATTATTTTGCCTATAAAACAAAAATTAAGTAACGGAAAAAACTAGATTTGCTTATGATAAGCCAATCTACATTTTTTTTCTCAAATTCAAAAAATTTGAGGGGAAGACAGCTGTTCGTCTATCCATTTGACATCATTTGGCAAAGTTTCGACGGGATCTGAAGAGCCGTTTTCGAGATTTTTGGGAATCTATAATGGTTCTACCATACCGACCGCGATGAGGTAGCATTCCCTCTTAACGCTATAATCCTTCTTTTGCCACGTGTCCATCCTCACTTACGTACTGAATCTTCCTTTTTGCTTACTTGTCTATTTCTACTTTAAACAAGTATATTTATTTTGAGTGCCGAAAAGGTCGCTTTTTTCAATAGAAAAAAATCAGAGAAAATAATATTTTTCGGTTTATTTCTGGTTTTTTTAAATTACAAATCCAAATGTTTTTTATAACATAATCGTAGTAATGAAGTGAATATAAGTAATTAAGGTCTTAGGCCACTCTAGAGGCCGAAAAATAGGCTTTTTGGGGATTTTATTTCAGACAAAATACAAAGTAAATCGAGATTACAAAAAAGGGTGTTTATCATACGTATCAGTGACTGTATACAAGAATTTTTGTGAAACGATTAATTTCAAAATGGCGGCTGTGCAGCGTTTATCTCAAAACTGCATTTTTTGTTGGCCGGAAACATAACTGAGACAATTTTCGACCGATTCACTTGAAATGTTGAATATATCTTGAAAAATACATTGTCTATGGGAGTACGTGGGATTTTTTTTTTATATTACATAGTTCATTTGTTTTGAACAATTATCTGACGATTTTGAATTAGTCTAATACATATACATGCAATAAAAATAATTTCAGGAAGATTACAATATTATTAAAGTCGAAAAAGAGCATAAATTTAACTTACGTATTTACTTAACTTAAATAACTTACGTATTTACTTAACTTAAATAACTTACGTATTAACTTTAACGACGGTATTTACTTACAGGAAATACCGTCGCCGTCTGTACACTGGGTCTTCTACGGCACCGTCGGGACTTTCACTTTCTGCTGTACAGACACAAAATCATCGATCGTCGCGCCCCTGTGCGTACGACTTACCCCCACTACCTAGTTTTTTACAGACGGGTCCCCCCTTCCAAAATCCAGTGATATTCGATTCCAAAATTTGGCTTGTGCCTTCAAAGACCCAGTGTACAGACGGAGGGTTAAAAGGGACCAAAAGTTCCTGGCGGGGAGTCTAATATCCGTATTCATAGTCCTTCCTTGAGGAACAAGGATTCTTTGTTCCTGATTTCGCGTTTTATAGACCTTCCTTGACAGAACAAGGAGCCTCATTGGCCTCCTTCTTTCAAGGCAGGTCTCGAGCTTCTTAAGGAAACCTTCGGCACTGTGATTGGCTGTTTCGTTTCATATGACTAACGCTTGCGCTTGCGCTTGGCG
Organism: Ophion obscuratus; assembly: GCA_964007375.1. Classification (NCBI taxonomy): domain Eukaryota; kingdom Metazoa; phylum Arthropoda; class Insecta; order Hymenoptera; family Ichneumonidae; genus Ophion; species Ophion obscuratus. Next base: position 4,161,183 of record OZ023324.1, read on the forward strand.
CGTCTATGCAGTTTTTACCTGTATCACAGAGCAGTTTACAGGTTAACCTAAAAAACAGTTAAAAGTGGAGTACGTAAAAAGTTTCGAAATGTATCGCAGTGAACGGAGTTTAAACAAAAAAAAAACTGTTGGAACTCGTAAAAAGTTTCGAGGCGTATCACAATTCACGGCGTAATCGGAATAAGAAATTGGACCCACGTAAAACATATCGGAGTGTATCAGTGTACGGCGTAACCTCAATAAAAAAATTAAAACCACGTGGAAATTCATACAGAAGTTTTGCATATAATTACTCGGCATAATGAACAACGATTTTTTACACAATTCTGATAATGCATTTGATGATGATTTTGAGGAAATTGTGAATAGATTTCGATGGCGGCTTGACAATCGAGAGCCAAGCGGTTTGAGTTAGTTTCAAATAAAGCCGAGTGGCGCTTCTATCGCCGGTTTTACCGTCATAAGCACGGTCTTACATACAGGTCTTGCAACGAAGCTAAATTTTCGTGGTGGGGGTAGGCACTCTTATATGTTTTAATTTTAGATTCACTAGGCGCCGCTACGCGTCGCTACTAGCAAGGGGAAGTAGTTTCCCCCTTACCTCTTACCGGCGAATGGGGCAAGGTGTTTACGTCACGCAGCCAACGGCACATGCGTTGCGGTCAGAGGGGAAAAGGACACAAGAGCTATTTCTCTCTTCGTCGCACCACTACTTTCCCTTGCCGTCACGCACTAAGCGGCAGAAATCGGAATAAAAAGCAAAACATCTAAAGGTGCCTACCCCCACTACCGCCGTTGTCAGACCTGTATGTAAGACCGTGGTCATAAGCAATCACTTATCCCTAAATACGTCTTCCTTCTGGAAGGGAGAGCCGAGTTGTGACTATGAAACAAGGACCCCTCTGAGATTCAAAGAAGCCTTCATTGAGGCGTCCTTTATTCTTGAGATAAGGAGACTATGAATACGGGTATACGATTCGCGGGCTCACGACAACATTGGAGCTTCCTCCAACTCAAGTCTTCTAGGAGGCTTGGGTTGGAAGTTCTTTCGAAATTAAAATATAAAACTAGTGCGAACTTACATATGACAAAAGTCATTTGTGCACGGCTCTCGAGAGAACACTTCGAGTTTTCTATCACTGGAGTCCCCTTAAAGGGAGAACCGGCTCTTTCGATCATACTTTCTAAATTTTATTGTATCACATAATTATATTCATTAAAGTAAGTTTTATTGTTAAAACTCAAAACCCCGCGGAGTGAGAACGTTATTTCGACGACCTTTCCAAATTCCGCGATAGCAGACCCTCCGTCACCGAGTCAGAGAGGAATACAACGGCGACTACGGTCCATCGGAAGACTGCGGCTTGCCGACGCTCCACCAACCAAAGCTTTAGGAGGTAGAAATCTATTCCTCAATAGACAACGAAAAGTAGGTGAAGTGTTTTCAAAAACGGAATTCAATGATAAAAGGTCGCCAGCACAGTTTGCTCCTATCCTCGGTCCGCGCTTACGGGCCCAAAAGAGGAGCAAATTATATTACTCGTTAAAACGAGGTTACATCCTGCGCCATGATAAATAAACACAAACCTGGGACGTAACAACACATACGTGGGCATTAAACAAAAACATGTTTTAACTTTATCGATTTAACTGTTATTTGGTAAATCATGGTTTTTGCGTTTTGGGTTTTGCGGCATAAGCGTAATTTTTTCTGAGAGCATTCAACTACTACAATTGTTAAGTATGTAAATCTGATTATATTTAAGAATCTGACGGATTCCGACTATTGTATACACTTTTGTAGCGACCGAAAAATGACTTTTGTATCTCGTCTCGGAATACCTTCACAAAAACACGCAATTGTAATATTTTTTCTCTGTGGTTAGGTCGATAACCGACTCTGAATTTTTACAGAAACGATTATTAATACATTTAGTGAAGGTAAAAAAAATATGATAATCCTACGGAACGAAGCCTGGCGATAGGATTACCTTAAGGCGAAGTTGAAAGTGTACCACGTGACATACAAGTGCGCGAGCGAAAGCAGATATTTTAAAATAAATTGCTCAGAGAAGAGTGATATTTTGGGCAAACAAATTGTTGAGCTCTGCGTTAATGAGTGTTCTGCAGAGCGTGATGCTTTGTCTCTCCAAAAGGAAAACTCAACCATCTATGACAAAACTATGCTTAAAAAAATGTGAGGTTACGCCGACTTTCTACATACCCTTAGAGCACTGTTTTACCTACGGGCACGGTCTTACATACAAATCTTGAAACGAAGCTAAATTTTTGTGGTGGGGGTAGGCACGCTTATCGGCTTCACTTTTCGATTCACTAGGCGCCGCTACGCGTCGCTACCAGCAAGGGGAAGTAGTTTCCCCCTTACCTCTCACCGGCGAATGGGCCGAAGGTGTTTACGTATGTTTTTGTGGCGCGATTGTCGAAATAACCTGTATTTGCGACCATATACCAGAAGGTTCTACGCGATTTGCCATGATACATTTTTCATCGTGTCTTTACGCGTGAGTGTCAATTTTTTTTGGTAGTGTTTGCCAAAAAAATGCGAAATGGCTAAGGGTTGCGCGGTTCGCAATTGTAAAACGGGGCACAAAAATTGTAAGCAGAAATGCTCCGTGTTTCGCGTGCCCAGAAACGTCGAACGATACAAAAAATGGCTCGATGCTATTCCCGGACTGAAAGAGTCTCAGTACGTGTGCGAAAAACATTTCGAAGAACGATGTATTGTGAGACATTGGAGAAAAAAGGATGTAAATGGTCGTAATATGTGCTGGTATGAATTAATGTATTCAAAAAGTTTTCAGTTTTATTTAGATGATAGTAGTCATCTTTTTTTTTTCAACACATTTTTTTTATTGGTTCCGTATATTATGCAGTTTACACGACAGTACGATAAATTAAGTTAGGGCAAACGGCACATGCGTTGCGTTTGAGAGGGAAAAAGACAGAAGAGCTATTTCTCTCTTCGTCGCACCACTAATTCCCCTTGCCTTCACGCACCCAGCGGCAGAAATCGGAATGAAAAACAGAACCGCTAAGGGTGCCTACCCCCACTACCGCCGTTGTCAGACCTGTGATACGGCAACGGCGTATACACACAAAAACATACGTAAACACCTTGGGCCACGGTCTTACATACAAGTCTGACAACGGCGGTAGTGGGGGTAGGCACGCTTAGATGTTTTGCTTTTTATTCCGATTTCTGCCGCTTGGTGCGTGACGGCAAGGAGAAGTAGTGTTGCGACGAAGAGAGAAATAGCTCTTCTGTCCTTTTCCCTCCTGAACGCAACGCATGCGCCGTTTGCCCTAACTTAATTTACCGTAATGTCGTGTAAACTGCATAATATACGAAAGCAATAAAAAAAAATGTGTTGATTAAAAAAAGATGACTACTTTCATCGAAAAAAACTAAAAACTTTTTGAATACATTAATTCATACCAGCACATATTACGACCATTTACATCCTTTTTTCTCCAATGTCTCACAATACATCGTTCTTCGAAATGTTTTTTGCACACGTACGCAGACTCAGTCCCGGAATAGCATCGAGCCATTTTTTGTATCGTTCGACGTTTCTGGGCACGCGAAACACGGAGCATTTCTGCTTATTATTTTTATACCCCGTTTTGCAATTGCGAACCGCGCAACCCTTCGCCATTTCGCATTTTTTTTCTCGCAAACTACCAAAAAACTTCGTCAACTTTCGCAAACTACCAAAATAAAATCCACACTTACGCGTAAAAACACCACAAAAAATGGTCGCAAATAAAGGTTATTTCGACAATTGCGCCACAAAAATATACGTAAACACCTTAGGCCCATTTGCCGGTAAGAGGTAAGGGGGAACTACTTCCCCTTGCTAGTGGCGACGCGTAGCGGCGCCTAGTGAATCGAAAAGTGAAGCCGATAAGCATGCCTACCCCCACCACGAAAATTTAGCTTCGTTGCAAGACCTGCAAGATCGTGGTTTCCGCGAACTTCAAAACCCCAAAACTTATGGAATTAATGGGAAATGTCAGCCTCCCCCGACGGAATATCACTTAATATAATAGAATAAACAAGTTGACGGTGACAAAAATGTTCCCGTCTTTTTTCGGAAAAGTCCTCATACTGCCTAATTACCAAAAAATTAGATAAGAAAGCTCCCTACCTTACCGATCGGTTTCTGCGTTATTATTATTATTATTTCCACCAAAGCGCCATCCATCGGGAAAATAAAAAAGGCGAATAATATCGATAGTCGTCGCGCGTCGTTCTCATCGCGTCGCCGCCCCTTTCTTGCTCCTTCTCCTCGTCGCCGTGCCCCTCTTCTCCTTCTTCCATCCCCCATCGCCACACCAGTAAAGATGGACTCCTGAGGCAATTTTTATTTCGATGTACCCAGAACAGCCGCCGTTCGAGTGTCCAATATAAAGAAACGGAACGTTCGACTCGCCCAAACAAATTCATTCGCCTTTATGCATGCAACAATCTCGTAAATAATGATCGTGCAGGAGCCAGTCCAGGTAAAAAGCTTCGGTGTTTGCTCGTGTGTATTTTGTGATAAAGCGAGCGAGTGCATATCGCGCGAGGCTTCGTGGACGTTACCGAGATGAGGCACAATCATCGAATAATCGGCCAATATTGACAACTCGGCCGTTCGCAAAATCAATTCCTCGTTACTCATTCATTTCGCCGTCCGGGCTAATACGCGGAATCAAAAAAAAAATTACCCAACGCGAACACTCCGAATTATTGACGTTATTTTCCGTCGATCTGAACGATTCAAAGCTCGTCAAAATAATCACTTTGCATCCTTGTCGCGTGTGTTCTACGTCGATTTACGATTATTCTATAAATAAGAGACCGCGTCCCGAGCGTCTCGTCCCTCCTGGTATTGTCAAACTCACGAGCTGTTTATTTTTTTTGCCGCTCTAGCCGTGTACGAAAGTGCCAGAAAATTCCAGCTCCGATAAATATATGTTCCAATTGGATGCAATCGCGCGGCGTCAATTCTCCGCAGGAATAAATCATTTTTTTGTGTTTTAGGCTGCCATATGGCATTGCTTGAACCACTACGCTTATCCGGACGCTATATTTTTGGCTGAGAGGCTTTTCGCTGAAGGTAAGCAATTTATTTATCGTCCGACGCTTCTGTGCTACGACGGCAAAGTATTTAGTTGTACACGCACTGTACAGGTTTTTACACATTTTTCCTGTACAATGTTATTTTTTACGGTAAATTGTACTCGATTCTGCCCTGCGTGATTTTAGTGGCTTATTAATTTTCTTATTGTTGTATCTTGCTTATTTCTTTGCGGATTGGTTATTTCTTGTTTCTCGGTCGTAATTTTTACCATACAGTCTTCATATTTGACCCATATAACACTTTTTTCAAGAGGGAAAAATCGAAATTTAATCCTTAAGGGGGCACAACAGTTTTTAAAGTTTATATGAGACAACGTATTTTATTGGTCAGATTTGTTTGAAACTTGGTATAAATATACTCCAATATACATGATTAAACATGTATCTGTTTGGTATATTTATGCCAACCCAAACGAACACAGTTAAGGGGTTAAAAGTACAACTTGACTGTCTACGCACACGGAATAGTGAGAAAAACAGTGTTATATGTAAAATGAATTTGGAATTTCAAGTAAATCTGGTAAAAAAAAATGTTTTCTCATACAAACGTTAACACTCCTGTTTAACCCCCTTAAAGGTTAAATTTTGGAAATTGCTGAAATACATGTTTGATTATTTGTATTTTAGTGCATTTATGCCAAATTTCAAGTAAATCTAGGAAGAAAACAATATGTTGTCTTGTACGAACTTTAAAACCCCTGTTTCACCCCCTTAAGGGTTGAATTTCGGATTTTACCACTCTTGGAAAAAGTCTTATTTTGAGGAATTAGGGGCCACAGATGTCGCAATATTCCCGTACAATGCTTCCATTCGTATGCCCTGCGGGTTTCATTTTTATTTTTGTTTACTCTAAGCTCCGGGCCTTTTTTTGGAGAAAATGATCATTTTTATCGGCTTTATTTTTAGACATAATATAATGCCATGTGTACAAACAAAATGTGAGTAATATTGCAAGCTGTGATATTTCTGGAAACGAAAATCTATGCAAAGTCCATAGTTCTTCATTATTTGAGTACAAAAGTTCAATTCGTCCTTTCAATTACGTGTGAAAATCCATTTTCTCACTTTATTCGTAATTTACAAAGAATTTCGGGCAACACAGTTATTTTTTCTGGCCTGTGATACTTAACGTATAGCGTTGGAATTTTTTTCAATTTACAAAGCTACCATCAAATTACGTTATTTTAAGCCAAACGCATATTTGCGTTTCCTGGAGCAAAAGGGTTGAGGAGGGTCGAGCGTTTAGCTGATGGAGCTCGAGTAGAGTGCTTTATTTCAAGTAGATACCGTCGAAAAATGTTCGACATTGAAGATTCTGTAAGTTAGGCAATTGTCTTTGGAAAAGTAACATATTAAAATCTAGACAATTTTTATACACTTTCTTGAAAAGAATTGCGTATAGAGGGGAAACTTTATTGTGAATGTGTACAGTGAAAATGTTAGCGAGCTATATCAGCTACGGAATTCATGATTTTTCATAAGAAACTGTTCTAAATTGTTGAGATTATAGTATAGAGGAACTGCATAATTAAAATGATACTAGAACTAAATAGTAGAATTCATTGTAATAGAAATATATAGTGGATTTTATTACAATAGAACTATATAGTGGAATTTATTGTAATAGAACTATTTAGTGGATTTTATTACAATAGAACTATATAGTGGAAAATATGTATATAGTAGAACTATATAGACATTTTCATTTAAATATTTGCGAATAGGAGCTGATTTTTATGTCAATGCGAACAGCAAAAAATGTAATGATTTTATTTTATTTACTAAATTTATGATTTTCCATAAAAAGCGGTGGTAAATTGTTGATATTATAGTATAGTGAAACTTATTGTAGTAGAGTTAGATTATAGTATAGTGAAACTTATTATAATAGAGTTATTATAGTAATGGAACTTATCATAGTCGGACTATATAGCGTATATATTAGAATTGTAAATAGGGGTCGACTTTTTGGTCAACGTTAAAGCGTTAGCAAGCTACATCAGCTACTAAGTTCATGATTTTTCATAAGAAACTGTGCTAAATTGTTGAGATTATAGTACAGCGGAACTATATACTGGAACTTACTATAGTGTAACTTATTATAGTAGAACTATATAGTGGAACTTATACTAGAACTATGTAAGAGAACTATGTAGTGTATGCAGTCGAGCCATATACATTTTTTTGTGTAAATAATTGTGAATAGGGGTGGCATTATTTTGTCAATGTGAACATCGAAGACGTTAGCGAGCCATATCAGCTACTAAATTTACGATTTTTCATAAGGAACTATGCTAAATTGTTGAGATTATAATATAATGGAACTTATTATTGTAGAACAGTATCGTGGCACTTACCATAGTGGAACTATGGAGTTGAACTTATTGTAGTAGAACTATGTAGTGGAGCTCATTATAGTAGAATTATATAGTGGAACTTATTATAGTAGAAGTATATAGTGGAACTTATTAGAGTAGAACTACATAGTGAAACTTATTATAGTAGAACTATATAGTGGAACTTATTAGAGTAGAACTATATAGTGAAATTTATTATAGTAGAACTATATAGTGGAACTCATTAGAGTAGAACTATATAGTGAAACTTATTATAGTATAATTATATAGTGGAACTTATACTAGAACCACATAATATGGAACTTATAGAAGAACTATATAATGTATATAGTAGAACTATATACACATTTCCTTGTAAATAATTGCAAACGGAGGCGAACGTTTTTTTTTAAAGTGAATAGTAAAAATTTTACTGAGTTATATTAGCTACTAAATTAATATCTTTTTCGTGAGAAACTGTGGTGAATTGTTGAGGTTGTAGTATAGAGAATCTATATAGTGGAACTTATTACAGCAGAACTATATAGTGGAACAGGCTATAGTAGAGCTATATAGTGGAACTTACTGTAGCAAAACTATATAGTGGAACTCACTATAGTAGAACTATATCGTGGAACTTATCACAGTAAAACTATGTACACATTTGAATAATTGAGAATAGAGGCGAAATTTAATGATCAATGTGAACTGCGGAAATGTTAAAGAGGTATATCAGCTACTAAAGTCATGATTCTTTAATAAGAAACTGTGCTGAATTGTTGAAACTATAGTACAGTAAAACTATATGGTGGAACTTATTATTGTAGAATGATATAGTGGAGCTTATTATTGTAGAATGATATAGTGGAACTAATTAATTTCCAAGTTACAACTTTCATTGGATGAAGGATATTGTAACGTGCATTGGTAAAGCCTTCCATCCTCCTTGATCGTCCGCGTTTCATATTTGCAAATTTTCTACATTACTTGACATTTCCCCTGTAATCCTAAGAGTATTTAGTTGCGCTTTACATCCATCGCAAATATGCCTCTTCCACTATACATAATCTGTACTTGGCGTTACTACATCCCTTAGCGCCATCCTTTCCTACAATTCCTCTTCTCGTGCATCCCCTGTTCTCCCTTTGTTCCTTCTCTCCTTATCCTATTCATATATTTCCTCTCCGCTTATGCTGTTTCCCCTGGTACTTTTCGTGATACGCGGAACCAGTTACATCGCAATAATCCTCTTGTATTCATTTTTCTCCTATTATTCCAATGGCTTCTTCGGTATTCCTTCGCACTAGCTCGAAGTTTATCCTTGCCTGGTACTATTAAGGGACGATTGTTGGATTATATTGGGTACGATAGAAATAATTATACGTCGAGTTGTGCACAAATATTACAACAGTATGATTCTGTCGCGAAGATGATAAGTATTGTTGATTGGAACACTCGTTTCTCGTTCTTTCAGTGGATTCGGAGGATACACTGTTCCTTTTAGCGACGTGCTACTATCGCTCAGGACGAGTGAGACAAGCTCACGCGCTGCTCTCGAAAAAAGCAGCGAGCTCGTCGCAGTGCAGATTTTTATTAGCAAAATGTTGCTACGACTTGGAGAAGTAATTCATTCCTTCATTCATTTATTAGCTAACGGGGACGAACTTAAGGGATCACCACAGTGTAACGGATCGAAAAATAGCTCATTGTTTCTTTCGATTGTTAAATACACTAATCAGTCTCATTTTTCAATGTCAAATCCAAGCACTTGTGATGAACGGAAAATAACATTTTAAACGTTTAATTTGATTTTTTTACATTCGAATTTTTTATTGAAATTGAATTTTGTATTTTTTTAACGGTTGAAAATGTTTTCGAAGAAAAGGAGTCCTCACGGCGTACACGGTTGTGGCCGTAAATATAATCTGTTAAAAAAAAATTGTAAAAAGATTATTAATCAGTATGAAAGCCGCTAGCTAGGGAGGATTTTTGAAAATCGAAATTGACAAAATGGTGGCGCTTAAAAAAAGTATCGAATTTAGCCTGTTGTTTCGACAGTTTTTTGTTAAAAAAATATGAAGATTAAAAAAAAGCTTCCATAGCAAAATAACGAATTGCGTGAAGAGTGTTTTGTTGCGTTTGAAGTTTTCAAAAAATCGAACATGATTCCTTAATGTATTTTTTTTTACTTTACAGTGTTTCATTTGTTTTCCGAATAACAGTTTTTTTTTTCGAATTCTTATTTTAATGTTTAAGATTTTCACATATTGGGTCTTGAAAAAAAATTATGTTTTTCATTTGACCGCAAAGTCCGTGAAATATTTGCGAAACCTGTGTGGAAAACCTGGCTAAGTCAGGGAATTATTAAGGGGCTATACGAGTGTGAATGCTGAAAATTTGGGTGATTTTCGGGAATATTTTGGAAGGAAAGTACTGAATTAAATCTTTCGGAAAATTAACAATATATTTGGCTATATTTGACTTATATTGCATAATTTTATTTCGCTATATTTGACCTATATTGCATAATAAATCTCATCTCATATTCTTGAAAGTATAAACTGTCGAAAAAGGCAACAAAAAAATCGATTTTTCGAAAGTTTCGCACTGTTGTAGCCCCTTGAATCTCTGATGCGTAAGAATCACGTTAAAAATACAAACTGACGCAGGTACTCGGAAGCGGAGGCCGCCATAACGGGTGGTTACTACAAGCAGCTGAAGAATTTGGAGGATATAGTCGCGCAGTTTGGCGATCAGGCGTGTTTTTCGCTCCAAATAATAGCGAAGATTTATTACAAAATGATGCGAACGTCGAGAGCCAACGAGGCTCACAAGCTCGCCCTCAAGATCAATCCCTTCTTGTGGCATTCCTTCGAGGAGCTTTGCAACGCGGGCGACAAGGTCGATCCGGCCAAGACCTTTCAGCTCGACAAGCTCGAAAACTTCTCAATGTGTCACGGCACAACGCCCATCCTCAATTACGTGACCGAACCCGATCTCATCGTTACGAGCAACGCCAACAACAATACGCCAACGACTAACAGCAACAACGTGTAATTATATTTATTTAATGCTCATTACTTTTGAAAAATACGGATACCGTGCACGAACTTTTCGATTGGCAGGCAAAATTACAGTCCTCGGCTGAATTAAGGCGCAATTTCTTTCCTCCTGAAATATGGAGCGAAAAGTCAGTGAGTTTTGAAAATTTTCGGGATTTTTTCCAGAATTTACTTTTTGCAAGAATTACGAAAAAATGAAACTCACTTTAAAAAACATTGAAAACTATAAAATTGAATATTTTTGTATATTTTTTGTATTTACATTATTCTTGATTATATACGAAAAAAGTTATGTCTAAAGCTTTATACATTTGCATTCGATTTGTCGATACGCAACCATCCAATTATTATTGTAGATAAGTGTTTATATTTATTTTTTATTTATGGGCACCGACATAAAAATTTCGGTTTATAAAGAACAGGTTTTGTATTTGCTTTTGATGTATTTGATTTACTTTACGGTGTGTAAACTATTTTCCGAACTTCAGGTAAAAAAACAGTTATTTTAACATTTAACATTTAACAGAAAAATTACATTTTTTATTTGACTACAATCTTTCTGGAATATTTGCAAAACCAGGAAAACTTGGGGAATTTCTCAGTCAATAATGCACAACAAGCATGTGGAGGTTTCTCACTGAAAGATAAAAAACAAACTGCAAAAGCTTTCTTCAAATTATCTACTATTTTTTACTCACTCGGTGACCTTGAAAATTGCTTTTTTTTTTTTAAAAAATGATTGCTGTTCTCAAAAACTCGCGTGCTTCTTTTAGAAAATGAAGATCGAAATTTCTTACAGACTCGAAAAAGCCGAGATTCATTTCTTAATTGTCCAAATAAAATGTTTTTTTTTTTAATGATTTTCTCCGCAAAGTTTTCTGCAGCTTTTGAAAATGCGATCCCCCTCGAGAACCATGGGGATTCGAAACTTAAAACGTAGAAGTATAAACATCAATGAAGGAGGTTGGAGCGTTAGCCACAACCCATTATAAATAACTAAAAATTTTATCATGAATTGTATAAAACATTCGGGGACGCAGTTTTTTTCTTTTCATAATAATCATCGATAATGTTATACTTTTTCAAGTTGGTAGAAAGACAAAAGTTTTTCTGAATTACGTAATAAAAATATAAAAGTGCATAATTTGTCCCTTCAATTACACATTTTATGAAAAAATTGCCATCTACAGAATAAATTTATAGCTCGTATGAATTTTTTTGAGATCCATTGAAAAAAAAAACATTCACGAACCGTCATTTGACTAAACTGGATCGCTCCAACCTTAAAAAACGGTCAAGTTCGTTACACATTTAAACAAATGTGTCACAATGGTGATATCACTGCCGGTGTAAAAACAATCATTTTGAATATACGTTTCAAATGTATATCAAACGTGATCGCTTTTAAGGGACAACACCACTGTGACCCCCTGTTTTTTTGCCATTTTTCAAGAATTTTTTTTTCTGGGAAAAAAAAGAGATATTCGAAAAAATTTTGTTTTGTTTTGTTCGTTGTTTATTGAAGATACATAAAAAAAAATTTCAAATTTTTCACGCCCCATGGTGACGCTGGGGAAGCTCCCGCGTCAGGTACTGTTGCCTCTGCAGTGGTTCGCGGCACGCAGCAGAACTCTCTTCAAAGTCGATCTGAAAAAAAAATACCGAGTGTTTTCGTTAATAATATGATATTTTGAAGAGAATTACATAGGGATTTGAAAAAATATTGATTTTTAAAAAATAGGCACGCTTTTGAAATTAAAGGACGATTTTCGAGCAAAATTTCTCGTCGAAAATAGGCTATAACTTTTATTATTATTGAGATATCGAAAAAATCCTATGTACTTCTTTAGATAATCTAGTTTTATTGATGCAGTCCAAATTTGAAGTCGATCGGATAAAAATTGCTCGAGTTCTGCTGCGTGCCGCACTCAAAAAAGTGGTTTTGAGAAAAACGCGTTCAAAGTTTTAGGTTTGTTAATTTATGCGATAAATTGGGAAAAAAATTGTTTACCTTTAATCAGCGATGCCGGCACCATATAGCTGGCCTTCAAGAAGCAAATCATTGTCCCTAGCATCTTTTCTCGAACTTGTAGAGGCTCTTCTTGCCTCTTTTGCAGCGTCTGTGAGCGAGCGCTCCGCCATATCAAACTTGATCGCTTTTAAGGGACAACACCACTGTGACCCCCTGTTTTTTTGCCATTTTTCAAGAATTTTTTTTTGTGGGAAAAAAAAGAGATATTCGAAAAAATTTTGTTTTGTTTTGTTCGTTGTTTATTGAAGATACATAAAAAAAAATTTCAAATTTTTCACGCCCCATGGTGACGCTGGGGAAGCTCCCGCGTCAGGTACTGTTGCCTCTGCAGTGGTTCGCGGCACGCAGCAGAACTTTCTTCAAAGTCGATCTGAAAAAAAAAATACCGAGTGTTTTCGTTAATAATATGATATTTTGAAGAGAAGTACATAGGGATTTGAAAAAATATTGATTTTTAAAAAATAGGCACGCTTTTGAAATTAAAGGACGATTTTCGAGCAAAATTTCTCGTCGAAAATAGGCTATAACTTTTTTTATTATTGAGATATCGAAAAAATCCTATGTACTTCTTTAGATAATCTAGTTTTATTGATGCAGTCCAAATTTGAAGTCGATCGGATAAAAATTGCTCGAGTTCTGCTGCGTGCCGCACTCAAAAAAGTGGTTTTGAGAAAAACGCGTTCAAAGCTTTAGGTTTGTTAATTTATGCGATAAATTGGGGAAAAAATTGTTTACCTTTAATCAGCGATGCCGGCACCATATAGCTGGCCTTCAAGAAGCAAATCATTGTCCCTAGCATCTTTTCTCGAACTTGTAGAGGCTCTTCTTGCCTCTTTTGCAGCGTCTGTGAGCGAGCGCTCCGCCAGCTCGATCCGCGCTGCGTCGGTTTCAACGCAAAAATTGAAACAATTTGGGCCGATAGTTATCCCCAACGTCTCCAAAACTTTCATGAGGCTTCTCAGGCCATCATTGAATAATAATACCGCGATATCAGCTGCAATATCGACGATTGACGATTGACGACTTGAAAATTTTTCAATTATCGCCACCTATGGCTTTTTTTCGAAACTATATTTATAACAATAGCCGGTTTTTGTGAAGGGAGACAAAAGAATACCTGGGAAAGACCCGCAGGACCTGGGAAAGGCCCGGTATACCTGCCGACCCTGAGGCGCGCAGCTGCGCGGGACCCCGAGCGTCACGGAGCGCTGCACCGCTCCACAAAATATTCAATATCTCCGAAAATAATTATTTTTTCGACCTGGGTCCAACGGCATCTTAATCTTAAATGTATTTTAGATTTTTCTCGATGGTTTTCAAAAAATCGACTTTTGGAAGCCGTCACAGTGGTGTTGTCCCTTAAGGAGGTTGGCGCGATCAAGTGTGATACACATTTAAAACGTATATTGAAAATGATTGTTTTTACACCGCCAGTGTATATCACCATTGTGACAGATTTTTCAACTTCATTCGCATCGCATATTCGGTAATTTGTGATTCTCGTTTCTCAGGACTCCAGCGTGTCAGACGACGATGGCGAACGGATCACCGGGTGTGAGACTGTACTCCACGTCGTTGGAGGAGAGCCCCCAGTCCGGCCAGCAGCCGCCCTCTGCGGTGCCACCCTCGCATTACAACAACAGCTCGACGTTATCCCCGAGAGGAAAACCACCGCGCTACCGAAGCATGTTCAGTAATTCTATGAGCCCGCTCACACCGAGCTTCGGTATACTTCCACTGGACTCGAACAGTCCCGAGCCGGCGATACTCCCGTCTCACGTCTCCATCAACGAAGGTAGCGACCTCAAGAGCCTCGCCAAGCGAGTCTGCAGCCTCAGGGCGCATGTCGGGGTAAGCATAAATCTCTCAAGGTAGTCCTTTCGCTTTACACTAGTCATATCACTGATCATACTTGAGACTTGTACAATTTACATTTTTAACAAATGCAAAAAAAAAATCGTAATAACTAAATTTTCCATGTGCAAACTGTTTTAATTAAAGTTCACATTTAATCAGAAAAATGAAAAAAAATAGTTATTCCAACGATTCGCGTAGTATTTCTAGGTTTGATATTTGGCAATATTAGTTCTATCTCCGTCTCTTTTTACTCAACCAGGCGAGTTTAATCTCTATGCTTTTCAACGTCGATCTGTCAGAACAATGTCAGGCGCGAGAAATATAAAGCATTGTATTCGGGCCACGACTGGTGAAAAGCGTGGAAAATTTGTGTCGGCGAAATATGTCGGTTAAAAATGAAATATGTGTGGAAATTCGAATGAGTGAGATGAGGTTAGGACTACAGTCAGCTGTTGCCTTGCTGTCACGTCTCTTTATCGTAGCAAGTGGTAAGGGGTCGTCCATATATTACGTAATTCTAAATTTGCGGGGGGGAGGTTCGTCTGCGGATGACGGTAAATGATGGATGGGGGGGGGGGGGGGGGCGTTTCGAAATTGACGTCATTCTTGTGATACCAGTTAATTCAAAATGTACAATAGTATATTGTACAACTAGAGTGGTTTCCCCGCACGAGTGATGAAAAATATTTTGCAAGTACCTAATGGTATTAATTATTGAACTCATTATTTATTTATTTATTACATAAGGTTTGTCTACATTATATTCGAGAACTTCAAATAATCAGCGTACCTATGAAAATAGTTCGATCGAGCCAAAATGAATATGGGGAGGATACGGAGATATTACCCGTGATCCAGGATTTGCAAGAATGGGTGAAAACTCCGTGGGAGCTATCCAAAGAAAACTAAAGAATAGGGAAGAATAATATTATTATATTAATGAAAATTGCCAAAGTACAAAATAATAAAAGATGATTCTATAACAAAATGTGGGAGCTATCCAAAGAAAACTAAAGAATAGGGAAGAATAATATTATTATATTAATAAACATTGCCAAAGTACAAAATAATAAAAGATGATTCTATAACAAAATGTTTTAACGTTACCCAATTTTTCTCAAATCCGCAAATGTTTTAATTTTGCCAAACTGGTAATGACGTCAGTTTTGCGAGAGGGGGGGGGGGGTCATTAGGAAATGACGATAGGATGATTGTAGGGGGTCGAAAATCAGAAAAAATCGATGACATAATATATAGACGGCCCTTAATAAATCCAATACCGGAAGTTCAAATTAAACTTGATATTACATAAAAATTAGGTCAATAAGCGTAATTTTTTCTGAGAGCACTGGATTACTACAAG
This sequence comes from Ophion obscuratus, assembly GCA_964007375.1. Taxonomy (NCBI): domain Eukaryota; kingdom Metazoa; phylum Arthropoda; class Insecta; order Hymenoptera; family Ichneumonidae; genus Ophion; species Ophion obscuratus. The sequence continues at coordinate 4,176,979 of OZ023324.1, forward strand.
TGTTAAGTATGTAAATATGATTATTTTTAAGAATCTGACGGATTCCCACTATTATATACACTTTTGTAGCGACCGGAAATCGGGTTTTTGTACGTCGTCGCGGAATTCCTTTACAAAAATACGCAATTTTAATATTTCTTTTCTCAATATATTATTAATATATTTAGAAAAGGTTAAAGGAAAAAATACGAAAATCGTATGGATTGAATATATTATTAATATATTTTTATATTTCCTATGGATTGAATATATTATAAATATATTATTAATATATTTTGTGAACCCGGGTAAAAATGAATATATATAATCATATATAATTGTATACAAAAATTGGCCCGATAGAATTGTATACTATTGTATATGATCAATTAATATACAATTATATATGATTATATATATATATATATATATATATATATATATATATATATATATATAATTGTATACAATTGTATACAATTGTATATGATCAATTAATATACAATTGTATACAATTCTATCCGGCCAATTTTTGTATACCATTATATATGATTATATATATTCATTTTTACTCGGGAAGGTTAAAGAAAAATATGAAAATCCTATGGATTGAAGCTTGGCGACAGGATTACCTTAACTCTTCTCGCTTCGCTTGGTACATCAAATAATCGAGCTTTCATTGCATTCGAGCTTTTTGAGGCTACTAGGACGTTGAATAAGTTCTCGCTGTTTTCCAACAGATGGCGTCACCAGAACTGCGTACACGTAGTGTGAGCAAGCTTGAAATTCAGTGTATGTTATTTCGCTACAGATTACAGTGGCACTTTTCGAATTTTCATATTTTACAAATCAGGGTGGCATTCCGTATGAAAACGGGAAGCTTTAAGGGGAGGATAGGGGTTTCAGGGTGAAAGAATAACACTTTTTTGCGAATTTTTTTCATCTATATGGATAGAGTAAATTTATTGAAACCTTTTGTATATTGTTAAGTGTGATTTCAAGAACATTCCGTGAAATTTGTACGCGAAAATATCCACAAACAAGCCGGTGACAAAGCTTTTCCAAGAACGCCTTTGGAAAAACACGATTTGCGGTGTTCACCGTATCTCAGCTAGAAATTATCTGAAATCAAGTAGCATGAAAATTTAGTCAAAGTATCATCAAATCCTCCCCCCAACGGTCTTTGATAATGTTTTTTTTTTCATTTCTAAATTTTTGGTGGTCATGTAAAGTGAAAAGTGCTATTTTTCACGAAAAACTCCGCCATTTTGGGGGTGGAAAACCCCCTCAGTGTAAAAAAATCTCAAACTAACCGTTGGGGGAGGTATTTTACATGCGGAAAGTGTGTACCAAGTTTGAAATAAATCGGTCATGTAGTTTTCAAATGGCAGTGAACGCGGACTTTGAAAAAGTGGTTTCGAGAAAAACGCGACACCGGCTTGTTTGTGAATATTTTCACGTACAAATTTCACGGAATGTTCTTAAAATGACACTTAACAATGTACAAAAGATTTCAATAAATTTACTCTATCCATACAGATGAAAAGAATTCGCAAAAAGTGTTTTTTTTTTCATGCTGAAACCTCTACCCTCCCCTTAAAGATTTTTACATTTTCACGTCATCGGGGCACGCGGAAAGGTAAATTCCAGGCGTCAGATTTTTGCCCTTTGCCTAAAAAACGACCGAATGGCAAAATTCCGAGATTTGCACATTACGTTTAATCGCGTTTCGCGATAACAGAAACGGGAAGATAAGATAAAAATTTGTAACCGTTTTGTAGCTGAAAACTCCGCCTTTCCAATGCTCTCCTCATGAACGTTATGCGACCTTTTTTTTACCGAAGTTATGACTTTTCAAAATCGAAATACGCAACTTTTTCCTTGGCCGTCAATAACTCAGTCAAAAAAACCGTAGAGAGCTTGCTACAAAACGATTTTAAAGCGAACAACGTGGTTCTTCAAAACGACGCAAAAACTTCTTCGAAAGAAAATTGCGTTCCCCGTGCATATCCTCAAAGTTGTGAAATTTTTTTACTTTTTGCTTTTTGTAGTTCAACGGGTAAAAAGACCATAAAAAAAGAAAACATTATTTTTAATTCAACATTTCTAAAAAGCGAAATTCACGCTTCAAGATGATTTTTAAAATTTTTTCTACCGTTATTTTCTACTGAGATACAGCTGTTCAAATATGGTCAAAATTTTGGCGAAAAATCAGTGATCCTTCAATTGTTGCGCTTAGTGTACAAGCAAACTTGAAATTTCGTGTATGTCATTTCGCCGAAATGTGAATAACGTTTTTTTTTTCATAGTGTTAAACGTGTCAAATTTCGTGCCGAAAAAGAGTATTTGCGGGGAATTTTACTGCACTACTTTATTTAAAAAAAAATCTGCACACAGAATTCTCGTTGAGAATTACGGCGGCAATGCTCTGTCGGTAACAACATGCAGAGATTGATTTAGACGCTTCGAAAGTAATGATTTTGATGTGTTGAATTGGTGGCGTTACTTTTTGATTACTCTTGTCAGACGCTAGTTGAACATGCAGAATTATTAGAAGTTGATCATACAAGAGTTTCGAAACGTTTGAAAGCATTGGGAATGATTTAAAAAAAATAAAGCATTAAGGGGTAACGACTCTGTAGAATTTTGAAAAAAATTGGCTTAAGGGGGGATTGTCTTTTTTTTCGCAAAATTTACCGCTTTTTGGGAATTTTTTTGTGAAGAAGGTATACAACGGAAAACTTGTGAAACTTGGCATATAGTTTTATTGATCTGTTTACTACATACAAAAAAATGTTTAAACAATTTCTTCAAAAAATCCGCCTCCCACCCCCCTCGACGCGCGATGGTCCTTTTTTGATGGTGTGCACGATTACAGCCTTCACGTTCATCCTGCAACAAAAACCCAAAAAGCATTTTACTTTAGACACATATAGCTATCGTTCGATGAAGGGAAAAAAAAAATTGACGATTTGGTGACGTTTTGAACTTGAAGTATCGATTTTTCGAAAAAAATTGATCGATTTTTTGTTATAAATAAAAAACTATTAAACGTATTGCTTTTTTGCTTTATCAAACGATAAAAGGATATCAGCTGAGCATTCTGTCCAAATTTGAAGGCAATCGGTTGAATAGTTTTTGAGAAATCGCGCACACCATCAAAAAAGGACCATCGCGCGTCGAGGGGGGTGGGAGGCGGATTTTTTGATGAAATTGTTTAAAATTTTTTTTGTATGTAGTAAACAGATCAATAAAACTATATGCCAAGTTTCACAAGTTTTCCGTTGTAAACTTTCTTCACAAAAAAATTCCCAAAAAGCGGTAAATTTTGCGAAAAAAAAGACAATCCCCCCTTAAGAGGTGCTTTGAACCATCTAGAATAAGGGGGGGAATAGTTTGGTACCTGTAAAACAAAGGTCCGCAGGCTCGTGTGTGACGTCGACCATTTTTCTCGGAACACAATTTTTCAAAACGGCACGCATCATAACTCCAACAATTTTCATTCGTTTCACTCCAAATTTTGAGCACATCTTCAAAATAACATTCCGAAGAAAAATACGCACGCAATTCTCCATCAGATAATTATAACATTAGTTATTAACAAATGATTCTTCTTTCATTATGTCGAAAATTGAATCTTTACTTTAAATGCTTGCCAATTACAACAAAATACATATTTTCAAAATCCCCTACGTATTTCTCTAGCTATACTCATATAAATTAATAGAATTTTTTTTATTTCTTCCAAATTCACATTCGCTCCAGATAATTTTTTAATATACATTTTTTTTGCTTACTTGAAGATACGAATAATAATATTGTTTAATAATATTATCCTCTTGGCGTTCCACCGAAAAAAAAAATTACACAAAATCACTTTAACTTTAGAAGTTTACAGTAGCGCAGGCCTTTAATTTTCACGAGAAAAAAACCGCGAGCACTTGTTCAACATCCCAATATTATAGTATTTCTTTGTTTCTCCTTGTTCGCCCGCTGATCCTCGACGACTTCTCGCAGCAGTTGATGTCGAGAAAAGAGACGCCCCTTCAACAGGGCAAGCCGGTTTTCTCGCAATCGGGTAACACGAGTAACACTGCCAATATAGTAACCGTTACGCCAACGACGCCGACGCCCACGGCTCCGACCCTCCAGGGACCCAACGTGAGGCGTTCCTCGAGGCTCTTCAGTCACAGCTACTCGGTGAAGGTACGCTCGGGCTTTTTCACATCGCTTCTCCCAAGTGTCGCCTCTCCCAACGAGCTATACGAGAATTTTTTTTTCCCCTCACCAGGAAAACAACAAGTCGCCGAACCGAAACAAATTCGTCACGCCCAAGTCACCCTCGCGCAAGACCAAAGCTCGTCTGTCAAAGACTAATCTTAATAAGGCCAACTTCAACGAATTGAACGAGAGGAATAGAAGCGAGAAAGAGAAGAGTGAGACGATAACGTCGGAGAAAATGGTGGCGGCGACCAACGCCCTTAATCACAGTAACGCTTCCCACTGCGCGTTGATGCTACAGAAACAATGCGCGGGTAAGTGTGTCCGATAAATGCATCAATTTCAAACTAGTCCTGTAGCAATGCAACTTTCACACCGTACAAAAATGACAAGAGAACAATGTGCATTTGCAATTCACACGAATTCTTTTCTATACCATTTGTCATTAATATCCTATTTATACAAATAATTATCTTCCGATATGTTGGAATTTGAGGAAAGTACAGCGTTTAATGAATTGTATTAAGGGGTCTTTTCACTTTAGACGCTAAAATAGGCTATTTGAATGCATTTTATTGATCGGTTCATGCTATAGATATTGATATAAAAGTTGTTACGCTTAACAAATACTTTCGAACTACATTTAACACTTTTTTTTATCTATGTATGTCACTATTTCTAGACGAAAATGGTAGTTAAAAAAATGTCCTAAAAATATTATAGATCTGCGCTGTTGATGAAATCTCGGAGATGGATCATCCGAAACAAAAAAATCAAACGGTTTTAGATTTAGTATGTTAATGGCTATAGCGCATATCATACGATTTTTTATATATGCAAATATAACAAAATGGCGGACATTAAAAAAAAACGTTTTTTTCACCGATTTTGGCAACAAAAAATATTAGGTGTACAAATAAGTTTTAGGACAGTTTTCAAAAAATTCAAGACTTATTAAAAAAGAAGTAAAACACAGTTATTCATCGAAGTAATCTCCATCGCACTGAAAGACCTTCAGCCATCTCTCAGGTAACTCGCGGATGCCTTTTGCAAAGAAACTTTCGTATTGCGAGGTGAGAAATTTAGCGACCCATTTTTCCACTTCTTCAAATGTTTTGAATCGCACGTCAGACAAATCGTTCTGCATTTTCCGGAATAAATGATAGTCGGATGGGGCTAAGTCTGGTGAATACGCCGGGTGTGGTACAGCTTCCCATCCAAGCGCTAGTAACGTATCCTTGACCGGTTTACCCACATGAGGCCGCGCGTTGTCATGGAGCAGTTTTACTGGACGTTTTCCTTTACCAGAAAATGGACGTTTCTTCTCAATTTCTTGATTCACTTGCATCAATTGATGACAATAGCGATCGGTAGTAACTGTTTGACCAGGTTTGAGAAGTTCATAATACAGTACGCTTTTCATATCCCACCATATGCACAGCATGACTTTGTTACAATGAACATTGCGCTTTGGCGTGGATGTTGTCGGCTCGCCGGGGTCAAGCTAATGATATTTGCGTTTCGGATTATCAAAATAAATCCACTTTTCACCGCCGGTCACAATTTTCCACCAGAAAGACTTTCTATGTTGCTTGTTGTAAAGACTCACACAAATGTTAAGAGGGCTGTTTTTATTTTCTTGAGTCAGAAAGTGTGGTACCCACTTTGTTCCTTTTCGAATCTTCCCCATTCCTTTTAAACGATAAGAAACATTTTGTTGAGTTACTCCAAGCTGTTCCGAAAGTTGTTTCTCCGTCTGACAAGAGTTTTCATCCAGCAACGCTTGCAGTTCCTGATCGTCCACCTTTACAGGAGGCCCCGTGCGTTCACGGTCACTAACGTCGAAATCACCTTCTTTGAATCGCTTATACCAATACTCACATGTACTTTTAGATACAATGTTGTCTCCAAGAACAGAACATATCGATTCACACGCTTTCCTAACACTTTTTCCTTGGTGGAATTCATAGCGAATGCAGTGTCTAATAAATAGCTTATCGGTCTGCATGTTTAATTTACAGAATTTATAGGTTATGTTTATGACTCCTTTACGTTTCGATACTACATATCAAGCGCCATCTATGATAAGTGAGCAGGACCTTTGAATTAATTTAGAATAGCTGTTATGATACAAAATCGAAGTGTCCTAAAACTTATTTGTACACCTAATAGTAAATATCAAAAATAAAAAAAAATCCTTAATATAGCTATAGTTGTAAAGAATATGTTGTTTAAAATTCATAAGGACCGGTTCAGTAGTTTCGAAGATTTTATCAACGAGCCGTCGAAAAATGCGTTTAAAATTTGTTTGGGTTACATAAATACATGAAATTTTTTTAAAATGTATTTCGACAGTGTATTTATTACGTGTAACAACTTTTATATCAATAACTCTAATATAAGCATATCAAAAAAAATTGTGAAAATAGCCTTTTTTAGCGTCTAATGTGAGAAAACCCCTTAAGGGCTTAGGCAACTGTGACGTTGACGTGCTGTAGCGTTTCAAGTTTTTCGAATTTCGCTTTGAAACATTGGGAAAATATTCTACATATGAGGCATTCCACGTCACTTCAGCCAGTAAAAAAAATCCACAAGTAATGTTGAAAAATCGAGTTACTTTATTGAAAAATACTCACCGAGTGTCGACATTTAAAAAAAAATTCTGACGTTTTTTCTCGTTGATTACCATTTTTTAAATATTTTTTCATTCGAATGGCTGTATCTTTGGCAGGATTTGACGTATTTATATTCGTAAAAAACGAAAATGTGCGTCTTTTTCTACCCTTGCAGAAAAAAATTAACTTATATTTTATTGAGCAAGTCGAACGTCCGTTTCAGGGCAAAACATGCAAAAATATTTTTTTTCTCAAGGAAAGACACTTGTAATTTTATTTTTAAGAATTTCCCCGAATTGCGAATACGAAAAGCGTATTTTTGGTATTTTTTATATTATGGGATTCCTAAACACCGTGAAGTAACAGCTATTTTTATTGTTTTTATTTATTTTTTATTAATATTCGATTGAAGAGTGTGGAGCACTCGCTGTATGTTTACCAGATTTTTGAAATACATATATGACATATACGTCATATGTATTGGAGCCTTGGAGTGCTCCACACTTCAATCGAATATTAAAAAAAAAAATTAAAATAAAAATAACTGTTACTTCACGGTGTTTACGAGTCCCATAATATAAAAAATACCAAAAATCCCTTTTTCGTATTCACAATTCGGGAAAATTCTTAAAAATAAAATAAAATGTGTTTTTCCTTGAGAAAAAAAATATTTTTGCATATTTTGCCCTGAAACGGACGTTCGACTTGCTCAATAAAATATAAATTAATTTTTTTCTGGAAGGCTATAAAAAGACGCACATTTTCGTTTTTTACAAATGTAAATACGTCGAATCCTGCCAAAGATACAGCCATTTGAACGGAAAAACGTTAAAAAATCAACTAGAAAAAACGTCAGAATTTTTAAAAAAAATTCGTCACTCGGTGAATATTTTTCAACAAAGTAACTCGATTTTTCAAAATTACGTGTGGATTTTTTTTTACTGGCTGAAGTGACGTCGAATGCCTCATATATAGTTCTGTCGCTTGAAGAAAAAAAAATCAAACTTTGAATCGTTGTAAATGTATATCCCGCCTTAAGGACGCATATAATGTCAAAAATCGACTTTTCCATCATCGTAAACGATAGCTTGTCCTCGCGAGTTACATTTTGTTCCGCGTTTGTACAAAATTTCGAACATTACATCAAAGCTTCTCTCTAAAAACTGTAGCCCGTAAAGTGTCGACGAAAACGAACGTATCCTCCGTGAACCCTCGCTAACGATATTATTCCCTCAACAGAGGGACTGATGTCGTTGTTACGAGAGCTGGGTCTGGCCTACCAGAATCTGAGCCAGTTCAATTGTTCGCAAGCGGTGGATATATTGAACATACTGCCGGCGCGCCATTACAACACGGGCTGGGTGCTATCGATGCTGGCGCGTGCACACTTCGAGATGAACGATTACAAAAAATCGGCGAGTTATTTCAGCCAGGTGCGACAATTGGAGCCTCAACGTACCGAGCTCATGGAAATGTACAGTACCGTACTCTGGCACCTTCACGCCGAGGTGCAACTGTCGACTCTCGCCCAGGAGCTCGTCTCGGAGGATCGCGACACGCCCGCCGCTTGGTGCGCAACGGGAAATTTGTTTTCCGCCCAGACCGAGCACGAGACCGCCATTAAGTTCTTTCAGCGAGCGATACAGGTCGATCCGAATTTTCCATACGCCTACACGCTACTCGGCCACGAGTACGTGCTTACCGAGGAATTGGACAAGGCGATAACCGCCTTCAGAAACGCGATAAGACTCGATCCGCGACATTACAACGCGTGGTTCGGCCTCGGCACGATATTCTCCAAGCAGGAACAGTACAGCCTCGCCGAGCTACACTTCAAACGGGCGTTACAGATAAATCCCCTGAACTCGGCGATAATGTGTCACATAGGGGTCGTCCAGCACGCACTCAAAAAAACCGATCAGGCGCTCGGCACACTGAACGCCGCGATCGCCAATGCCTCGGACAACACTCTGTGCAAGTTTCATCGTGCCAGCATCAATTTCTCCATCGGACGACACACCGAGGCGCTTCGCGAATTCGAAGAATTGAAAAACATTGCTCCCAAAGAGTCTCTAGTCTATTACTCGATAGGAAAGGTACTTTATTCCCGTTCGAACGAAATCGAATTATTTTTATTTATAACTAGCTCCTCGCTCGCGCTGTCCTTAACGGCGGGGTAAAGTTAATTCGGCGAAAAAAAGGCATGTTTTTAAGATTTTTTTTTTTTTGGCGTAACGAATAGTGTTCGTTTATTGAAAAATTTACATATAATAAAGTAACATTTGAACAACATTCTCCTAAATTTGCATTGCAAAATATTCAAAATTGAGCGAGTGAAAATTAAACCCCGGAGGCGCCTCGAAAAAAAGTTGGTTTGCGGTGTCCACCGTAACTCGCAACAGAATCATTTGAAACAAAAAAATCAAAATGCATTTGTTAAAGGAGATGTTTCTCGAGGTAATGACGGGAGGAGTTTTTTTTTCTTCGATTTTTCGATTTTTCGTAGCACTTGGGAGCCAAAAACCCGATTTTCGCTAAAAAAAATCGGCTAATTTGTTGTTGAAAAATTAGTAATTATTTAAAAAAAAACAAAAAAGCTCTCGACAATACCTCGTGAATTATGTAAAGAAGTACTGTGCAAAATTTCAAAGCGATTGGTCCAGTAGATTTTGAGTTATCGTGCACACGGACTTCAAATATGACAAGTCTCAGAAAAACGGTTTGAAAAACGCAGAAGAGAAGAGAACGGCATGGAGCAATAGACGCTCAAATACTCATAACTTCGTCAATTTTACTCCGATCGACTTGAAATTTTAACACAATATTCTTGATATATTATGCATTCATTTAAAAAATGAAGAAAAAAAATGAAAAAAAAATTATTTAAATACTTTACCCCGCCCTTAAGGGGGAAATCCCTTCAGATGCCCGGAAATAAGTCATTTTTCATGATTTTTTTTTATTACTAGTTTCAAGTGTTAATATTTTTTTCTTTTTTCAACAAAACAAAATGGCGGTATAAAATCGTGTGCGAATTTAACAAAAAAATTTCGTATGAAAAAGTGATTCACTCATAAAATTAATTACACATCTATTTAGTATGAATATCAAGCTGTTAGAAATTTTTTTTTTCGATGTACAAAATGGCCGACTACTAATATTTTCTTTTGTTTTTTTAGGCGCTCCGCGGCGTGACATTTAGCATCCACAATTTTTTACCTAGAACAAAAAACAAAAATTCTCGTCAATCTACATTGGAATACCTAGAGAAGTACGTACGGAATTTGAAAAATTTTGTTTTATTCAAAATTTGTAGGTATTTAAACTTAAGAATTGAATTTTCAGTGAAAAATTGCGTTATAACTGCTCATAAAATGGAAAGTTTTCGATTAATCAGAAATTCCGTACGTACTTCTTTGCGAAATGCAATTAGGAACACAACTTTTAAAATTGAAGTAAATCGAGTGAAAATGGTTGAAGTTATTTGTCACGCCAATTGGAAAAAACTGTTTCGAGAAGTTTCGAGTAGTCGGCCATTTCATACATCGAAAAAAAAATTCTAACAGCTTGATATTCATACTAAATAGATGTGTAATTAATTTTATAAGTGAATTACCTTTTCATACGAAATAAATTGTTAAATTCGCACATGATTTTATACCCATTACTGTGGCCCAAGGCCTTAAAAAAGATTTGTTTTAACACTTGAAAGTTGTAATAAGATAATGTCAACATTTTAAAATGATGCGATTATTTTAATACCTTTGAAAAAATTAATGAAAAACGACTCTTTCGGGCTTCTAAAGGGATTTCTGCCCCCTTAATGCTCCTAGGGTCGTCGTCTAGCGTGAAGATAGAGAAGCAAATTTGATTCTTCCATTCTTTGACATTTTTTTCTCGAAAACCATCGCACACGACATTTCGGGGTTTTGTGGTTTATTAAACAAGAAATGAAGAACACATACGTTTTTACAGATTGATAAAATGTTTATTATTAACAGAGTTACACGTATATTAACATGGCTAGAAAAAATAGATGTCGCCATGAAAGGCTCGGTATACAATTTTTTTTTTTTCATTTTGAAGCATACTTTCGTTAAAAAATATGACAAAAATAGAAGGAAAAATAGGCTCACGATGAAACTAGTCTTAAAAATCATAGAATGGGTCACTCTATTTTAGACATTTTTTTGAAAAAAATCAAAAAAGCGATCATCTTAAAAAAAAATAGTTTTCACTTCTGAAGCAAAAAAAACGTCGTAGACAATTGTCTTGGGCCCACGATAAAACTAATTTTTAAAATTAGTTTTATCGTGGGCCCAAAAAAATTATTTGTAATGAAATTTTTTTTTCTTTACATTTAGCACAAATTAAAATTCAACCGTTTCAGGCCTGTCGAAGCCGAATTGGAAATCAAAAAATCATTAATAGCATTATTGGAGATTAAAATGATAAAAATCGTCTCGAAAAACATCATCCGAAAAAAATGGAAGGAAAAATAGGCTCACGATGAAACTAGTCTTAAAAATCATAGAATGGGTCACTCTATTTTAGACCTTTTTTTTTTTTGAAAAAAAAATCAAAAAGGCGATCATCTTTAAAAAAAATAGTTTTCACTTCAGAAGCAAAAAAAACGTCGTAGACAATTGTCTACGACGTTTTTTTTGCTTCTGAAGTATAGAAAACTATTTTTTTGCTTCTGAAGTATAGAAAACTATTTTTTTAAAAGATGATCGCCTTTTTGATTTTTTTTTTTTTAAAAGATGTCTAAAATAGAGTGACCCATTCTATGATTTTTTAGACTAGTTTCATCGTGAGCCTATTTTTCCTTCTATTTTTACTCGGATTATGTTTTTCGAGACGATTTTTATCATTTTAATCTCCAATAATGCTATTAATGATTTTTTGATTTCCAATTCGGCTTTGACAGGCCTGAAACGGTTGAATTTTAATTTGTGCTAAATGTAAAGAAAACAAAAATTTTCATTAAAAATAATTTTTTTGGGCCCACGATGACACTAATTTTAAAAATCATAGGATGGGTCACTCTGCTTTAGAGAATTTTTTCAGACAAAATTTAAAAAAGGCCATATTCTTTTTAGAAAGTAATCTTCACTTTAGAAGCAAAAAAGAAAAGTTGACATCGATTAATAATTTTTATCATATTTTTTAACAATTTTTAAATAATTTTATCATATTTTTTTAACGACAGTACGCTTAAAAATGAAAATAAACTATATATCGACATTTGTCGATATATCGGTTAGTTCAGGAGTTATCGGCGTTCCAAAGTTTCTTCCGAATTCGACATTATGTAAAAACTGATAACTCCTAAAAGAGCACAGATAAAAATTAAAAAATTGGAATGGATATTCCTCTCACGGGGTAGAATTTTACCAAGAATATCAGGAAAATAAAAAATGGCGTGAAAAGCCTCATACAGATTTATAATCGGAAATTTCAGAATCCGTTCGTTTGGAATTTACGTTTCCCGAACTTCGCGCGCGTTGGAATAAGCTCGTCGATGGAAAGTCAAGTGTCGCCGTTCTGTTTCAGGTACACAAGAAGCTAGGAAATACTCATCTCGCTCTGATGTACTTCAGTTGGGCGACGGATTTGGATCCGAAAGGAGTCAACAGCCAGATCAAAGAGGCCATACTCAGTCCCGGACAGGGTGACGACGAGACGCCCGCAGCTCAGTCCGGTAAGAGAATCAACAAAACAAAATTACGAAAGATAGCGAAAAATCTCGGGTCACGATCTTTTCCCCGAAGTAAGTTAAAGATTAAGGATTAAGATAAAGGAATGTCCACTTTTTTACAGCGGACGAGCAGCAAGCCCACAACAGCTCGACGGAGCAGGAGGGCGAGGCGAGCGGCGAGGCAAGCGGCGAGAGCAGCGGCCTCGCGAGGAACGTGACTGTCGAAGCCCACGCGGACGATAGCGACGACAGCTTATGAACGTTGAGGCTCGATAAATACGAGATATCGGATCTCGTACGACGTCTCGTACTATAGAGGAATATTATTTATATATATATATAAACGAGAAAGGAAAGGAAAAAGAAAACAAGATTAAAAATTAAAGAGAGAGAGAGAGAGAGAGAGCAGGGCATTGCAAACGGCGGCGACGAGCACATCATGCATACGCGCAATATATATTTCGCGACGAAAATATTTATTTCATATATATTTTCTACAAAACGACGCTCCGATCTCTCAGACCTCTCTTCCCCGTCTTTATCAAGCGTCACGTTCCACTTCTTTTTCTTCTCTTGGTCGACTTCTCTTTTTTTTTATTTCTTTCTTCTTCTTTTTTTTTGTAATTATCTCTTTTGTACTTTTCTCGCGTCGTTCGTCACAAGTGGAGGGGGGGAAAAAGAAAACGAAATAAAAGCAGAAAAAAGTGATTTCCGTGTTGCGCGGCGGTTCGCATTTCGCGCCGTTAAATTAGATAGGTAGTCATTAATTGAGTTTAGAGCGGAAGAGGAGATCCTGCTGAGTCCTTGTGTAAATGTAAATTATTCTAATTTTTATCGTTAGTATTATTATATATTATATATTACTGTAGGATGAGAGCGATCGCTGGACGATATTTGGCCACGCCAATCGTCGCGGCACGATCGTGTGCAATTAATCGAGCGGCAGCGTCGCGAGACGCAAATAGAGAGGAGAAAGAGACACCCACACACACACACACACTCATATATGTACGCGGACACACCGGATTCTTTTTATTCTCGCGTCGCAGCTCCGATATCGCCGATAAGAGTCTCTCTGTTCCAAGGACACGACTATAACGTAAAAAATCGCGTATACTATATCCCCAACAACGATAGATTATCTAATGAAATGAATGGAAAGAACGAGAAGTGAAGAATAAAAGATGAATACAGAGATCCTGTGATTTGTTTTTCTCTGTAAATTCGCCTCGACGTATATGCAGTTGCGTGCAAAAGTGTCCGGTCGAAGATCATTTTATGATGGAGTAACGTTTGAAGGATGCAAAATGGAAAGAAACAGGTCGTAAAGTTCTTTTATTATGCAATCGAAACGTGTTATTGAAAAATTATATACAACTATTCATCATCATTTATAACCAAAAAAACAATTTAAGCTTTTTCATAACTATCCGGCCAAGTACGAATTACGCACTATATACACTAAGCGCAACAATTGAGGGATCAATATTTTTTCGACGAAAAATAGCCCTTTTTCAAACCGCTGTAACTCGGTGAAAAATGGTCGGAGAAAAAATGAAAAAAAGAGCATTTTGTAGTGTAAACCTTCGACTTTGATAATCTGATTATAAATAATTTTTTTCGTTTCGTTTAAATTAAGAAATTCGTTGTTAAACAAAACAAAAGATAAAATTAAAAAATTTGCTCGAGTTTGACAAGGTACACGGGGAACAGAATTTTTTTTTTCGAAAATCTGTTTCGACCATTCGAAAGCTTGTATCTTTCCCAATAATTTGGATTTTTTTTCAATTTCTGTGCGATTTTTTTTAGCCAAGTTATCGCAGCTTTACGAAAAAATGCATTTTTCAACTTTGACCGGTCATAACTCTGGTCCAAATCATCGCGCAGCATCCAAACCGGCATCGTTGGAAAGCTTGGATTTCCCCCTACAAAACTGTTTATTTTTCGTATTTTTCAGAAGCCGTTTTCAACATTGTAAAACTGATTGTTTAAAAGTGTGTAAAATGCCCATTTTTACACTTTTTTGTTTATCGTGTTATGACATTACAACAAATGCAGAGGCACCAAAGGTTTTTGCGTTTTTTTTTAGTTCAGGGTATGTAGAAATACTCCACCAAATAGCAGATCGCTGCCTTTATTCTTTATTCGGGTTGCAACCCCGTTCTTTTGGAGAAAATCGAGATCCGTCAATTTTCACGAAAATCGAGGTTTCTCAGGTATCAGCGCGGGGTGAAATTTCTCGAAAAAAAAAAAATCAGAAAATTACGAAATTTGGTATTCAAGGGTTTTCGAGGTTGCTGATTGCGAATCTGGGATAAAAAATGGAAACATTCAAAATGGCGGATCAAATGCAAAAATTCTTGCAATCGGACGAAACTCGATGTTTGGGGGTTTTCGAGGTCATTCATTACGGATCTGAGGTTTAAATTGAGGATCGCAAATTCGAATTGAATCAAACTTTGCATTTCGGTTCGCCATATTGGACCCGTCATTTTTTTTTATTTCTTCGACCTGAGATTCGTAATTAACGATCCCTCAAAACCCGCAGATTACCGAGTTCCATGCGATTCAGATCCATCAGAAAAATTGTAAAAGTACCGCCGGCATTCGCATTTCGCCCGATTGCAAGAATTTTTGCATTCGATCCGCCATTTTGGGTCCGCCATTTTGAATTTTTCCATTTTTTATCCCAGATTCGCAATCAGCAACCTCGAAAACCCTTGAATACCAAATTTCGTAATTTTCTGATTTTTTTTTTTCGAGAAATTTCACCCCGCGCTGATACCTGAGAAACCTCGATTTTCGTGAAAATTGACGGATCTCGATTTTCTCCAAAAGGACGGGGTTGCAACCCGAATAAAGAATAAAGGCAGCGATCTGCTATTTGGTGGAGTATTTCTACATACCCTGAACTAAAAAAAAACGCAAAAACCTTTGGTGCCTCTGCATTTGTTGTAATGTTATAACATGATAAACAAAAAAATGTAAAAATGGGCATTTTACACACTTTTAAACAATCAGTTTTACAATGTTGAAAACGGCTTCTGAAAAATACGAAAAATAAACAGTTTTGTAGGGGGAAATCCAAGCTTTCCAACGATGCCGGTTTGGATGCTGTGCGATGATTTGGACCAGAGTTATGACCGGTCAAAGTTGAAAAATGCATTTTTTCGTAAAGCTGCGATAACTTAGCTAAAAAAAATCGCACAGAAATTGAAAAAAAAACCAAGTTGTTGGGAAAGATACAACCTTTCGAATGGTCGAAACAGATTTTCGAAAAAAAAAATTCTGTTCCCCGTGTACCTTGTCAAGCTCGAGCAAATTTTTTGATTTTATGTTTTGTTTTGTTTAACAACGAATTTCTTTATTTAAACGAAACGAAAAAAATTATTTATAATCAGATTATCAAAGTCGAAGGTTTACACTACAAAATGCTTTTTTTTCATTTTTTCTCCGACCATTTTTCACCGAGTTACACCGGTTTGAAAAAGGGCTATTTTTTGTCGAAAAAATAGTGATCCCTTAATTGTTGCGCTTAGTGTACAAAGAAAAAATATAGTAACTCGGGGAAAAAAAATTGGAAAACGGTAATAAATGTAAGATTTTCATCAATACTTGGTGGCCGTGCCCTTCGAAGCTATCACGGCAGCACATCGGTGAGGCATCGATTTAATAAGTCTGATGATTCTATCTTGAGAGATATTTTTTTCACTCTTGAACTTTTCCCCACGAAGCAGCCTTATTGGCACAATGTTCAGTTCCTACTCTTAGTTTTAACTGTTGCCATAAATGTTCTATGGGATTCAAGTCCGGAGATTGACTCGGCCACTCTAAAACTCGAATATTTTTCTTGCTAAAAACCTACTGAAGGAGCCGTGATCGACGTTTTGGATCATTATCTTGCTGAAAAATCCAACCTCGTGGCATATTCTGACGAGCATAAGGCAGCATTTCTTTTAATATAATATCTCTATACATAGCAGAGTTCATAGTGCCTTCAATTTTAAAGATTGGACCGACGCCTTTCCAAGAGAATGCACCCCATAGCATAATGCTACCGCCACCGTGTTTCGCAGTTGGTGTTTGATATCGCGAATCATTTCTAGTTCCTTTTGGTCTTCGAACGTACCTTCTCCCATCGTTTCCAAACAAATTAATTTTAGTTTCGTCGGAGAACAGCACTTTTTCCCAATCTTCAACAGTCCAGCTCTGGTATTTTTTTCGTGAATTCTAATCTGGCCTTCTTACTTTTTTTTACTGATGAGCGGTTTTTTAACTCCAACACGTCGAAAAAGTCCCACTTCTGTCAGTCTACGTGAAACAGTACTTTGGCCAATGTCAGCCAAATTTTCTTCGCGTAATTCACGTGCGATGATTGCAGCATTCTTTTTTACGTCTGCGACAGCCTTTCTTTTGATCACTTTATCGACACGATTAGCTATTTTCCTGGGTCTCCCAGGACAGTATTTATCTTCTAGAGTACCTGTAGTCTTAAATTTATTTATTATATCGTTAACAGTCGATTTTCCAATCGCCAAAATTTTCGCTATTTCACGTGAAACTTTCCCTTCGTTGCGCAACGTGATAACCACTTTACGTATATCCAAAGACGTGCGTTTCGACATCTTGACTGAGTGTTACTGATCGTACAATGCAAAAGGAACAGAGCTCTCAATGTTTACAGGATTTTGCAACTGATAACGTAAACAAAGCGATGCGAATTATATCTCCTCGGAATCTGGCCGGACATTTATGAAGCAGCAAAACGTGTTATTTTTCTCACAAACAATTGTTAATCGTTACGAACAATTTTTGAATTGCATATTTTGATTGCATAATAAAAGAACTTTACGATATATTTGTGTTTCCACTTTGCATCCTTTAAACGTTACTTAATCATACAATTATCTTTGGCCGGACACTTTTGCATGCAACCGTATGTAAAACTAGCCTTTCCGCCCGCGACTTCGCTCGTGTATACTTGTGTTGAATGCTTAAGGTTGTTGCTAAATCATGTTTGAAGAGCGGGAGGAGAAACTAAGTTCCTACGCTGATACATTGTGTGACGTCACCAGTGCCAACTTACTGTAGCAAAATATCAATGACGTGTACGACTGAAAATCGCAAAAAATTTCAAACGTACGTTAGATAATCGTAATTATTATTTACATGTATGGTAGTTCGAAGGAGTGAGGATTATCAGAAAATTAAATGTTTAAAAAGCCTATTAAAATGAACACGAGCTTTGGCAACGGCGCACGGTTCTGTCGTAATTCGAGGCTGTTAGGTCGGCAGCAGTGACTGTCACAGGTCGCAACTGTGTTACGTGCGTTTCGTGCCAGTCGGCGTTTTCAGAGGTTATGTCAGAGCATAAGGAGGCAACAAATTATTAAAAAAAAAGATTAATGCACCGCAAAGTTTCCGATGGAAAAGAAGATTTGTCAGTGATCGTGTCCACCAAACATCGTGCTATGCTCACCGAAGCTAGAAAAAAGGGAATACATCATAATAAATAAATGAATAAGTTACCCTTAGTCGCATTTGACTTTAACGTATTTGAAATTGGCGCGCTAGGTTTTCGATTGGTTCTGCTATTTCCATAGTTCCGAACGTTGCCACATTTTAATACATACTCCTTGAAAAGCCTCACTTTTTCTTAAACTGGTCGCATATTTTTCATACATTTTCATTAATTAGATCGGTAATCGCACACAATATTCGCTTTTTGGGTCACTCTCTTCATAACTGCTGAAGGCATACGCGAGAAACTAAAATGGTAACGACGTTGACTCGTACAACCAGTGCGATCAAGCAGAGATTGATGTAAACTTTAAAATTTAATATTTAATAAACAACCTTCGTTCTCGTTTTGCCAGTATATTCAGAAAATATGCCATAATGATTAGTAACATTTTCATTAATATCTATTTACCCCCATATTTTTAAGCAACAACGTTAATGAAATGTGCTCCTGAAATGTTTCGTTAAGGGACACGTAGAATTGTGTTGAAGAGCATTGGTACTAAGTGTCAAGTAAATCTGACCAGATATTTTTATCAATATTTAACACTTTTTATGATAAATTAGTGATTTTTGCTAAAAAAAAAACATTTTCAATTAAAAAGAATGAATAAAAGATGCAAAATGTAGGTTTTAACTGACTTTTGACAAAAGTGACAATTTTAATCGTTCGGATCACAATGAAAGAAAAACCGCGGCGCTTTGAATTCTTGAGGGTTTCATTGGGATACTTTGAGGTTAGAAAAAAAACCAAAAATGTCCTTAGACCATCCATTATTTGTTATTTCAAGTTTGGCAAAAATCCGTAAAAATGCTGATTTTTACCTTTTTGGAATCAAGGTTCTTGGATCGAAAAAAAATGGTTTATCAGCAAACAATAATTAAGCCTTATAGAGGATACTCTGAAGTTTTCAAAACCCTTCTTTTATTTTCTGTACGATCATTAGTTCCCGAGCAATGAATTATCAAGGCCAAAAAGTTTATTTTTGCTTTGAACGACGATAACTCAGCGAAAAATCATCGCACAAAGCTCACAAGCCGGTCAAATTAAAGAGGAAGAATCAAACTAAAAGAGTTTAGCAGGTGAAATTGTTGAGAAAAGATTATTTAAGCCCGGAGACGTTTTGAAAGGCAAGCAAAACTCCCACTCCCTTTCGTTTAGGGGTTGAATTTCGAAAATCGCAGAAATACGTATTTTATTAATTGCGTTGAAGCGCATTGCTCCTAAGTTTCAAGTAAATCTGACCAGATTTTTTTATCTTTCAAAGAAACTTTGCCACCCCCTTTCGCCCTTTGAGGGTTGAATTTCTAAAAACGCTGAAATACGTGTTTCATTAATTATGTCAAGAAGCACGAATACTTTTAAAAAATGTTTAGTTTTCATACAAATTTTGTCACCCCATTACTCCCCTTAAGGGTTGAATTTCGAAAAATGCTTTCTTAAATGGTGCCTACATAATGAAACCAACATGCCTTCCAAATTCCACGTTCCTACATTAAGCGGTTTAGGCTGGGCGATGATCAGTCAGTTTTCAAGACTTTGCCTTTTTTGTATGCATACAGATAATTGGCCATTACACGGTCTAGCTTTGCTTGGGATACTTGACCCGAAAGTATGAAAGGAAGGCGGCTAACTGGCCGCGTCCTTTTGTACTACGTATCGTTAGTTATAGATGTACCGTTATCGCCGTCTCTTTGTGGGGCTCTTCGTACGATTCCCATTATGCTAATATAGCGCGTAAAATCGCGAGATAAGAAAATCACTCCAACCTGGTTTGCATTTTAGTTCACTGTTCTGCCCCCTTTCGATGTATAGTACCGATAGGCAGCCGAAAGCCACGCGAAGGCTCCAACGATTATTGGAGCGAAAAGCCCATCGTAATCGGTGGATCTGTTTTCAAGTTTATTGCAAGCATACAGGGGGCGAGGCACACAGATTTTTTTTTTCTTAAGAGAAGACATCCCTTTATGGAGCCGAAAATCAACGAATCTTCGAGATTTTTTTTTTGCGTCGAAAGTATTTAGTCTACATAATTAAAATTTTATCTACATATTGTTACGAAATTGAAGTTTCCAAATTTTGTTCCTTTATTATTTAAAAATGGTGGCTGTACGACACTGCCGTCTGAGTTGTGCCACGTCGTACAACCTAGCGTCTGGTGCATTGATCCGGAACGTCAGAGCCAAGAAGTTTTACATTCCTCAAATCCACACGCTCTATGGGAACCTAAAACATCTATAGTAAAGTGAAAATTCGAAAAATGGTACGTGTTTGAAAAAAAATATCTATTTTTCATGAAATTTTTAAAATAGTGTTTGTTAATGAAACAAAAGTTTTCTGAAACAATTTTCAAGGAACTGTAGGTTCATATGAACGATAATTATGTTATCGAAAAGTGTGCAAATTTTTAAAATGATCGATCGATTAGTTTTCGAGTTATCTTGTACGAGGTTCACAAAAAAGTAATTTTTAGAAAAACGCTTTTAAAGTTGCAATACTCAAAAATCTTGTAACAAACGATCTACCGATTAATCAACTACTCCGGGGTCACAAAGAAGTCCCTCAGCTTCCTCGTGGAGTCCATTTTCGGCCATAAGGTCTTCTTTCCGTTATAAAGCAATCTCCCCCTTTAAATATACTACGGGGGACTAGTAGTTTAGAGCCCGGATAAAAAGCTGAATTGCGACGATTTTTCATGGATACCCAGTTGATAGCATCATTCGGTTTAGTGGCATTTATTCTACGTATCTTCAAGAATTTTAGCAAATTTTTTCACACGATTTTGTAACAAAAGGGCATCGCTGAAGCTGAATGAAGCGAGCCACCTTAATTTGCTATTTTTTATCCGGAACGAAAAGTCCAAATAATTTGAGTTTTAGATAAGATTGGCCTTCGAAGTGTGTGAGGAAATCGAAAAGTATCGACTTTCTATAGTATAGTGAATGTTTGAAAAAGGCCGAAAATAATATTTTCCAGAAAAAGTCTTCGACACATCAAGAATTCCCCGTGCACTTCGATGAAAAATATTGTTATACGGTTCCAAAAAGAATTTCAAGTCAATCAGTGTAGAACGGGCGCTGAAATGTTGCCAGACGCAGGGCACTATCAGACAAAGGTGACTTTCTTTATCCAACTGCAGCGTTGCCAGTTTGTTAGAAAAGTTTGTGAAAAATAGGTAAAGATACTTGAAGATCTATAGAACAAAGTCCCCTAAACGGAATTTTAATTCGATTAACTGAGTATCATGAAAAATTGTCGAAATTCCCCCTTTTTCCGAGCTCTCGTCCAGTAGTTTCCTTCAAGTTCGCGAAGCTGCGACCCTCGCGGCGAGATTAGGAACCAACATGTCGACCTCGTTATTTCCTTTTCACACCGCAAACACAGAGCGGCACATCGTACCCGAATTCGAAAATATAATGTTACCACGCTTTAGTGACTTGATAAAATTGTGTGGAAAAAACCCAACAGATATTACTCTGTACATGACAACTTGTCATCCACCCATAACGCAGATCTTTCGCATTTAATTCTAACCTCCCGCAACTCGCGATAACGCAACAGCACGACAGTAGCGCCCCTATTAGCCACTCTGCAAGAACCGCTTCACGTCCTAGAGGTGGCGCAACGATATTTCAATATGGCCGATCAAAGTATAGCCTCATACGTGAAGAATTACTCCGATCTTGATTATCTGCGAGCTGTTTATTGGATTTACCTCCACCGTAGATGGTAAAGATGCTATTCCAGTGAATGATCTATTTTCCGCTCTTTTTTAGCTCTGTCAGCTCTGGATTTAGATTTTTTAAGGTTATGAGAGTCACTCGCAGGTTTCGAGAAGTGATTCTTTTTTCCGAGTATACTTTTTACAAGGGACGTCTTGAAATTATATTGATACATTGTATATAACAGAAATAACTTTTAATATTGCTCGATTTATTATGTATGAAGATACAAATTTGGAAAGGAAAGATTATGTGGACTCCAACCTCGCCTAGATTGTCTAAAAGAGTCCTTTTCAGAGCCAACAACCACTTTGTTGAAAAGGCTTTATCTTTATGTGGCTTATGGAACGATAATTCACTTTTATTATCCGTCTTGCACCCTGGAACACAGCAGAATCTCGAGTATTTTACGTTTTTTAAATTGGTCCATTCTTATCAATGTATTTTAACGAAGTTTACTATACGAGTAGAGCTTCTGCCTGATGCCGCGAGAGGCGCCAAAACTTTTGGGGATCGCGTATGGATTCGCGTACAAAAATCAACGCGATTTGGACCCCTCATCTCAATGTTTCGCGTGAAATAAATTAAGCCGTACATACACAAATTTTCGATAAATCCATTCGTCAGTTACGGCATCGTCTCGTCACGCATCACATGCGCTTATTTGATAACGGGACACGCGACATACGCACCTTCCCCTTCTGTTCTCTGTTTTCGAGCTTTGGACGCCCGAGTCATTTCGAGATAGCCTCATTATGCAGTTAATATACGCGGCTTACGCATTCACCTTGCCGTGTATCGCTCGTTGTCTGATTGAGAATCTTCCGTAAAAATGACACATTACGTAGAAACCGGTGAGTATGCCAATTTTGATCGAGTTTCTTGCTGACGTTGTCCGTACAGATCGAAATAAAAGCATTGATCTACCAATGTTTTCTCAGTGCTTGGGCGTACGAAGCTCACGGAGCTCGGCAGAACTTTGACCCACGAACATTTGGCCCTGGATTTTCACAAGTTTTACGTACCACCGCCTAAACAACTCGCTGACTACTTCCGGGACAAAATAAGCCTGGAGAATGTTGGCTATTGCCAGCAGTATCCGTGAGTGCACGAAAAAGCTTTTTCCCCACTACCAACATTGGCGTAGCCGGGAGGGGGCAACAGTGGGCACGCCCCCACCCAGAATTCCGCGCCCCCTCCCGAGAAAAAAAAGATCTAAAATGATCAAATTTAAATAGCTGATTGATTTTGTTTGTTTGACTGAAGCAAGTATAAAGAAACAATTTAATAAGACTTTAACTCCTTCTTCGTCATAATTTCGTAAGTCGTATAAAAAGTAGGTATCTCATTACGTAAATTAAATAGAGATTCAGATTTCACAATTGTGTTAACTGTGGGCAAAATAATTACGTTAGATTTGCTGGTCGATGCACGATATGAAAAAGAAGGGAATTTCATCAATGAATATTTGAAAATCTTGATAATTGATACGTCGGCCATAGAAGCTGAAGCGATGGTCATGAAAAACATGATTTCATTTAAAAATGGCGGAATGCTTGAAATTTAAGGAAGCATATTAAAAAAGGAAAAATACAGAAAAACATGATGAAATTTGTTTTGCGACGTTTGGTGGACACTCTCCAGCTTAAACGGTTGAACTGAAATCTAAAAACCAAACGGGTTATGCACGTTGACAATAAATACGAGTCGTTGACGATCGTCGATATTTTTTAATCATTTTTTTAACAACGTCGCGACGAATTGAAACTCGACAATACATCATCTATGAAAAAAATCGTCATTTTTACGTAACTATTACGAAATGTAGATCGATTTTGAAAAAGTGAGATCGTCAACGACCTTTAAATGTTTCTCATCGTATCTCCTGTAAATTTGGAAACAATTCATCGAGCGGTTCTCGAGATATCATGTCCACCGACTTTGCAAGCACGAGAACAACGCATTTATAGTTTCGCGTATGGCGCTGCTATCGCTCGCCCGGCCGACTGTTAGAAACTTATAGCTCATTCGATCTTAAGAATTCGCGATCCCCAAAAGTATTGGCGCCTCTCGCGGCTTAAGGCAGAAGCTCTGCTAGTGAACTTTGTCAAAATACATTGATAACAATGGGCAACATTTAAAAAATGAAAAATTACTCGTGCTTCGGCTGTGTTCAGAGTGCAAGACTGATAATAAAAGCGAATAGGGATGTTGCTTATTTTTGGCAAAGTGTTTAAAATTGTACTCGTATACATAATATACCTCTAAAGGTTTATTTCATGTATTTACATGCATCAAATTCTTCAAAAATCGCGTTTTAGTTCATCCGTTTGAAAATACGCGTCAAAATGCCCAGACCTGTCGTTTGGCGGCGCGTAAGGTTATACTTCGCAAAATACGGGTTTCTAAACAAACACAATAACAAATATTTCCGAAATACTAAGTTCAAGGATGAATTCTCAATTCTATTCATCACCGTAAGACTGTCTTGAAGACCTGCAATTAAATAAAACAAAACGAGTTGTAAAACGAAACATAACCTCAAAATTTGTTCAAATTATTACAGAGTTTGTAATATTATTAATGCTGCATACGTTAATTGTTGCACAAATAACAATTCTTTAGGGCATACTTACATGAACGTCTTCACGTTTCTGAATTCTGCAGAACAGAAGGCGCTGTTTGTCGTAAAGAAATTGGCCACCATTTGCAGTCAATCCTAGGCAAATTCGAACTATCTGCCTTCACGAATCCAGTCTCCATTATTACAGTTTCAGTGAAATTCAAAATCAATTGAGAAATATCACAAATTGTATTTTAAGACGAATTAAACAGTAACAGCCTAGCATAAGCAGTATGCTTAGAACGTCGACTCGTTCGTGTTTTGTAAAGTGTGACGTCATACGCTCTGATTTGTGTTCTTTGTCACGTGACTTAAAGAATTTTTTTACAATCTATTTATTTCAATTTATCTACAATTTTCACCAAAATAAAATAGGCACTTCCGAGAATTGCTTCAATTATAAGCTATTACCTCATATTTTTCTACTTTTTGGTTACTGGAAACATCCCTATTGTCGTTCCATAAGCCACCTAGAGAAAAAGTCTTTTTAAAAAAATTGCTGTTGGCACTGAAATAGAATCTCTTCAGGTCATCAAGCCGCGTGTGTAGTCACTCCACAACATTGTTCCTTTACAAGTTTGTATCTTTATAAACAATAAACCGAGCAATATTTAAAGTTATTTCTGTTATATAAAATGTAGAAATATAATTTCAGACGTCCCTTGAAAAAAGTATGCACTGAAAAGTAGAATCACTCCTCGAAAGCTGCGAGTGACTCTCATAACCTTAAAAATCTCAATCCAGAGCTGACAGAGATAAAAAAAGAGCGGGAAATAAATTATGCACCGCAGTAGCATCTTGACAATCTACCATGGAGGTAAGTACAATATAGCCAACTCGCAGGAAATCAAGAACGAAGTAATTGTTTACGTCAGAGGCGACACTTTGAGCGGCCATATTGGAATATCGCTGCGCCACCTCTCGGACGTGAAAACCGCAAATATTTCAATGAATTTTTCAGGGAATACAGCTAAAAGGTGATACTATCGAATAAAAATATTTTTGGGAAATACAATTTTTTACCCACCTGAGTAGATGTAGCCCATTATAGCTTCATATTTTATGTGTGTTACGTGATTATCGATTATTATGTTAATTTTATTTTCAAAAAAATATGATCGTGAACAAAATACTGGCTACGCCAATGACCACCAATCCAATTAAATCTTCGTCGAGCTATACATATAATTATCGTACGGCTCGAGAGTACCCACAATTCTTGTGTTTATCTTTTTTCTTCTTCACGCACTCGCGCGCGCGCGCAGGTACAGCAGCGCCTACAATGTCAAGTTTAACGACGAGGACACGCGTATGGCCGTCCTGGAGGACGTAAAGCTTTATAAAAAATTTGGCGGTGGTACGATAATCGAGAACACGAGCCACGGCCTCAAACGCGATATTGCGTTTATGAAAAAAATCAGCCAAGAGAGCGGAGTTCACGTTGTCGTTGGCACCGGTAAATGGTTGGAATATACATATGTTACAGTTAAAACCTGTTTCAGTTTAAGGGGTCTTCTCACTTTAGCAGTGGCGTAGCTACACTTCCAGCGCCCCGGAGCAAAATTCTTCAAGCGCCCCCTCATTTGGGCTCGCGATCATCGCGGGGGCGCCCCCTAGACCTCGGCGCCCTGGAGCGAATGCTCCCTCCGCTCCCCGACGCTACGCCCCTGCACTTTAGACGCTAAAAAAGGCTTTTTTGATAGGTTTATATTATAGATATTGATATAAAAGTTGTTACACTTAATAAATACACTTTAGAAACACATTAAAACAAATTTATTTCTCTAAGTCACTATTTATAGATGAAAATGGTAGTTAAAAAAATGTCCTAAAAAATTGTAGGTCAGCGCTGTTGATGAAATCTTCGAGATAGATCTTCCGAAACAAAAAAATCAAACGGAAACAAAACAAAACGGCAAAAATCTGGCAAAACCAGATTCAGTATGTTTGAGGCTATAGCGCATATCATACGATTTTTTATAAATGCAAAAATAACAAAATGGCGGACTTTTGTTTTTGAATAAACAAAAAACGTGTTTTTTCACTATTTTTGGCAAAAAAAGTAAATATGAAAATTTTAAAAAATCCTTGATATGCGTTATAGCTATAGTTGTAAAGAATATGTGGTTAACATTTCATAAGGGTCGATTCAGTAGTTTCGAAGATATCAACAAGCCGTCGAATAACTTTGTTTCGGGGAAAACGCGTTTAAAGTTTGGATTACATAAATACATAAAATGTTTTTTTTTACGTATTTTCAAAGTGTAACAACTTTCATATCAATATTTATAATATAAACCTATCAAAAAAAAATCACGAAAATAGCCTTTTGTAGCGTCTAAAGTGAGAAGACCCCTTAAGGGAGGAGATCCTGTTAGGGAGCCGGAAATAGGCGAATTTTCAAGATTTTCTCGCGACGAAGCTTTTTATTTTACATAATGTACATTTTATGTACATATGTATTACATCTTCAAATTGTTCAATGTTTTTTTTATATTCAAATGAGCTGGCTGTTGCTCCAGACTTGTTCCACGGCATACAACCTAGCATCAAGTGCATTGATCTGAAACAATAACAAAAAATTAACGCCCGTTTTTCCGCTTTTTTTTACTGTTTTTCAATTTTTATCAACAACGGTTTTAAACTTTTGCTCTTGGCAACGTCTGAACCAAGTAGGAGACACTTCGAGAAGTAACACTGATTTTATTGAGATTTTTAGAAAGCCCAGACAACTATGGCGTTGAAGTTTGCATCGTTGGAATGCAACAAAAGTTGTTTTCAATTTTTGTTTATTTCTTTTTTTATTACAATCTTCCATTTTTTTGTATATATTAAGATCGTGGATATCTTGTGAGGATGAGAAAAAACCGTTTGATTTGTTTACCCTAAATCGGCGAAAAAAACGTGAGCAATATACGAAAAGTTAACTTTCGTTCCATTCCAATGATGCAAACGTCAACATCATAGAAAACTTATAAAAAATCGGACTCTTCCCTAGAAGACCCAGTTTACACACCGAGTCTCCGAAATATAGTTGTCCAAAAATAGGCTAAACCAGCCCCCTGACACTGGCCTACTATTCCTATACGATAAACGAAAACGCGTTTTGTCCCGGCCTTTTAGTTCTTGAAATCGCCACCACTTAGCGTTGGCTGTTGTGTGACAGCCTTCGGCTCTAAATCCTCCGATCAGCTGAACGATTCGATACTTTCGTGGCTTTCGCCTGTTATCGTTATGGCGACGTTATTTATTGTGTTCGAGTGGAAAATCATTAGAACCGAAAATCATTCCAAATATATCAATAGACTTTTATTCATGTAAAATATTCGAAACACCGGCGCAACATACATATATATGCATGCTTGTCACAAGATTACTAGCGCCACAGTGCGGCAAGGACATTTTGCGAACAGCATTTATCTACCAGTGTCAGGGGGCTGGGCTAAACCGATTGCCCGCCCGGACGTAACGTCGAAGTTAACAACCATCCAAAAAGATGATAACTTCATGTTGGACACATGATAACTTATAGGTAACTTCCAAGTGGAAATTTGGTACCCATTTAGATACCTTCTGAACAACTATTTGGAAGTTGCTTCCTGGGTGGTAATATTGTTCCGAATGGAATCTTTTCCAAATATATATTATTCATAGATCTACTATGACCAATCTTATACGAATACACAGGTCACTACGTAGCTGCGACTCAAAGCAAGGACGTAATTTCGAACGGTAATGAGGAAAAGTTGCACGATCTGATGATAGGGGAAATGACGATTGGATGCGCGGAGTATCCGTCGGTAAGGGCGGGAATTATCGGGGAAGTCGGAAGTAGTTGGCCGATTCACGGTAAGGAAAAATATGTTATAATACTGATAGTAATATATTTTAATAATATGTTACTATCATATTACTATATGATATTTATTTTACTATAAATATAAATTTTAATTTACTATAATATAAAAATTTTCTTTTATTTTACTATAATATACAAATTTATTTTACTATAAATTTGGTCTATATTCATTACTGTCAAGTAAGCAGCCATCTTGGATAGTTCAAACAGCGGCCGGCATGGGGCGCGTCTGTTGATCTACCTAGTTTTTTTCATGGAGAATAGATACACCAGTCCAACCACCAATGGGGAGACTCGTGAATACAGTGTACCCGAATATGCGAATAATAAAGGTGGCGCCTCGATCGAACAGACCCATATCTATAGTAATATATCAACCGACGAGGTGAAAATGATCGGACGAAGTTCTAACCTCACAACAGACCGGTCGTGAGAGTATACTACTTCGAACGACTATTCGTTTTTTTTTCAAATGTCAAGATGAGAATTTTAAGGGGAAAACTATTTCGAAAGTGAAAAAAGTGAGCCTCCAGAAATTCCATCATATCTGCAGACTCGAGTTTCGTAATACGTACTCGCTTTTGTACTCCGATACATTACGTACGAAAAAAAAACAAATATTTTTCAACATTAAAAACCACGCCTCTGCGTGCAGTCTGTGAACAAATTATACTGCTTAGTCAATACTATATTCGTACCAATCAACACTTAATTTTCAATTTTATGGTAACACTGACGCTTAATTAAGGTTAGATAGGTTAGTCATCTGTCCTACAATCGGAGCTGATATATAATATATATACGAAATATACAGGGTGTCCTGTTATGAATGGATAAGCCTGCAGCTCTCGATAGGTCAGATCATGTCCTACTATATGCTGGAATTTTATTAGGAGTACAACTTTGCAGTGACGGTTTTTTTCAAAAGTTTAAGGCTTTATTATAAAAAAGTGGCTACATATTTTTTAATCAAAGTACTGCCCGTCCCTAGCTACGACCTCGGCCCATCTTTCAGGTAGCATTCGAATCCCGCGTCGATAAAAGTCTTGGTCCTTGGAGGCAATCCAGGAATCGACCCAATTTTTGACTTCTTCGTAAGTACCGAAGTGCTGGTCAGCCAAATCGTGTGGCATTGACCGGAACAAGTGATAGTCGGAAGGGGCAATGTCTGGAAAGTACGGCGGGTGGGATAAAACCTCCCATTTCAGCGTTTCCAAGTACTTTTTCACGATATTTGCAACATGGGATCGGGCATTGTCATGTTGCAGTATCACCTTGTCATGTCTTTCGTTGAATTGTGGCCGTTTCTCTTTGAGTGCCTTACTCAAGCGCATCAACTGACGTCGGTAGAGTTCCCCTGTGATGGTTTCGGATGGTTTGAGCAGCTCATAGTTCACAACGCCCAGCTGGTCCCATCAGATACACAGCATCACTTTGGATCCGTGAATATTCGGTTTGGGCGTCGATGAACCACCGCCGACACGTTTTCTCACTAATAGAATCCTCCCCGTAAGCATCTACACGCAAACGGTGGGCCTCAGCCGCAGATTTCTTGATGTTGAAGAAGTAAATCATAACCTCCCGCAAATGCTGAGAATTCGGCTCGTAGGTTGCCATGTTTGAGTGCCTATAACTTTATAATGCATACACGTATCCGTTAGCTTTTTTAAATTGTTTACATTGGCAGAGCCTCTAGTTTAAAATGCCACTTTTTTTATTGAGCTAGGGCCACTACTTCGGCCGCAGTGGCTCTCTAAGTAAAACGGTCACTGCAAAGTTGTACAATAGTTTAGTAAAAGTCCCATGATCTAACCTGTCGACAGTTTCAGAATTATCCAACAATAACAGCACACCCTGCATATAGCACATTACCTTCAAACGACCGCAGCGCCACCCTTAACATTCGTAATTTTGGGGATGAGTTGAAATGCAGAGTTTCGACTCTTGTATCTAGTCTCCATGGTGTTTTCTTCTCCGGCCATTTGCAGAGTTCGAGAAAAGCGCTATTCGAGCGACGGCCCAGGCCCAGGCACGACTGGACGCTCCAGTGACATTCCACCCGGGCAGGGACTCCCGGGCACCTTTCGAAATTCTGCGAATCTATCTCGAGGCTGGTGGCTCGGCGAGAAGAGCAATAATGTCGCATCTCGATCGTGAGCATATTCGCCATGTTTTCCACATATCGTTATCGTTATTAAGGGGTTAGGGTAAATTATGAGACAAAAAAACGTTTTTTTATGGTTTTTATTTCTACGGCTGGTTTATTTATTTTCATATCACTTTTTTTTCCATAAAATAATACATGTTTGACGAAGTTCCAATAATTTATGAAAAAAATATTGAATCGCAGCCGAGTTATAAGCGATCTCCAAGATGTCGAAAAAAGGCGTTTTGCGGTGTACTCAGCTGCTCAAGACTTCATAATCTGTAATCATTTCTTTAATGGGATCATTAGTTAATCATTAGGCACTAGCTTCCAGGTGGACGAAGCGTTTAGTCTTGTTTTGATTTTTTTACAAAATGGCGGATGGGCCAAATTTTTCATTCGCTGAAAAGAGGCCCGTATTTTTCGACTATAAAAAAAATTCATCGTATTAAAACATCTACTATCTAAACATAACTGAGTTATGTTTCCGGCCAACTTAAAAAATGCAGTTTCGAGATAAACCCGTTTGACGTTTTGAGTAGTAGAAAATCATGAACAATTTTGCAATACCTTTAATCTGCGATGGCTGCACCATACAATTAGCCTTCCAGATTATCGTCCTGCTCTTGCATTTCTTTTCTGCTGGATGAAAAAAAAAATCGATTTGTCGAAAATTCTAAAGTGGCCTAACCCCTTAAAATACCTTTCGGCGTCAAGCGCCATCTGCCGCTTTTATACCTGCTCGAGACCGCTTCACTCAAAACCATATATCTCCATAAATTACGGTCGGATCTTGATAAAATTTACAGAGAATACTTTCTCGATGTTGTACTTTCGAAATTTGAAATAAATAAATCGATTTCTTGATGCCAACCCCTTAAGGAAAAATAACCAAAAGGCTGAGATTTGCAGGAACTCTGACGAGGGAGGAGGATCTACTGGAGTTCGCGAAGATCGGTTGTTACTGCCAGTTCGATTTGTTCGGCATTGAGTGCTCGCATTACCAGCTGGACGAAAGCAAGGACATGCCATCGGACGCCCAACGCATCGACAGGCTCTCGTTGCTCAAGGGCGAGGGCCGTCTCGAGCAGTTGCTCATGAGCCACGACATTCACACGAAGCACCGACTGGTGAATTTCGGCGGGCACGGTTATTCCCACATAATGAACAACGTGCTGCCGAAGATGAGGAGCAAGGGCTTCACCGAGATCGAGATCGACCAAATAACGATCGACAATCCGCGACGCTGGCTCTCACGTAACGTCGTCAACGCGTAGCGCCCTCGTCGTCTTCTCTTCGCGATCTTCAAAACTCTCGGCGCCTCTCGCGGCGCAAAGCAGAAGTTCCACTAATACACTTTGTCTAAATAAATCGATAACGATAAACAAAATATAATAAACGAAAAATTACTCGATATTCTGCTGTGTTCCAGGGTACTAAACGGACAATGAAAGTGAATTGTCGTTCGATAAGCCACCTGAGATGAAGATATTTTTTTAAGTTGGCTCTGAAAATGACTCTCTTTACGCCATCGAGGCGGGTTTGTGGTCACTCCACAAGAGTTTTTTTCTTCACGTTTATATCTTTATAAATAATAAATCGAGCAATATTAACATTTATTTCCGTTATATACAATGTATAAATATAATTTCAGATGTCCCTTGTAAAAAGCAGCTCCCTGGCACTGCTGAATCTACCGTGTCCCGTTATTGTCGCCGAGTAAACTAACCCACCATGCGGCGCTAGTAGTCACCCCCATGACCCCCACTCCAGTCGCGCAGCGTCTGCATAATTTGCATTCGACGCGTCTGGATAATTCATTGTTTAGAATAGAATTTAAACGTATATGTGTATATACTAAGGGATGCAATATTTACACTTGTTGCAGTATCATGTGTTATACAAATATTTATTGAACGAAATAAACAGATAACAATATTATTTTTTAAATAATGGATTAGTCGCGTTGTACAATGTTTTGCGATTTTTTTCTTGTCGAGATTGCTTTTTTTTTTGTTCTGCGTTGAGACGTGCAGAATATTGCTGCATCCGCATCAATACGTAATATTGTATGTATTTTGGTACATTGAAAAAATGCGATTTTTCCTTGTTTGATTGATAACCTGACGTGCACCCAAGAACCACGCTCGCTGGCATTCTCAAATATGAGCACAAAAACCACAAAAATTGTTTTTTATTTTATCGCTACACTAAAATTGTTTATTATTTTATGACTTCGTGATAAAATAATTACGATTTCGCCACACTACGATTTTTTTATTCGAGAACAATGACAGATCGAGAAAACTAAAAGAAATATTCACTTGGTTCACGCGACGAAAAAGATGACGAAATAATACGGAGAGGTGCTTTGCGGAGTGGGGGTCATGCGGATGACTACTAGCGTCGCATGGTGGGTTAGTTACGTGGCGACAATACGGGGACACGTTACTGTTAAGAGAATTTATCCCAGTGTCAGCCCCCTGGTAAAAAGTATGCTCTAAAAATAGAATAACTCCTCGAAACCTGCGAGTGACTCTCATAACCTTAAAAAATCTAAATCCAGAGCCGACAAAGCTGAAAAAAGAGCGGAAAGTAAATTACCGCAGTAGCATCTACGGTTTTATATACAGGTCTGGAAACGACCACGATTTGGTAGGTACGCTTGGCTGATCCACGTTTCTTTACATTTTTCGCCACTACGTGACATTGCTGTTGAAGGGTACGGTGCGAGAAGGACAGAATAGCTTCTGTCTGTTTGTCTTTCTCCTGATGGAGGCGCATGCGTCGTCGACCGTGCCCCTAACCCAATTTATCGTATATTTGATAGGGATACGAATTTTAAAAAAACAAATGACCCAATAATAAGCTTACTGAAGTCCAAAATGATTGACATATAGGCTTCCGAAGTAACTCTAGTGGCGCAGCCCTTGCGGCGAGTTTTGGCAAAACTTGGATTGGTTTTCGTCTGCTAGTGCAGTATGCCGGTCGCCATTTAAATCAGGTGTTTGCGCGAATGGCAGCACCGCGTGTGACGTTTACGTTGTAAAAACAGCGTTTCACGTCATATTGGGGATTATTGACGCGTGTTTGAGGAAGAACTTTTCCCATCGCAGTCCTTTTCTCACCAGCAACAATTTCGCGAACTTCCGATACATGATGAACATCAAAAGTTTTCTGCCTATATTACAACATCCTTTATATAAATTTCCGATGCAAACAATAATTTAAACAAAAATTGTGTTGTACGGCAGAAAAAAATTTGCCTGCAGTCAATGTACGCAATTTCATTAACATTCTCTTTGTCACATACCTATAGATATGATTTTAGGGCGAAAGGAAGTCATGGGGATACATTGAAATCCGCAAGTAATCGTTATTAGTTCCATCACACTATTTTATTTTATTTACAAGCACATTCAATTCACAATGTGAGATCTATAATCGATGATGCTTGCTCAAGCCTTGCTCTTTCGCCAATCCAAGTTTTGCCACCGGCAGCCGTTGCGCGGCGCCACCACGAAAGTTACTTCGGAGGCCTATACCATCATAATTGGGGTCATCGGCGTATCATATAACAATTCTGTAGAACCAAGCAGCTATGATGAACATAAACGATCTTTATGCCAAATTACCAAATCGTAGTTTGGCTAAATGGTTAGCACCAAGTTTGGTAACCCCAAGCTTCAGGGTACGATTCTTAAACAAGTTTTTATTTTTATTTTCAGGTAACAAAATGGTTTATTAATTCAGATGCGTTAAATACTTTTTTGTTACATTCGTAACTTTCTTTTTGTTTATATATTATTGGCGTATTTAAATGATTCGATTGGTCGGGTAAGCTCTTTTCCAGTTTCTTCAGTCTTCGGATTAATTAATGGCGGTAAGTAAAAATTATGTACATAATGTACGATCCTAAATTAAATGAATATTCCCTGATGGAAATCCGCTTATTGGAATTCGTCAGATTTTAACAAAAAATGTCAGATTTGATAATATTCCGTCAACTTTCAATGAGAAATAATGTCAGAATATGTCATTTATACGACAGAATCTGTCATATTATTTCGAGATTTGACATTTTCTGTGAGAAGTTCATGATTTCTGACCGGAAATTGGAACATGCTTTACAGAATCTGTCATATTTTATCAGAAAAGTAATGTTATAATTAAGTAATTTCTGTCAGAATCTTACATAATATGTCATATAATGTCGTAAGAGTTTTCCATTTTATGTGAGATTTTCGTCATTTAATGTCATTTTTTGATGGAATAAAATGGAATTCTTCAACATTCGTGAAATATTATGACCGAATCTGTCGAATTATATCATTCTTTCTTATTTTTTGTGAGATTTTCGTCATTAAATGTCATTTTTTATGGAATATAATGGAATTCTTCAACATTTATAAAATATTATGACCGAATATGTCAAATTATATCATTCTTTCTTATTTTTTGTGAGATTTTCGTCATTAAATGTCATTATTTAATGGAATGAAATGGAATTCTTTAACA
The DNA here is from genome assembly GCA_964007375.1 of Ophion obscuratus. Lineage (NCBI taxonomy): Eukaryota > Metazoa > Arthropoda > Insecta > Hymenoptera > Ichneumonidae > Ophion > Ophion obscuratus. The sequence goes on from OZ023324.1 coordinate 4,211,884, forward strand.
TTCATGAAATATTATGACCGAATCTGTCAAATTATATCATTCTTTTTTATTTTTTGTCATATAATGACCGAACTTGTTAACTTTTGACATTTTGCATTATAAATATATGATATATTCTGATGAATTTTGACATTTAATTATCGATTCTGATAATAAATTGTCAGAATTCTGTCAGCTGAAATCTGTCAAAATTCAATAAAAATGTGACAACAAATTATGATAAAAATTATCGTTTTCTATAATTTTTTGACATTTTCTGTCATTTTTTTCGATGCAACAATATGTCAAAAAATGGAAAACTGATTTATCATTTTTTGTTAAAAGATGACATTTTCCGACATAAAGATGACAAAAAGTATCAAATTCTGTAATTTAATGACAGCTGAAATCTGTCAGAATTCAACAAAAATGTGACAACAAATTATGATAAAAATTATCGTTTTCTATCGATTTTTGACATTTTCTGTCATTTTTTTCGATGCAACAATATGTCAAAAAATGGAAAACTTATTTATCATTTTTTGTTAAAAGATGGCATTTTCCGACATAAAGATGACAGAAAGTATCAACCTCTGTGATTTAATGACAGCTGAAATCTGTCAGAATTCAACAAAAATGTGACAACAAATTATGATAAAAATTATCGTTTTCTATCATTTTTTGTCATTTTCTGTCATTCTTTTCGATGCAACAATATGTCAAAAAATGGAAAATTAATTTTATCATTTTTTGTTAAAAGATGACATTTTCTGACAAAAAGATGACAGAAAGTATCGAATTCTGTGATTTTATGACATTCCGTAAAGTTAACATAATATGTGAGGTTCTGTCCGATTTTCATAGATTATTTCCGACAGAATCTATCAAAATATGTACGATTCCATCAAATTATGTTAGAATCTATTCATTTTCACAGTTTCTGACATTTTTTAACAGATTTCAACATTATTTGTCGAATTCCAATAAGCGGATTTCCATCAGGGTTGTTTTGTAATTATTGATTTATTTTGTTTTGAGTTTTCTGCATTAGTAAAAATGGTATTAATCAGGTCATTATCTTCTTCAATTTTACCAGTATATAGCGATGTATTTTACTTGATTATAGACGAAAATCAATTAACTGTTAAATATTCGAGTTCGTTGAAGAAATACTTCAAGAGCATGAGATTACACACGGACCGAGGTTATGGTTCACTTGACAATACGGGATATAATAAGGGGCAAGGGGGGAAGGGTGACATCACAGAAGACCGTGGGTGGGGGTTACCCTTCGATAGCAGCGACGCATACGGCGGTTAGCGGAATAAAACGTGGATCGCTCAACGATACCACTCGGCTCCATTGAAATCGGGCTTCGTTTCCAGACCTGTATGTAAGACCGTGGTAGCATTGTTACAATCTAGCGTGGAGGTAAATCCAATAGCCAACTCGCAGGAAATCAAGACCGAAGTAACTGCCTACGTTTGAGGTCATACTTTGACCGACCATATTGAAATATCGCTGCGCCACCTCGCGGCCGTGAAAACCGCGAATTTCTTTTATTTCGACTACAAAGTACGCCTCGGACGTAGGTTAATGCCTATTAGGATACACATGCGACTCGTTCTGTAGGACACAACGATCTGTTCATAGCAATGCAGACTTTTTTTTGGCGTTCGAGGCTTACTCATAGGGTTAATGTTCTTATTCTCTGCGGACTCATCAACTCGAAATTACTTTGCACGTCGCAGCTGGGACACTCGGTCGTTTTCTTTTATCGGGTATCATTCGGCACAAGCTGCGGCTCTGGCTCCGTGCGCAACCCTACCGTCGCGTAGCGTTCATATTTTTCTTGGCTCTCTCAAAGGCTCCGAAATTATGGTTTTAATATTGTGATAAATTATAAAAATTAAAATCGCCCCTAAATCGCATTTAATTTGTTTGCATTGAATCAATTTGTCTAGCCAAAGACGGCAAGAAGCGTTTCTTTTCAGTAAAGTAAAAAAACTAAGAACATTTTTCGTAAATGTATATTTTTGTGTATCTTGTAATTTTGTCATAAGAAGAGAAAAATGAAGCTATACAATTGCTTTTACTAAAATTTAACAAATATATATTGTTGCTGCACCACTTCGTAAAATAATAAATAATATTTTGTTTTCACAAGTGTAACTCACAATATCAATTTCTAACCTCAAACTCAATCTAAGGGAAAATGTTGGTATCTGCTCTCACGTCAGGGACATAAGAGATTTAAGGATAAAACATGGCCCAAGTTTAAACTTGCGTTTAAATTTGGGTCATGTTTTGTGAATCATTGATGACAGTTATTGTGAAAAATGTATTAGAGGTATAGTGAATTATTGAAAATTCAAGCTTTTTTTTCTCGAAGAAAAGTTCTTTAAAGATAAAACTGCAGCTATCAATTTGTGACGTTTTTCTAACGTCCAATTTGCTGCAGGAAATCGATCAAATTTGCATTTACTATTCCTTCCGGTATTTTTGCAATTTATTACACAGTAACTGTCGTGGCCCATTTTTAATAAAATAATATTTTAACTTTTATTGCAAAAATCTCCTACCACACGCATACAGACTTGACAGATGAATAGCCGAGTTTATTGCAATTTTTGTCCACTGTGGGCGTTACATTCGATTTCATTACCCCCACCCTATTGCACAGGCCCAATACGTAACTCCGCTTCTTTTCCAAATCTCCATTTCTTTACATCCACCCGGCGGTCATTTTGAAGCTATTAAAGCTTACGTTACAGCTTGAAGCATCGGAGCTTTTTCTACTACCGGTATTAGGATAAGGTGCCTAATTATTGGCACTTTAAGGGCCTAACTATGGGCACTTCAAGGGCCCGATTATTGACACTTTAAGCCCAATTATTGGCAGTTTAAGGGCCCAACTGTTGGCACTTCAAGGGTCCGATTATTGGCTCTCCAAGGGCCCAATTATTGGCAATTTAAGGGCCCAATTATTGGCACTTTAAGGGCCCAACTATTGGTGCTTCAAATGCCCGATTATTGGCACTCCAAGGGCCCAACTATTGGTAATTCAAGGGCCCGATTATTGGCACTTTAAGGGCCCAACTATTGGCACTTCAAGGGCCCGATTATTGGCTATTTAAGGGCCCAATTATTGGCACTTTAAGGACCACAGTGTAGGTAGGAGAGGAGTGTCAATAATTGGCGGGGTGCCAAAATAAGGTCACTTTACCCCATTTCGATATCAACAAGTTGTCATATCGGAATACCGGTATTTCGATACTTTCCGATATTTATGGGGAACCTGGATTAAAAATGTTTTAAGCTAGAAAGTGAAGATGGAATTTGTAGAAATAAGAGTATATAGGTAAGTGAAACCATAGTATTTATTAAAAATCACCGTCTTCTATCGAGATCTTCATTTATTATACATTTTTAAACATACTCCGCTACGTTCTTAAATATATCCAACGCAACTTAAGATAAATAAACAAAAAAAAACATAGGGGCTTTTTTGCAAATCATAAAAGTAGTAAAGAAGCAAAGTTAAGATTAGAAAGTTTTATGCAAGTCAGCGTAGTAGTAGGTACCAGAATACAAACAAGTGGCATAGCATGTGGCAGGCAGGCAACAGCATGCTAACTTTAATTAACGAGATTGAGATTGTTGAAACAGCGACCGCTAAAAAACAAGGGCATCTGAAGTTTCGTCTCTCAGAGACGATATTACCTTGTTGCAGGTGTAAGCCGCGGAAAAAAGATCCTCTTTCATTCGGCACTCGTCGATAAGTAAGTTGAGATTTCGGAAATATTTAAACTCGGTAATAATACTTTAAGGTTGTTAAACGTAGTAAAAAAAAACAAGTAAAAGTAACTTAAATTAAAATAATAACAATTATAATATTTCAATTTTTTTTCAACTCTGATATCGGAATATCGCTACTACTCGAGCCCAATATCGGTTTTTTTCAATATCGGATTTTTCGATACTACCGAAAACCGGTATCCATGCTCTAACTTACGTAATGTACGGGGAAAATAGGGTACGCGACGGACGGTCCTCGGAATGACATATACATAGATAAGTGTCTTTATGGAAAAGAATATTTTGAACCCGTTGTATCAATATAATGTTTCTATTAGCACATCTGGCTGTTTTGACGCCGATCTTCAATGTTTTTCAAAGTTATATATGTTTACATGCATCTAGAGGTCATTTTGAAACCATCGGGGCTTACGTATCGTACGGGGACAATATGCTACTGTAGGGACGGTCCGCGGAATCACCTGTCCACACACACACACACACACACACACACACACACACACACACACACACACACAAACAAACACACGAACACACACACACGCGCTCGAGATTCGCGCAACATTCTGAGTCGAGGCGCGCGGAACGTGAAAACGCAAGTCGCGTGAATCGACTATCGGGCGTGGTAGGGGCTCTTTCGACGCTCGCGCCCGTATTCTCTCGAATTAGTATATACACACTCGGCCAACCAGGTGTACACGAATCCGCGCTGCGCGTGTGTATATATACACACCGTATGCATGACTGTATACATATACACGTACCCATGCACACGGACGATTCCGTTCCTAACCACATACACACACACACACACAAGCGGCGCGCCCACTACCGAGCATTCTCATCGCGACACTTCAATCGTTTCTTCGCCCCTTTCATTTTATTTGATCGCGCGCATTTCCGCATCGCCGAGCAATCATTGTCACGAGAAAGCTAATGTCGAATTTGATCGGCGCATACGAGATCGCGGCTTCGTCACGGCGCCTCGTGCGCTCGCTCGCGCACACGCCACGAATACGTGGGGCGAAGAAGAGGGAGGCCGATAACGAATAAAAAGAAAGGAAATCGTAAAGCCCGCAAAGCCGCGGGGGGGGGGGGCATTAAGTTGTCGTGGAAACCCCCATAGAAGGGGGAAGGGGAAGGTGGGGTGGTTATATATATATATATATATATATATATATATATATATTCTTTCCCTTTCCTTTACCCTTCTATGGGCGAGAAGGAATATATGTATATACACACACATACATATGTATATATACATACATACATTCATACATATATATATGTATTATATACACACACACACATCATGCACACACACACGTGTATATATATAACCAGCCCACCTCCCTCTAGCACACGAGATCGGGGCAGCTGCGCCGAGGCAGAGAGAATCCGGAGAGTACGAGTCGCGACGACGACGACGGGGTTGCGCCCCGCAGCGCGCGAGCAGAGCACCGAACGAGAGTGCTGTGTAGCGCGGCGGAGAGTCGCGAGTTGCACGCGTGTGTGCGGATTATCCTTTTACACTTGCTTCCATATACTACACCCTCTATATTTCTTTGACTCCCTCTTTCTTTCTTTCTCTTTCTTTCTCTTTCTCTCTCTCGGGCTCTCTCGGCCATACAGACGTTGGACGACCGCGACGTGCGTTCCCTTTTCGTTGGTTCTTTTTCGTTGACTTTTTCGCCGCTCTCGTCGGACGAGGACGATCGTCCTTCCGTGCCGTCTCGCTGCATAACTGTACATAAAACGCGCGGGCGCCACGTATAGACGTACACACGTATTACAGTAGGCGGTGAGAGCGCGAGTGCAAATATCGCGTGTGTTGGAAAATTCGAGCGCTATGGACCATCGCCAATGCAAGGCGGGGTGAGCGTTTTACAAGCGGGCGGAGAGATTGAAGTAGAACGTGAGTGCGACCAATTGTGTAGCTATGATAACGATAATCGTACAATTGATGATGATAGAAGATGTTTTTTTGTGTGCGCGAGTGACCTCGTGTACGTCGAAATAGCGCGACGAGGGAGAGAGATAAATAAGTAATTGCAGGATGGATTACGGGGAGCGTCGTCACGAGCTTTTTTTTCGCCGTTCCTTGGCTCTCCCTCTCTCTATCATGCTGTGGCAAATGTGGCACTCGTATCGCCGTGGATTTTCCAGGCTCAGTGGCCTCTGAGGCTGTGCGTGCGACGCGACAGCGCAGGTATGCCAGAATATTCGTTCGAGCGCGCGATACAACGAATCGACAATTCTCGAGCCTTTTTTTCGTTCCCACGTCGAGTTTTTTTTCTCGCCATTTCGTCGAACGGAATTGCCGTGGTTCAGGGATAGCTTTTTTTTCTCGACTCGCGACTGCGAGGCGCGAGGACAATTTTTTTCAGTGGAAATTTGTCCCCTATGAATTATTCGGGGAGGTGAGCGAAGGAGGAGAAAAAGGAACGTGTGTGCGAGATTCTCGAGTGGCGAACTTGGACGATGAGAGAAACCGAGAGGGAGAGGGCGAGCGAGGTCAGGGGGTTTGTGGGGTGTTGGCAAACCGTCTGCTCTGGAGGTCGCGTGTGGACTTTTGACTTTTACCTATGTACACGTACGTATGAACCGTATACGAAGATTCGTATACGCGGTACGACGCTGTACTGGAGAATTCTGGAAAATGCCGAAAAAAGAAAACAGTATAACGAGAAATATATATTTCGCAGTATTGAAGAACGTACATGAATATATATATATATATAGCCTTGAGAGGCGAGTTAAGGGGCTACATTTGCCTAGAAGACCCCAAAAAATGGCAAAATTCCGAAAAAAATTTGGAAAACCGTTGGCGAAAAAAAACACTTTTTTTTTAACACAAAGGTACATATATTGAGAGCCTTTAAAAAAATCACAAAAAATACAAAAAAACGACAAAAACATGGCCACCGACAGATGATGAAATTTTTTACGCCACGTTTGGCGGTAGACCTTAACCGGTCGATATGAAATCTAAAAAACAAATGGGTTAGTCAAGTTAAGGGGATATTACGATATTCGTGGCCCCTAATTCCGACCACGCAGCCTTCATATTTGACCCAAAATGAGACTTTTCAAAAGTAGTAAAATTCGAAATTCTACCCTTAAGGGTGAAACAGGGGTATTAAAGTTTGTATGAGGCAATATATTTTATGTCAGATTTGCTTGAAACTTGGCGTAAATACTCTACGCTACAAATAATTGAACACGTATTTCAGCATTTCCTAAAATTCGACTCTTAAGGGGGTTAAATGGGGGTGTTGAAGTTTGTATGAGAAAACATGTTTTTTGTCAGATTTACTTGAAACTTGGCATAAATGCACTATAATGCAAATAATTAAACATGTATTTCAGCAATTTCTGAAATTTAACATTAAAGGGGGTTGAACGGGAGTGTTAAACTTTGTATGAAGCAACGTATTTTTTTGTCAGATTTGCTTGAAACTTGGCGTAAATACTATACGATACAAATAATTGAACATGTATTTCAGCATTTCCTAAAATTCGACCCTTAAGAGGGTTGAACGGGGGTGTCAAAGTTTGTATGAGAAAACATGGTTTTGTCAGATTTACTTGAAACTTGGCATAAATGCACTATAATGCAAATAATTAAACATGTATTTCAGCAATTTCCGAAATTTAACCTTTAAGGGGGTTAAACGGGAGTGTTAAAGTTTGTATGAGAAAACATATTCTTGACCAGATTTACTTGGGTCAAAGAATGTGTTGTCTCGTATAAACTTAAAAAACCTGTTTCACCCCCTTAAGGATCGAATTTCGATTTTTACCACTCTTGAAAAGTCTTATTTTGGGTCAAATACGAACACTACGTGGTCAGAATTAGGGGCCACAGACATCGCGATACTGCCCAAGCTAACAATAAATACGAGTTGTTGACGATAATCGATTTTTAACGTCATTTTTTTAAACAAAATGGTGACGAATTGAAACTAGAGCACACAAGATCTCCAAAAAACGTCATTTTTACGTAACTAGTAAGAAATAAACGTAAAAGAAGTTTTTGAAAACAAGCTTTTATTTAAAAGGTACTGTACGAAAATGTAAAAAATAATGTTTAGTAAAACTGAAAGTCTAAACAGTAGAACTACAAAAAGTCCCTCCCTTGGTCACTCATCATAGGTGCAAGTACTTAAAAAGTACGTAAACGTAGATATTTTTAAAATATGAAATATGAATTTTAAAAGCTTCAGACTTTTTTTTTAATTTTTAAGTAGTATTAGTACTTATGTAGTTTGACGTCTCAGGATTTAAAAATTTATATTTCATATTTTAAAAATATCTACGTTAAGTACTTATACCTATGATAAGTGACGAAGGAAGGGTCTATTTTGTAGTTATACTGTTTTGATGTTCAATTTTACTGAACATTATTTTTTTACTTTCTAGTACAGTACCTTTTAAATAAAAGCTTGTTTAATTTTTTTTTTGTTTACGTTTATTTCATTTTATACTTTTTAGTATTAGAATTTGTTTATTTATTTGCCATGCCAGACCCTCATGCCATTGAGATATCGGCGTAATAAAAAACAAAGGTCTCGCGAGAAACTTTATAATAGTGCAATTATAAATAGTGCTCAAGTCAAGAAAATTAATGAGCCCAAACTCGGTTGTCCTACGATTTGCCATTAGAAAATTTCAGTTCCCACCTCCCACCACCATTACCAGACTCTCGTTATCATGTGTAATGAAAAGTGCTCATGATAACAAAACAAATGAGAACAAACTCGACTGTCCTAGTATATGCCATTAAGGCCTTAGGCCACAGTAACGGGTATAAAATCATGTGCGAATTTAACAATTTGTTTTCGTATGAAAAAGTGATTCACTGATAAAATTAATTACACATCTATTTAGTATGGATATCAAGCTGTTAGAAAAAATATATATATATATATATATATATATATATATATATATTCTCAAAACTTCTCGAAACAGCTTTTTTCCAATTGGCGCGACAAATAACTTCAACAATTTTCACTCGATTTACTTCAAATTTAAAAGTTGCATTTCGCAGAAAAGTACGTACGGAATTTCTGATTAATAAAAAACTTCATTTTATGAGCAGTTATAACGAAATTTGTCATTGAAAATTCATTTCTTAAGTTCAAATACCTACAACTTTGTAATAAAACAATATTTTTTAAATTCCGTACGTACTTCTCTAGGTATTCTAATGTAGATTGACGAGATTTTTTGTTTGAGGAAACCCAAACAAATACTACAACGACCAGCAAAATCAGGCTCAACTTTGTTTATGACGATATATACGCATGGATCCAACGAAAAATCGCAAATTTTATCGTTCATTTTTACAAACATCAAATTCACACAACTTTTTACGGGGGGGGATGACCGCCGTGATTTCTCTTCGGCATGTTGTTCGGAGGGACCTATGTTTAACATATCCCCCCATTCCGACCTCCTCAAAAGGTGGGGTCATAATACCGAAAATTACCGTATTTAAACTTTGCAAGAATGTTTCGTGCTGGCTACGAAGATTGCGCCCACCAAACTGAATTTGGCGAGAAAATTCGACAATGGCACATTTTTATAGCAAATATTCGTAATTTCAACGACTCTCAGTATTCGGAGTATATATTTCATTCTCATTGTTTTAACTTTTTTGTATATTGTATTTTTGATATATCGATTTTCGCAGTGGAAAACTTCACCCCTGGTGTTTGTTTTTGTAATTTCTGTAATTTTTTTTTGTAATTTCGATTTCGAGGATGATTATTCGACCATTGCAAATCAGAAGAGTACTTTTTCGGGCTTGCAGGTAAAAAAAAACTTCAAAAATAGGGTTTCCGATGAACATTGATTCGGGCGGGACGTATTCCATTCTGAATTCTTCTTTAATCATCCCAAAGCCCATTTTGATTGTGTTATCTATCCTATGTTATGCAGGGTGTCCTATTATGAATGAATAATCCTGCAACTGTTGATAGGTCAGTTAATGTCCTTCATGTCCAGATATACTGGAAATCCAGTTTGGTAAAAGTCCCACGGTTTTCGAGATAAAAATCATCTGCTTTTGGTTCTTCGCATGCCATTTCTGCAAATGATAACTTTGTTATACCCGATTTTTCGAAAAATACTCTTGGTTATTTGTTTTATCTAGAAAAGTCTTCTTTTTAACCTTTAATGTTAAGAAAAATTTATAAAAGAAGATCTTATATAGAATTTTCATACAAACCAATTCGAATATCTGACGTCAATAGTCTGCGGTGTAAAGTAGTTATCGTTGATTCGTAGAAATATCCCGCAAGAAACCAAAAGCGGACGATTTTTTTCAAAAAATAACATAAAGCCTAAAACCTCAACCATGGAACTTTTACGAAACTGAAATCCCAACATATAGTAGGACATGATCTGACAGTTGCAGGATTATGCATTCACAACAGTACACCTTGTATATGCTGTTATCTAGTTCTCCTTACCCCTCCTCTCTTTGTCTCTCTTTCGTTTTGCTAGTAACTTAAATTCACCTGAACAGAAAAGGCTTCGATTCATATTTTGGGCTGATCTCAACCCTTCCCCGAGCATTATAAGTAGTAACATTTCTAATGTAAAGGTACCTTTTCGGTCTTGCGAGTAAAAAAACAAAAAATGACGAAAAATGTGTTCCAAAATAGGAAGAATCTATTTACATAGATTCTTCCTATTTTGGAAACACATATTTCGTCTTTTTTACAGTTTTTTACAGGCAAGACCAAAAAACTACATTTACATCATAAATGTTGATATGCAAGTAAAAAAAACTTCAAAAAAGGACGAAAAAATGTATTTCCAAAATCAAAAGAATCTACGGGTCATTCCATGTCAAATCGACAAATTTTTTACCTGACCCCCTTTGATTTCGCTGAAAATTTTCTATCTTTTTCTACCCCCCGAAAGTCATTTTTCAGAATTTTTTCAAATTTTTTTTCCCGACTCAAAAAAAGTTATGAATTTTTAAAAAAAACCGCTCTTTTATTTTTAAATTGCCAGAACTTTTTCAAAAATTGACCGTTTGGGAACTTTTTTTTTTCAAAATTTTTGTTTTTAAATGTAGTTTTCGAAAAAAAATATGAAAACATTTTCAGAATCCCAGATATATGAAATATTTTAGTTTTTTTGAAAAAACCGTAATTTTCTCAAAGTCCGACCGTTTTTTTTTTGTTTTTTTTTTGCTCTAAAAATACTTCAACTAATTCTGCAATGATCCCCGTTAATCAAAAGATGTGACGACAATCGCTTCTAATTTTTTTTCTTGATTATAAAAAAATTTTTGTTGAATTTTTGCTGATTTTATATAACTTTGTTATGAAATTTTTTTTATTTCCTCGTGAAACCTCAAAAGTTGAAAAATAAAATTTTATTGGAGAATTTCAAGTGATTATCGTCCAAGAAATTGTTATTTTTTTTCAAAAAAGTAAAAAAAAAGGACTTTTCATACTCTTAAATAAATTCACCGTCTCTTAACATCTTTAAATAAATTAAAAACATTTTTTTGTATGTGTTCAAATTATATTATCTTTTATTTAACTTTCATTAGAAGTATTGTCAACAGAGGGCTGAAGCATTTTTTTATAACATGAACTACATATTCGCTCATCAGTCGACAAATTGTATCGAATTGCTAAATGCTCCGGTAAATTTCGCAGGGATATTTTTTTTCTATGCTTCTCCAAATTAAATGGATTGCAACATCGATCAAAAAACTTCGGCATTGTAATCACTCGTTAACAAAATATAAATTAACAGCACTTTATGATAAATAATAGGTACTTTATTTAGCAATAGTAAGTCTACGTGACACGATGAACACAACGACAATGTAATTATTCTGAAAACATAACCTCCATATTATTTAAATGAAATGTAGATGATATCTTTTTTACCGAAAATCGATAGCTCTTAAATTATCACATTGTATCAACTGGAGGTAACTTTTAAACCCATTGTATTTTTGAAGTTGTCATATTTCAGTACCAAAAAAAAACGTCCATAAGAGTAAAAAAATAACGTCAATGAGAGAAAAAAATTATTTTTTTTTTAAATAACAATTTCTTGGACGATAATCACTTGAAATTCTCCAATAAAATTTTATTTTTCAACTTTTGAGGTTTCACGAGGAAATAAAAAAAATTTCATAACAAAGTTATATAAAATCAGCAAAAATTCAACAAAAATTTTTTTATAATCAAGAAAAAAAATTAGAAGCGATTGTCGTCACATCTTTTGATTAACGGGGATCATTGCAGAATTAGTTGAAGTATTTTTAGAGCAAAAAAAAAACAAAAAAAAAACGGTCGGACTTTGAGAAAATTACGGTTTTTTCAAAAAAACTAAAATATTTCATATATCTGGGATTCTGATAATTTTTTCATATTTTTTTTCGAAAACTACATTTAAAAACAAAAATTTTGAAAAAAAAAAGTTCCCAAACGGTCAATTTTTGAAAAAGTTCTGGCAATTTAAAAATAAAAGAGCGGTTTTTTTCAAAAATTCATAACTTTTTTTGAGTCGGGAAAAAAAATTTGAAAAAATTCTGAAAAATAACTTTCGGGGGGTAGAAAAAGATAGAAAATTTTCAGCGAAATCAAAGGGGGTCAGGTAAAAAATTTGTCGATTTGACATGGAATGACCCCTACGTAAATGGATTCTTTCGATTTTGGAAACATTTTTTTCCCCCCTTAAAACCGTTTGTCCACCGATAAAAAAATACGTGTCTAATAGTTTTCAATGCTTCATCGCGTATATGAGTTCCAAAAAAATCGCAGGCGGACACTCAAGTGATGTTCCTTGTTAGTGGCCGTGCCGTGCCCAAAATCGATGTTCAATTTCGAGCAAACGCAAGGGTCGTTCCCGGAACAGCCGATAGTCAACGTTACGTAGATATAACCGGTTCGAAATATTCTTTCCCCACATACGTATATTGCAATACTACATTCGAGGGCAGATTAATGCACGCTATCGCAAGAATGCGTCACGCTTATCTGCCAACGCGCGTGGTTGCACGTCATCCGGACTTGAGGGGTCGTTCCAGTAGCATGCATAATAACGAAAGATAATAAAAAATGTTACGCTACGGAGCTGAATACTCTGGCACGATGTGATTGACCTGAAAACTCGCGAGAGAGGTAAAGAGATAAAGACAGTATAGACGACGTTTTAATTATTCATTATGGTCATTCGCTGGCCGGTTTAACGCGCGCGCCATTGAGTCGGATTGGAAGCGACGGAAGCGAGAGAGTCCCGACAGTGCTTGCACGCTTTCGGTAGTGTCTCCCTCGTGCTTGCTCTTTCATCCCTCGGTCGCTAGTGTGGCCGTAACAGACCCGTGCGAGTCACTCCGAAGTCTGCAAAGTCCGTGAATGCTCGTCTCGGCCACGCACATTTGCACACACATACGTCCACATATATGAGGCACAAGGATACGAAATTTCGATCGGCTTCCCTGTATAAATATACATGTCGCACTGGAGTAGTATATGGATGGCCTCACTGTCCTGTCGGGCCGCGTGTGCCTTTTCACATCAATGTTGGATACGTCATCTATTTATTCCAATCTTTGCCTCCTTTATTCACTTCTCACCTGTACCTACGCGCGTGTGGGTGCACACACACAAACACACACACACAAAGGCACACCCACGCACATACACATAGAGGAACTTGGGGCCAGAAGAAGGTGCGGGGTAAGATGAATCATAAGCCTAGCTACTAAACAGTGTGCGAGTACAGTGCTCCCGTTCGAGCTTGCAAGGTGTGGCCTGGAGATGAACGAGTGTGAAAGTATCAACTGTGGCTAAGCACGCGTCTCGAGTGTGAAAACAATATCGATTTTTCGACGAAACAGTCGAATTTTTGGTAAAGTTTACCATTCCCATGTGCAAACGGCATAATGGCCAAGTCCCAACCCAGTACTGGGGTCGAAGTCGCCACAACTGGCTGACGATCATGGCCCGATACGCAGCCAGTATATAAACGGTACTGGCCTAACTTCGAAATGATAACACTGGTCCTAAGCTCGGCAACAGCGTTGGCACGGTACTGGCTCCCAGTACTGGCTGCCAATATGGGCTGCGACTCGAGCCGACACTCAACCAACCTTGGTTACCAACCTTGTACTAATAAAATTGTGGCACGGTACTGATACTGTGAGTTGCCAGTGCTGGTAGGCAGTACATTCAGCCAAGACTCAACCAACTTTGGTTACCAGGGCTGGCACCGTACTGATAAAATTGTTTACTAATACTTGGGCAGTACTGCACTGAAGACCGGGTAGCTAAGACTGGCACGGTACTGATACGTTCAGTTGACAGTGATGGCGTAGTACCTCCAGCTGAGACCTAACCATACTTGGTAACCAGGACTGGCCCTGAACTAATAAAATTGTTTACCAATACTGGGGCAGCACTTAACCCAAGAATCGGTAATCGAGACTGGCACGGTACTGATACTATCAGTTGCCAGTGCTGGTAGGCAGTACATTCAGCCAAGACTCAACCAAGTTTGGTTACCAGGACTGGCACCGTACTGATAAAATTGTTTACTCATACTGGGGCAGTACTTCACCGAAGACTGGGTAGCTAAGACTGGCACGGTACTGAAACGTTCAGTTGCCAGGGATGGCGTAGTACTTCCAGTCGTAACTCAACCATACTTGCTAACCAGGACTGGCACCGTACTGATAAAATAGTTGACCATTACTGGGCCAGTACTTCACCCAAGTCTCGGTAACCAAGACTGGGACGGTAGCGATACGTTCGGTTTCCATCACTGAGGCAGTACCGCCAACTGAGAGTCGGTCGCCAGGACTTGCACAACTCTGGGCCGTTTTGGTAACTATGGCGCAATACCGATATTCGCACATGGGTTGTTTCAGTCCATTTGAGTTGCTCATATCGATTAGAGGCAGGTAAGTAAACACAATGAAAGTACTAATTATTAATATAATAAGAACGGTTTGTCAGCAATTTTCAAGGTTATTGCGTGATTTTTTGTTCATTCGTTAACCGTCTGGGCAAGATGAACACAAGCTATCGCAAAACCGCAATAATTTACAACGGATATCTACGTTAGAAAGAATGAAATGAAACTGGACCTTTGGTTCCTCTTCAACGGATGTTTCTACGAGTGGAAGAAGAAGAACTAACAAATGATTTGAATTATATGGAAGCAAGATTATTCGGACAAAATACTACAGAACTTAGAACAGTCCTGCATTTGCCAATAGGCGGTATAGGCAGCTGCTTATACTGCCTATTGGTTGGCGACAGACTTGATGGGGCGGCGGACTTTAGAGGCACCTAAAAAGGCCTAGGTAAATCCAGGGTAGGGCAAAATGCAGTCCGTAGTTTTTAAAAATCACTGAAGGGCCCCCAGACCGAGTAGAGGGGCAGGGCAGGTGCCGTTAGGTCGGGAGAACAATACCGTTATCAGTGGTCACCATGCCGTAGTCAGGTGAGCACTGGGGCTTTGTTGTGGAGGCGTTCTTTAAAAACGGGGAAAGCGTTGGCGCTATGCAGAGAGCTTTTCGGATCCGGTTCGGGTTAAATCGTAATAACAGTATTCCTGAACCTATGCCCCAAAATGGAAGAGTATGGCAAGGAACACGATACAGAAGCCTTCTTGTTTCAACAAGATGGAGCCGCGGCTCATACTGCCCGCCGTTCACGCGAAATTTTGCAAGAGCTCTTTCCCGGTCGCCTGATCTCTTTGCGGGGGGATGTTCCATGGCCCCCTCGCTCCCCCGATTTGACCCCGTGTGACTTTTTTCTGTGCGGATACGTCAAAGCTGAGGTATACAAACTTCGACCTCGAATCCTCGAAGCTCTGAAGAAGGCGATTGCGGATGTCATCGCTGGAATTCCACAAGATATGCTGGAAAGAGTGGCCGAAAACTTCTTTGAAAGACTCAATATGTGTATTGCTCGCCAAGACTTAGACGATATTATTTCCAAAACATCAGGAAAAAAAGGTATCATGTGTACTTTTGACCAATAAAAACTTTTTTTGTGTATCTTGAAGCGTTTTTTTACAATTCACCCTTCAAATCAGGGACTGCATTCTGCCCCACCCTGTACAAGTGATTACGATAGGAGGGGCGGCACAAAGTCAAGTGGCCTATACTTAAGAAAAGTACAAATCCGGTGCTGATTCAGACAATTGGCTTATCAAAATACTGGTATTGAGAATGAAACCATTTTTATATGCGAAAGATGCCAATAATTCGGGTCCCATCATGCTCCCAGCGCTGTTTCGTGTTGCCCCGTACATGGGGTAAGACGGGACAAAGAAACGTTTAATCAAAAATACATATTGTTTACTAACAATCAGAAAGACTGATCTTTTTGTTTCCAAATGTAAAAGATTAATAATTGTTGATTAGTTTAAAAGAATAATTAAAGTTGGCTGATTCATATGTATTGTTTTATTTGAACATAATCTTAGTGTTCTCATCTTGTCCTGAGTTCCTCTAAATACCCGGGGTGATTCAGAAAAGGTTTAACAGAGGAAAATCGCGGGTTCTGCAGGCCAATCCGACAATTTCCACTTAGGCGTTTTTTTTCTTTCGACCCCGTCATTAATTGGAAAGCATTAGAAAATAGCCGTTCGATTTCCAAAATGAACGCTGAAATCCGCCGTGATGGACGATCGGACGCCGAAAGAGCTGAAGGGTCGTCTGACGTCAGGAGGGTTTGACAGGTGCCCGCGCGTATGATCTGACGTTTTGCGAATCATTCGCTACGGTTGCCTGTTAACCAATCTGGTTCGAGATTCGTGACAGGCTGCCCGATTTGACCTTTCGCATGTTGTCAGCTACTGTGAGTGGCGATGAAAAAACGAATCATGCTTGATGCAATTATTCGCCTAGAGTGGCTGTTATTTTTATTTTAATAAGAAAAAAAAGAAACAAAATGACCGAATACTTAATGGTCTTCAAGTTTCCAGATACCGGGCGATTTTTTGCGTGTTTAAAAAATAAACAATAGGTGAATTTTTATTACCAAACTCTCAATAATTTGACGCTAAGTTTTCGAGGATTGGATCTTTCAAACAACTACTTTGGGAGCAGCTAAACCTCTCTTTGCATGCTCTACTCGAAGAAGCATTTTCAGCATTCACTTCTTCTAGCAAACGATGCGTTTTTGCGGCTGATTTCTTTGCCAGGAAAATAATGGAGCATAACTTCTCACAAATGTGACTTATTTGGAACAAAACGTGCCATTGTAAACACAATTAAATAAGATGTCAACGCGTCCCGCTAATATCACCTCTGAGGTTTTAGTGGGACTCTATAGGTGGGAAGATTCGTCAAGCTGATCTGTTCAGCCTTAGAAAGGTTTTTTTCGCATATCGGTATAAAACTATGAAAAGTATAGCTATTTTTTTCAACCAAAATCAATTTTTTATTCTCTTGAATTTTTTCAGCAGTATTTAGCTACCGAACTCCCTAAACTATTTTTTTAAAATGCTCTTTGCGAGATGTGCAATTGAAATATGCAAAGAAGATCTGGTATTATGATAAAAATATGAATAATTTTCGTTGAATTCCAACCATGCAAACTTCCAGACCATTTAAAGTGCCGATATTGAGATTCCGACAAAAGCTTTTCGAAGCTGTGAAGTGCAGTTTTAAGAAACTAACCGGATTTGGCAAACATTCATTATTCAGTGAGCTACTCAAATCTGAACATAGCGAGCGCCCTTTCCGTGTAAATCGAAGGGGGGAGGGGGGTGTTGAGCACGAGTACTTACAAGGAACTTAAGTGTCCCTCTTCGATTTAGTTGACATTAATATATATTTAGTTGACATTCATTTAAGTTGGGGAAACCACCCCTCAAAGAAACGCGTGTCGAGGGGTGCTTTTGCAGATTCATCCACAATCAGGCCACCGATCCGAATGAAAGAACAACCAAAATTCTTCTAATGTAAAGCCATGAAAAATCCACTATAGAAGTATCGAAGAAAAATTAAATTAAGGGTTGACACGTTTATCTTGGATGGGTGCATTCCCCCTTAAAACCATTTTTTTCGCTGATAAACAAAATGCGCCTCCAATAGTTTTCAATGTTTAATCGCATATATGAGTTTCAACTAAATCGAAGGCGGACACTTAAGTGATGTTCCTTGTTAGACTCGAGCTAGAGTGCTTCAATTTGGGATGCATTTCCTTTATACGTTATACTATTCCTTGATGAGGTAAGAGTTGAACTTTTTTCGACAAATCCCACATTCCGGTATGTTACATACATATGTATATAGAGGTCTATAGCGCGTTCCAGGCCGAATCGGCGAGTCACCTCCGCGATTTTTCACGCCTCATCCGCATAGTTTTTGAAGGCGCAATTTTGCTCAAAACAATAAGTCCATACGGAATCGCTAATGCAGAAACAAATACATGTGATCTTCGAGTCATTACCGGGACAAATTAGAATGTTGTGGATCAACGTTCATCAATGCCCAGCTCTTACTACCAGTTTTGCCCAACTCGTGAATAGAGAATTTCAGTCTTATATTGGGATGTTGAATAAGTCCTCGCTGTTTTTTACTTGAAAATTAATGCTTGATTAAAAATAAACATTCCTAATACTTTCAATCATTATTGTTGAAGCGTCTGAACCAATCTCTCCATGTTGTTTCTGACAGAGCATGGTTGCCGTCAGTCTCTACAAGAATTCTGTGTGTTTCAGCTGCAGATTCTTTTGAACAAAGTAGCGCGGTAAAATTCACCGCAAGTACTCTTCTTTTGGCACAAAATTTGACATGTTTAACACTATGGAAAACAAAAGTTGTTTACACTTCGGCGAAATGACGTACACTGAATTTCAAGTTTGCTTATAGTACTCTGTATCGATGCGTTGCCATCTTAAGCTACACGCACGTGTGGCGACTTCGTACGTTGTAAAGATGGCCGCAAGGCGGCGCATCGGTTCCTCAAAAACGGGGTCGCCACCTCTATAAAATAAAATAAATATTATCATTGAGAAGGACGTTACGAACAAGACCTACAGCTGAAGCTTTAGCGCGAGGTTTAACAAAGAAAGTCTACTGAAACCTCATCTGATAATAAAATCACCGCATACTTAGTCATTAAAATTGTTGGCTAAAAATATAACATAGTTTATCTAAACAACAAAATTTTGTGTGAGCTTACGATACGTGAGTAGTGTAATGGTACCAGTTCTAAACCAAAATTCCTACTACCGACATTTACCGACTTAGTTGAGAAACGAACCAAAAAAAGGTTGATTTCCGACTTATCGGCGGATGGTCGGGTAGGGTTTTGATTTAGAACTGGTACCATGATCGACTGTCGATGTCTGTACTTACCGACCGATGGTAGGGCTGCACTGCTTACCGACCGATGGTGAGGCTCACAGGTTTACCGACCGATGGTAGGGCTGCACTGCTTACCGACCGATGGTGAGGCTCACAGGTTTACCGATCGATGGTAGGGGGGTCACCTGCTTACCGACCGATGGTGGTAAGTCCCCCTTCGCCTTGAATGGAATTCGGCGGAAGGGGGGGGGGGGGGGGGGGGGTAACCACAGGGACACACGTCCGACTCCTAGCGAGGCCGCGCAACGACTGACAAAGAGTCGAAGTGCTTTGTAGTAAAAGGGAGTTCCCCTCCCCTCCCGCGGGGAGAGGGGGGGGGGGGGCGATGGGAGGAAGAGTGGAGGGTGCGATTTCTCAGAAATTGTTTTAAACATTTGTGGGTGGTGAGTCATCGGGCGCTTGCCGTGGCTTGACAAAGCCCCCCCCCCCCCCCCCCTCTTGCTGAGATGCGATAGTTTTGTTTATCGACGGGTTGAAACCAGCGTATTGAGGTGTCGAATGATTATTTTCCGAGAATTTATCATCGGCACCGGTGACATTTGATAGCGTCAATATGGCGGCGGGATTTCGTCAGATTTCTACGAGTTATATTTTTTAAACATTTTGTGGGGGGAGGGGTGAGTCATCGGACGCGTGACATTTTTCCGCGCTCGGACCCTCGTGCCCTCAATGCGGGGGGGGAGTAGAAAGGAGTACATAATCTTGCGATTCAAGGTGGGCGGTGAGCCATCGGGCGCCTGCCGTGGCTTGACAAAGCCCCCCCCCCCCCCCCCCCCTTGCTGAAATGCGATAGTTTTGTTTATCGACGTGTCTAAACCGGCGAATTGAGGTGCTGAATGATTATTTTTCGAGAATTTATCATCGGCCGGTGACATTTGATACCGTTAATATGGCGGCGGGATTTCGTCAGATTTCTACGAGTTATATGTTTTAAACATTTTGTGGGGGGGGGGGGGGGGGGGGGTTCAGTCATCGGACGCGTGACATTTTTCCGCGATCGGACCCTCGTGCCGTCAATGCGGGGGGGGGGGGGGGGGGCGGGTAGAAAGGAGTACATAATCGTGCGATTCAAGATCGGACGCACACATGAGAAAGAACTACGTGCACACGAGTGAAACAATGGAGTTCATTGATAAAATTCGTAAAATTGCCGATTTTCTGCCGACGAAGAAGCTCAGAGAGTTGTCACCCGGGTCGGATTATATCATCACCAACATACGGGCGGTCAACACTAAATTTGGCAAAAAGCACGTCGTCGACATTCGCAACGAATTCAGCGTGTTTATACCCAGAACGATCATTAAGGCGCTTGAGGCTGATTCGATAACATTCGAGAGCATGTTGGCAGCAGCGCATAGAGGAGATCTATGCATGGTCTATCGCGGTGGCAAATATCACAGCCTGAAATCCGCGAATTCAGCAACATTCCAGCTGATGTTGGCAGCAGCGTACAAAAGAAATGTCTGCATAGCCTACATCGGTGGAAAGTTTATCGGATACGTTAAGGGTCATGAAAATCGAGAACAGCTAGCTCACATACTAAATATGAAAAATTATCTAGTTATTGAAACGTTGGAGCTGGACTCTGAAGATATGGATGCATAATGAAGGATACTAGTAAAGTATTTCAAGAACAATTCATCCTGTGTTCAAGATTGGAAAGCATGAGAAAGAGCGCCCAACGTCTCGCTGTTTGGAACTCGATCTTGTGTATACAAACTCGACGTTCGAGCGCGTGCCAGCACATACACACACACACACACACACACACACACACACACACACACACACACACACGAACACAGGCACAGACGCGCGTGCGAGGTTGTATAGAGATTTTTTCTTAAATATATATTGGTGAGCCGTTCTCCTTCGAGAACGTCTCACCGTCGAGAAAAATTATCGACAAGTTGAGCGGTGCGAGGAACAATTTCTCTCACGTGGATAAGTGGCAAAAGTTCTGTGAGGTGCACGTCAAACTTTTGGGGCAACCGTTGAAAAAACCGGGGCTCAACGTCGGTCAAAAATTGAAAATACAATCGACAATCGCGAAATTGTTGTCGCTGAGGGAAAAAATCGTGCGTGGAGCAAGTGTAAGCAGCACAGCTGTAAGCGGTGCTGGTGTGAGTGATGCTTGCGAAAATATAGAGTGGGTCGATCTCGAGTCGGCATTCAAAAATCGAATAAAGACAGGCTCGATTGTGAATTTCGAGCACAAAGATGTGCAGAGTTTCCTCGAAGATGCGATGCGCGTGGTGTTTTCAAAACTGGACAAAATCGTGCGCGAGGAGGGTAACGTGAATGTGACCTTGGCGTGCAAATTTCACCTCATGAAGGTGAATGAAATCATTGAGGAGGAACGCGGTCATTCTACCATGGAGCGATATTGCCGAGTGGTTCATCGAGTGCGTCCAAGCAAAACTCTCCGCCAAAATCGAGGACTTTCAGGAAAAAGAGTCGGGTTGGACGTTACGCGAAATCTCCCATCTAATTGTGAAAATTAACAAGTACGAACCACCGCGAGGGAGCTTATCCACCTACACGCGTCTCCCGAGGGGATGTACAGATGAAACGGGCCGTCGTCGTCAATATTCAAAAACAATGACCCTTATTGTTTTCTTGGGCCCGTCACCGCAGCTCTCTCCCCCACCACCACCGAGGATACATCCCGAACGTAAGAGTTCTTATCCTCATTATAGCGAAGTGCTCAAATACGAAGGCTTGAATTTTTCGATGAGCACATCGATGACTGAGAAATTTGAGGAACTTAATGGTTCTACGATCTATGTGTATGGGATCGATGGCATCATGAAAGACGGTATTAGTAAAATTGTACCGATATATCTGAGTAAACAAACGTCGGATAAACCAACAATTCACCTACTCATCATGAAAGCCGAAATCGATGAGGAGGAAGAGGATGATGAGGATGCTGCCGCTCCGAAGGTGTATCATCATTTCGCGTGGATTAAAAACATGTCGTGACTCTTGAGTGCGTAGATATCGAAAGGTAAACGTTGTATGCGGATTTGCGGACGATGCTTGCGTCATTTTACCACGAAAGAAAAATTGCAAAGGCACAAAGAGGATTGCGCGAATAATGCGTAGGTGATTATGATAAATAATAAGAAGTCATGTGTACACTACAATAAAATTGAGATTGAATCAACATCTATAAAAATTGTATAAAATTTATTTCGAATGAACCATGGTTCCAGTTATCCGTGGATCGTTCAGCCTCGATCACCCTGGTTAATCCGAGTGTTACTGTAAAAAGTATGAAAGACTAGTATATCGTATATCGAAAGGCTATCAATATGGGTTTTCTTCAGATAAATCAAAGACAATAAGAACATATCCATAAGACGCGGTAGCATCGCACTGCTAGCATACTAAACAATTCAGAAGAAAGGCCGCAGATGAGTGGTACACTAATATGCCGGCCGTGCCATACTTGATGTATTACAATTTCAATCATCTGTATGGTGTAGCTATGTGTGAGTCATTGCTATACGGCCGGTTCGCTTGGGTAGAAAATTTCGAGCAATGTATCGGGGATATTCCAGATGACGCTGAAACGGGATACATCTTGAAGGTTGATTTGGAGTATTCTCGAGAGTTACACGACACGCGCAAAGATTTACCCTTGTACCCACAACACTACGGCCCTCCTGTGCGGGCACTCAAAGAAAATTAACGACCACGCGGCCGCGAAAAGAAAAATACGTTACTAACCAAAGAAATTTTAAACATCGCGTAAAACTGGGATTACGCGTCATGGAAATTCACAGAGTCCTCGAGTTAAGCATGGCTAAAATGTCGCAATGATCGCACTGACTCTCATTCTTGCGTTTATTATTTTTACGATTCATCTGGAGAGCTAGAATGTCATATCGTGGCTTTTTTCAATTGTGTAGACGTCTTCACGGACCGTATGGTATACTCGTTATGGTATCGAGTTGAACGTGAGCAATTCGAAGATTCCGCGAGCATGATTTTTAAACGGCTATAGTTCGATAGGTGTGATGGAGCTCGTTCCCGAAAGCGTCAGCGTGAAAGAATTATTCATGGGTAGTTGTCGTCCAACTGATTCGTATCCGAACAGAATCCTTTTTTGTACACTTCAAAATTTTATACATAAGTCACTACATACAACAGTATCATAGTCCTGATATCGTTCATGATTGTGTCTGATAGTGCTACCAGCACCCAAATATCTCTCCAGATCTTGAGGTAGCTAAATTATCAAAACTGTCGAATTACATGACTTCATCGTTAGTTTTTCTGTGTGTAACCCAATGTGTGCTAGGTCCATCTTTGTCATCGAGATTCACAATAGTGGTTTCGTAATTTCGGCATCCACTCTTGAGAGCGGCATTGACTCGTGTGAGAATTCATTTCTCACACGAACTCCACGACAATGAGGAATTTCCGTAGCATTTGAATTCATTATCGAAATTTTAAGCAATGCCGGAAATTGGGACCGCGCATCACAAAATGCAAAGAATTATCAAATTCAAACAGCGCGCTTGGCTAAAAAAATACAACAATGTAAATATGGAATTGGGGGAGAAATCTGACAAGGACTTTAAGAATTTTTTACAAACTCGTGAACAATCCGGTGTTTGGTAAAACAATGGAAAATGTGAGGAAACATTGGGAACTACGACTCGTAAAAAGATGGAAGAGGGGGTGGGGTGCGGAAGCGCAGATCGCCAAGAGCCCATATTCCATAGGTGCAGCATATTTGACAATTACATTGTTATAATTGCGCTCAATAGAGCGTACGTTCTATTTAATAAGCCCATATCCACAGGATTTTCCACTCTCGATTTACCTTAGCCCTGGATTTATGATTTTAACTACAATTACATACTCGAAAAATTTAACAATCGAGCGAAATTGTTGTATACGAAGACTGATAGTCTCATTTATCACATCAGCGTGTCCGACATTTATGAAACGATGAAGTGGGACATTGACAAGTTTGACACGTCTGATTATTCACCAAATAATCCGTACGATGTGCCCTCGCGAAATAAGAGGAATTAGGCCTCATGAAAGATGAGAATAATGGTCGTATTATGATGGAATTTGTAGACTGGGGAGTGAAATTGTACTCGTTTAAAATCCTCGACTGTGACGATGTGAAGAAGCGAGCTAAAGGTATTAGGCGGTGAACCCTGAAATCCATCACATTCAAAGGCTTCAAAAAAATTGCTTGTTTGCGCACGAAAAAAAAACCCCATCAAGGTGCAACAATTGATCGTGAGTATAGAAACACATTGTTCATACGATGATGCAAAATAAAGTTGCTCTCAGCTGGAGAGATGACAAAAGAGTGCTAATTCCCAGATTCTACGGACACTCTTCGGTTATGATTTCGATGATATGGAATATTAAAATTAAGTGTTAAAAACAATTGTGTGTAAAGAGAGAAACGGTAAATTACATTTACGCTTAAACCTAAACATTTTCGAACATGTACCCCTCCCCCCCCCCCCCCTATTAGACCTATCGAAGAAAAAACCATGCCATAGATATTCGAGCCAAGTCCGCGACACTGAGAATGAAAACAAATCACGAATACTATAAGACGAGCAACAGGAATTGGCTTTGAAGGAGGAGGAGGAGGACGAGGAGAAGGAGGCCGATGTCGATAATACTTTCAATACTACGTATGGTGATGATGGTGATCAACGCAATGATGATGATGCAATGATGATGATGCAATGATGATGATGATGATGATGATGATGATGATGATGATTATCAACAAGTATTATTAAAATCATCTAAAAAGGATGTTGAGCGAGAAACTTTCGAACTTCGATGATTTTATATCCTGGTGGTACAGATGGGAAAAACTCGTGAATCGTGTGTACTCTTCGCTCATTGATAAATTTACGAATTTTTGAATGATATTTAAGAATTTTTTAAAAGTAATAATAATAATAACATTCGTTTATAAAAAATCTGATTTTTTCTTTGAAAATCATTTGGTCGTTTCTGATTAGTCGAAAAAAAAAAACATTTTTTTACTCTACAAATTTTAAAATGAATATTTTTAAAATAAAACATTTTTTTCCGACAATTTTGTATAATAATAATAAATTCGTATTCAAAAATTCTTTTTTTCGATAAGAATCCGTTCGTCGATTCTGATTTGTCGACCCAACTATTGTGTGTACCATCGAAGGCCAATCACCGGCTGAAAGAATAAATAATTTAAAAACGAGTTTCTGAAAGATCAACGTCAGTCATGATTTGATCTTAGCATCGACTTGATCACGCTAAAACATATTCATTATGACTGTGCCCACGTTTGTGGATCTGCAAGGATTCATTGTTGGACGGAACTTTATCGTGAAGGAAGTAGCAATTCTGCGAGCACGATGCGTACTCTCCCATTACATTTTCGCGAGTCCCATACCATGGAGTCTTCTCACAAAATCTGAGAGATATGAATCATCATGGGCGATTCGGAATCAACATGGTCTAAAGTGGGCCTATGGAAACGTTCCATATAGCATGGCTGACGGTTTAATAACCGCTGCAGTTGAGGGTTCAACAGAAGACGACATGTGCCCTATCGTATATGTTAAGGGTCATGAAAAGCGAGAATGGCTAGCTGATATACTAAAAATGAAAAATGATCTAGTTGTTGAAACGTTGGATGTGGACTCGGAAGATATGGATGCATTGAGTAAATTAGATGGAAACTCGACGCTACGTTGTGAAAAGCATGAAAAAAATTGTGCATTGCAAAATGTATTTAAAATGTTTAATTGGTGGTCGAATCATAAAGATTCGTGCAAATAAAAGAAATGTAACATTATGTAATTTTGAATTATTCTCCTCACCCCGTACTTCGTTATATTATCATCTGCTATCGGGTTGCACAACTGTATGAAATATTTCTTCCGAATGTGAAACTAAATTTCTTGTGTATGGAATTTTATTGAAAATAAATTATTATTTTCGCTCGATGGCGTTCGAAGACGTTTATCGGCAGACGTTCGATAGATGTTTGTGAGACGTTCGAAGACTTTCGAAAACATTCGCGAGACATTCGAAGATGTTCGTGAGACGTTCATAAGACGTTCGCGAGAAGTTCGAAAGCATTCACTAGAC